>CM077116.1:40839702-41376181 GCA_039619475.1 Icerya purchasi | reverse complement strand
ACACTAGATCGCGTGTTGAATTAGTCTAAGTATATTTATTATTTTTTCTCACTTACGATTACTTTTCCATCCGTAAGTATTTATGTATGTTTTCCCCAGTTTTAAAAATAAATCTATCGATGTCTCGCCCCTCAACGAAAGCACACGCATCATTCTCGCGCACGTATCATTCGTTCGCGTTACCACTTTTTTTTTCAAATTAGTTCAAGTATATTTTGTTATTTTTCTCATTACGATTATTTTTCAGTCCGTAAGTATTTCTGTATGTTTTCCGAGGTTTTAAAAATTAATCCGAACAGACATTCAGACTGTTGTGAAAGCATACTATCTATCAACCGCACAGATTCTACATTATACGTTACTCTATTACGAGTTCTTCAAAAAATTGATTCGAATGTGTTTTCATTTTTTTTTTTTTTTTTTTCAATCCTAAAAATTCATTCTTTCTACCCCCGCCCCCTCACATCTAAAATTGCTTATCTTTCATAATCTTTATTTATTTTATCGATTCTAAAAATTAATCAATGGTTCACTCGAAAGCGTACCGCACATTCCCACACACTTATCTTCTATCACGAATTTCCGTATTGATCATGAACATTTTTTCAACGTTAGACACAATAGCATATCACATTGGTCTCGCATACACACCACATGCAGTTCTATATGTCTAATTTTTATTAACGATCTTTATTTTTTTTGTACTGGTATTACTTTTTCCTACACAGTCATGTCATCATATACACTTAACATTGTCAAAAATAATTTTAACCTTTCGAGAAAGAAAAATCTCCGACCAATAAAAAATGTTTATCAACATCACAATTATTTTTAATATTAATCGTTCGCTACAAACATAATTTTTTCGATCGTTTCAAGACATTATTGTTTCGAACGTCAATACCTGTTTTCCAAGAATCGATAACCTCTGCAGGTATATATCTCGTCATCGCAACAACCTTTACCTGCATGACTCGCATACCTTCAAGACCACTTGTACATTGCTCGCACGCTATTTCCCATTATTCGGTACAAGAATATTTTTCACACTCCCTCACATATGAGTATACACTCAAAGTCCTCGATTACTTTGTTTGTATACAAATATATTCAGCTTTCTCCGACGTAACAACATTTTTCTGACGTAACATTTCCACTGCCACAACCGATTCAAAGGTAGCTAATGAGATAGACTATCGAACGGAATCATTCAAGCAGTCAGTATTAGTTTTATGATAAACATGTATATTTTGTCGAATCTGTGTTCACGCATTATTAAAAAATTTACGTCAACATTAAAGAAAATAATTTCCTATGTTTTTTCTCTTTTTTTCTCTATCATTTATTTTTGTCTTTTATCTTTCCTTTTTCTCTTTCTTTTTCTCTGTCTTTTTTTTAGTGAAAAGTTTGAAATACATATTATTCAATCATGAACGCTAATATAGTTAACATAAGCAGCAACTCAAAATCAATAAAGACGCCGAATTTATTCAGAATTTATTTGCGAGTGATAGCGACTCGCATACGTCTTCGTCACTTCAATTACCACAATCAGATGGTGGTTATTCTTCAACAGAATCAACATCTTCTACACATAAAATCGTTGGTCCAGTATTATTGTCAGATCAGATGGATATAGCGGAATATTTTGTAGATTTCAGCTTCCATAAGGATTCTGATTATGGTTTTCTAGTACCGAACTAGCGATGATTGAGATGTCTGGCGGGGGGTATTTACATACGCTATACAAGCCAAGCAGAGCATGGTCTGCATCAAAAATGCCTCATTTACAATGCTCTTCCGTGAGTCATTACTTGAAAAACCCCTCATTATTTCCCTGTCGGGAAGAAATATTCATGGCACGCGATATATTCACAATACTGTCTGAAAAACCGAAGGTTCGCGTATATATTTTAACCACTTATGCAAAACTTATATTATGGGAACTTAACGAAAAGTCTGAATTGTTGCGTGACTTGGACTACGAACTCGTTAATATGGAGAAAGTCTTTCGAGTACCTAATATCGATGATTTATATCAAGAATACTCTGGTATAAGCAATTTGCTAACTTGTAAACACCATTATGGGAATGATATTTTTCATTGTGCGGTGAAAAATGTTATGGTGATGAGGACATGGCACGATCACGTTATCCGTCCGCTGAAGCTTATGAACAATCTCAATATAAATGATTTAAGCCAGTTATTCATTACAGCCACCAAAGAAATGATAATTACATTATTTCCAAGTTGCATCGGGGACATTTATATATTTTTACCGGACAGATTAAAACAGGATGATACGATAAAATCATTTCTACCATGCTACGATCACGAACATGATAAAGAATATATATCGACGGTGATACATTACGCAGGAGTACTCGAAATTGTGTCAAAGTAAAAGATTGCGATGACTGTCAACATTCAATTCATACGGATTAAAAATTCAATAAAAGGCGCGGAATTTGAAAGATGGAGTTGTCTAGATCCTACGAAAGTTGAATATGAACATAACAATTACCTTTCAATGTACCAAAGTCAGCTTTCGCGCAGTATGTATAATATGTGAAATAAAACCATATTTTTTTCTTTTACTCGCATTTTTATTTTTATTATTTCAAAATCTTTTACATTGTTTCACATAAATTATAATGTATGTATGTATATATGTATGGAATTTTAATATGTAATAATATACATTTCCTACATTTATTTTATTTCATGGTCATATAATTACTTTAAAATTATTTAGATACACCGCAGATATTATAGTACCGAACACATCATTTATTATTTCATTCTATTTCAATTAATATGTGTATGGATGAAATCACATCAATTTATGTAACTGTTTATTTAAATTTAAATAATCTTTTCTTTTTTTTTTTTTTTTTTTATCTCTCAGCATATGCATGCGTGTATATGCTTACATATACAAATATGAAAAAAATTATTTTTTATTTTTTCATCGATATGAATGGTAAATCTACGACTTTATTTGAAAAACGGTCAAAACTTAATACATAGATTTCAAACTTTGATGGAAATTTCCGTAAAACGTTCAATTTACACTTATTATCTTTAAAAAAAAAATTTTCATTATTATTATTCATATCATTAAATAGACTGATACGACAGAGAGAGAAAATAAAAAGCTAAATTTTTACATGTGAGGGAGGGAGCTGATGAAAACGTACGGGTCTTATTATTTGGAATACAGATTACGAAGGAAATTTTTATTCTATGTTTCATTTTAAGATTTTTCATTTTTTACATTTAAAATTTTCAATACGAAAATATTTCGAAATCTACAGGAACGTCTACGAATAGTCTTCGTCATTATAGAAGCACTTGCAGATCATGTATCGACACTGCATGCGCGTAAGGGTGAGTAAATATGTGTGAATATGTGTGAACATGTGTGTGTATGTATGCTTGAAATGTGCGAAATGGCTAATAAGAAACAACCGTTGAATCGCAACGACAGGTAGAGATCCGCTTATAGACTAAGAGAGTGAGAGTGAGATAAATTATGTACCTTTATTATTGCAGAACTGCACTGCAGTGGCAGACATGAAATATCCGTTAGCATCCTTTTCGAGGCAGTTTTATAAAAAAGACCGAAAATTAGCTTTAAAACTGGATGAATGAGATAGTTGATAATAAACATACCATTAAGACCGGTATACATGTATGTGGGCATGTGTGTGAGCGCACGGTTAAATGAATGACAAAAGATTATTAACTGCATAGGCATTGTTAAATACAACTATACTGATTTATCCGTAAAACTAACAAATTTTACCGTTGTTTTCTTTCCTTTTTTTCTTTCGCGTTTTACAAAAAATTCATGTTAGTTCTAAAAATATTGCTAAATTCAAATTAAATCGATCATGTTATTTTATTTTTTATTTTTGTTTCTTTAAACAATGTGTTACGATCGTATTTATCTTACTCAATCTTTTACTTAATATTCTAACGGTTTTAGACAACAGCAGAAATATGCAAGTTACCTTGGATGTATTATATTTTATTCGTGTATATGTGTATACACGCTTTCTATACAATCACATGCAAACATCGGATGCCGGAAATGTATGATAATATAATTTTTAAATCAATGATTAACGTATTATTATTATTTTTTTTTTTTTCACCCTGTGATATACAAAATAACATCATACTTGCTTTTACAACAATATTTAAATTCTACAAAAATAAATTGTCCCCAGGGTGGGGAGTAAAAATATCATGAAGAATCACTGTTTTTTGCTTTTTTTCTTTCTTTGCTTCACAATCTTTTTTCTTTATATTATTCTTTATTTCAGAGATTTTTTTAAATAGTTTTCTTTACACTCCAATATGGAATCTGTTAATTTATTGTACATGTCATATAATATGATAAATGCTAAAATTCGGAAAGTTTTTTTAAAGAAGTAATTGACAGAAGAGTATACTTTTGAAAACAAGAGAGTGAAGAGGCTATACATAAAAAGCAATATGATGCATTAAACATAACGAAAAAAACAAAAAAAACAGAAGAAACGTAAACACAAAGACTATTATGTTTTTTCATTAATCTATTCAATTACAACTTTTTTTTCATTCATCTATATTCTAAGTTCCATCATAAGTTTTAATTTTTTTATATGATGCCTACTAATTTCTATGTTTACTTAATTTATTTACTTTTCCACGAATGTTTTTAGAATTAAATTTTGAAAAAATTAAACATATTTTCGCACCTGCGTCAACTATCACATTAAATACATGTAGAAATTTTCATTTCAAACGCCGCCGGAAAATAACATGGGTTTTTTTGATATTTTTTAAAAATTTATTCATACTCTCTCTAATTATAGCTATTTTTACTCATTTTTATATTCTACATACAATGCTTGAGGTATTAGATGATGCAAATTCTAAATACACCATATTGCTATCACTCTGTTTATTATTTTTTTATTTGTTACTCGTTTTTTTTATTATTTTCTTATGTATATGTATTAGAATTAGTGATGTGCGATTTCGAAATGTTTTTACAATCGAAACAACCGATAATCGTCAAAAAAAAAACAAAAAACAATTGAATGATTTTTGTGAATACGAATGAATTATTCGAATAAAAACCGAAACTATCCGAACACAAACGAATGAAGTATTCGTTAAACATTGACTAGATTCTTCCGAGAGAAATAGCATTTCGAATGATTGTTGTGAATACGAATGAATTATTCGAATGAAATAACATTTCGAATGCAACCACGGAACAATCGAATGCATTCAAAGTCATCGAACAATCAAATAATTCGAATGAATCATTTCGAAGTTGCCCATCACTAATTAGAACCCATATGATTTTACAATAAAAAAAAGTGTTTATACTCATTATTGAAGTTGAATATAGATAATATTTACATTTAAAGGAAAAAGAAAAAGTTATTTTTATTATTCCATTCGCACGCGAAAAAAATTATGAAATGTAAAATATATATATAATTCATGTAATATATTTACAAACGATTAACAAGAATAAAAGAAAATTAATTTAAAAAATAAATAAATATCACAAAAAATTTAAAGATGGAAAAATTACAAGATTATGATTCGTACAATGCTCACAAATTGGCTCCTTTGATCGGGTTATGTTGGAATTCGAACAAACTTGCATGGTTGCATTGCGGACAATCTTTGATTAAGGTGGGATGTACTGCACTGAGTGGAAAGGAATCTGGAATATCATAGCTATGATGTTTAAAACACGGTAAGAAGCGTTTGATACGTCGATCATTCTTCAGTGCTACAGGTAATTTATTGTAAAAATCGCAAATTTTTTGAGGGCATACATTAATTAATATCTCTGCAGTAATATTTTGCATCAAGTCGCACGTAGAATATTTTACTAATGATAATATAGGTCTAACATTTACATTGTACCATTTCATCATCACATATACATTCTGCAATGAACACCTATGTATGTTTTTATCCGTGTGTGCATCACATTTTACAACTCTTGATATTCCTTTATACATATTATTTAATTTCCTTAAATTGGGTATACCGAATTCTTTTTCTAAATTAATAATCTTGAATCTTGAAAGTGATGTTTCAAATAGTTTTATCCATATAGTGGTAATTTTTTCATTTCCTTTAATGTAAATATTCAATGGTTCAAAATCTTCCAACACATTTTCTATATCACCAGCAATAGATTCGTAATTGTAATCTCCTGCATTCCACGGAATTGAATGACAGTTTTGAATTATCCTCATGTTTTCTTGTTTTTTATTATTGGATAATACATCCCATTCGAATGGAGGCTTGTAAATTCTATGAAATTGAATTTCACCATCGATACTTATTATTGAAAGTTCCTTAATGATGTACGTATCATTATCATATTTAAAACATTGAATATCGATAATTACCTCACGTGCTACTATCATTGTTACAGTTGTTATTAAAGAGAAAAGAAAAAAAAACTAAAACTTTTAATAGTAACTAAAATTTAAACGTGTGAAGAACACTAATTCGTGAAACTAATAACAAGCGAGCGAATACAGTTATTCAGAGAGTTGACATAATGTCTACCTTTGAATTAGATGCATTCGATGAAATGTTGCATCAGAAAAATGCCCCTCAAACGGAGAAAGTTGATTGCATACATTGATGAATGAAGTTGTTAAGAACTTGTACATACATATACATTTTGTTTGTGGTAGTGTATGCATGTACACATGAGATCTTACATATAAGTAAGGGTCAAGATCCGGTTTTAACAGCTGTATCAGACGATCTTAACGTGCAGCTATGTACATGCAGGGATAGACTTTAATATAATCATTATCGATGGTAAACGAGAACATTAATTCATTTTTAAATTTTAATATATCGTCTTCCATCACTAATAAGATAACATAAAAAACTACTAACTTAACTGAATATATCCTTCTTCAACCAACTTTTCCTCAATCATTCGAATTTCATCATCTACACCAACATTTCACACTTTTTTAGATGTATGCGATAACAATAATCACTCAACCAATTCATTAGGATCGTCTGAATAATCGATCGGTGTATCTTCATGACATACTCCGCCATCAGCACAATGCTTAGTCTTTGCTCCATCATAGTAAATTTTTACACTTGATCCATTAGACTGAAACATCGGACGTATTATTTTTCTATATTTAGGAAATGTAGTACCCTTTAATACACCAGTAGCATGTAAATGAGCTCTAGTACACTCAAGTATTTATTTATACAGATCTAAATCATTATTTTGTATATTTATTCTCATCTATATGCGATACCATTAGTAAATGAAAGAGTCCGGGTGTGTAAGGAAATTTTATTTGCTTACTTCCTTTTCCTAAATAAATTTCACCATATTTGCAGTCCCAAGAAATCAATGTCGATCCTATCAGATACTCATCAATGTTTGTATCATAGTGTATTCCATATACTTGATCATTCGGAACAAGTTCATCAAAATCTGTATGAAATGAATCTACTTCACTTATGTTAAACGACTTAGCTTTGAGTTTGTTTTTTAATATTTTCATCTTTAATTTCAGACTCAGCGTCACTTCTCTGTTTACTATTAGACAATCATGCGATAGTGATTCATTATTTAGAGGCTGTAGGATACACTCGAAATAATCAAATATAACAAATGATACAAATTCTTGCTGTTTATGTTGTTGAAATCTCGATATTTTATTCTCCTTTGTTGGCATAACAACTGTAGCAGGAGTATTGGGTTAGTTTTACTTTCAGTCCAGAAATTTGTCAGGCCAATGTTACGTTTAGAGAAAATCTGCTCTATCTATTTATATTGAATTTTAATAACTTATATATAACATGAAGTATATTTTAAGTATTTAAAATAATATGAAATTCACAGTGATTGATATATATGGTGAAATGTATGTATAAAGGAAGATTTACTCACAAGTTTTGATGAAATTCTAGTTATTTAAAATGTTGTTATCAAAGAGTAAATCATTGGTTAATACTGATAACAACAATAATGGAATGAATAAGGAAGCAAGACTGAAAAAATGAACTAGACAGGATATGTAGCGATATAATGTAAAAATATAACCTATTGAAGTCCGAGTGGAAACCAATTACAAGTACTTCAGCCGCCATATTGGAACCTATTATGAAACCATTATTGGAAATTCATGAAGCATTACAAAAATCTGAAAGATTAAAATGGATTCTTATGGAATAAATGATACATCAATGGTAAAAACGTCAAAAACGGTCTAATAGTAAACAGAGAAGTGACGCTGAGTCTGAAATTAAAGATGAAAATATTAAAAAACAAACTCAAAGCTAAGTCGTTTAACATAAGTGAAGTAGATTCATTTCATACAGATTTTGATGAACTTGTTCCGAATGATCAAGTATATGGAATACACTATGATACAAACATTGATGAGTATCTGATAGGATCGACATTGATTTCTTGGGACTGCAAATATGGTGAAATTTATTTAGGAAAAGGAAGTAAGCAAATAAAATTTCCTTACACACCCGGACTCTTTCATTTACTAATGGTATCGCATATAGATGAGAATAAATATACAAAATAATGATTTAGATCTGTATAAATAAATACTTGAGTGTACTAGAGCTCATTTACATGCTACTGGTGTATTAAAGGGTACTACATTTCCTAAATATAGAAAAATAATACGTCCGATGTTTCAGTCTAATGGATCAAGTGTAAAAATTTACTATGATGGAGCAAAGACTAAGCATTGTGCTGATGGCGGAGTATGTCATGAAGATACACCGATCGATTATTCAGACGATCCTAATGAATTGGTTGAGTGATTATTGTTATCGCATACATCTAAAAAAGTGTGAAATGTTGGTGTAGATGATGAAATTCGAATGATTGAGGAAAAGTTGGTTGAAGAAGGATATATTCAGTTAAGTTAGTAGTTTTTTATGTTATCTTATTAGTGATGGAAGACGATATATTAAAATTTAAAAATGAATTAATGTTCTCGTTTACCATCGATAATGATTATATTAAAGTCTATCCCTGCATGTACATAGCTGCACGTTAAGATCGTCTGATACAGCTGTTAAAACCGGATCTTGACCCTTACTTATATGTAAGATCTCATGTGTACATGCATACACTACCACAAACAAAATGTATATGTATGTACAAGTTCTTAACAACTTCATTCATCAATGTATGCAATCAACTTTCTCCGTTTGAGGGGCATTTTTCTGATGCAACATTTCATCGAATGCATCTAATTCAAAGGTAGACATTATGTCAACTCTCTGAATAACTGTATTCGCTCGCTTGTTATTAGTTTCACGAATTAGTGTTCTTCACACGTTTAAATTTTAGTTACTATTAAAAGTTTTAGTTTTTTTTTCTTTTCTCTTTAATAACAACTGTAACAATGATAGTAGCACGTGAGGTAATTATCGATATTCAATGTTTTAAATATGATAATGATACGTACATCATTAAGGAACTTTCAATAATAAGTATCGATGGTGAAATTCAATTTCATAGAATTTACAAGCCTCCATTCGAATGGGATGTATTATCCAATAATAAAAAACAAGAAAACATGAGGATAATTCAAAACTGTCATTCAATTCCGTGGAATGCAGGAGATTACAATTACGAATCTATTGCTGGTGATATAGAAAATGTGTTGGAAGATTTTGAACCATTGAATATTTACATTAAAGGAAATGAAAAAATTACCACTATATGGATAAAACTATTTGAAACATCACTTTCAAGATTCAAGATTATTAATTTAGAAAAAGAATTCGGTATACCCAATTTAAGGAAATTAAATAATATGTATAAAGGAATATCAAGAGTTGTAAAATGTGATGCACACACGGATAAAAACATACATAGGTGTTCATTGCAGAATGTATATGTGATGATGAAATGGTACAATGTAAATGTTAGACCTATATTATCATTAGTAAAATATTCTACGTGCGACTTGATGCAAAATATTACTGCAGAGATATTAATTAATGTATGCCCTCAAAAAATTTGCGATTTTTACAATAAATTACCTGTAGCACTGAAGAATGATCGACGTATCAAACGCTTCTTACCGTGTTTTAAACATCATAGCTATGATATTCCAGATTCCTTTCCACTCAGTGCAGTACATCCCACCTTAATCAAAGATTGTCCGCAATGCAACCATGCAAGTTTGTTCGAATTCCAACATAACCCGATCAAAGGAGCCAATTTGTGAGCATTGTACGAATCATAATCTTGTAATTTTTCCATCTTTAAATTTTTTGTGATATTTATTTATTTTTTAAATTAATTTTCTTTTATTCTTGTTAATCGTTTGTAAATATATTACATGAATTATATATATATTTTACATTTCATAATTTTTTTCGCGTGCGAATGGAATAATAAAAATAACTTTTTCTTTTTCCTTTAAATGTAAATATTATCTATATTCAACTTCAATAATGAGTATAAACACTTTTTTTTATTGTAAAATCATATGGGTTCTAATTAGTGATGGGCAACTTCGAAATGATTCATTCGAATTATTTGATTGTTCGATGACTTTGAATGCATTCGATTGTTCCGTGGTTGCATTCGAAATGTTATTTCATTCGAATAATTCATTCGTATTCACAACAATCATTCGAAATGCTATTTCTCTCGGAAGAATCTAGTCAATGTTTAACGAATACTTCATTCGTTTGTGTTCGGATAGTTTCGGTTTTTATTCGAATAATTCATTCGTATTCACAAAAATCATTCAATTGTTTTTTGTTTTTTTTTTGACGATTATCGGTTGTTTCGATTGTAAAAACATTTCGAAATCGCACATCACTAATTCTAATACATATACATAAGAAAATAATAAAAAAAACGAGTAACAAATAAAAAAATAATAAACAGAGTGATAGCAATATGGTGTATTTAGAATTTGCATCATCTAATACCTCAAGCATTGTATGTAGAATATAAAAATGAGTAAAAATAGCTATAATTAGAGAGAGTATGAATAAATTTTTAAAAAATATCAAAAAAACCCATGTTATTTTCCGGCGGCGTTTGAAATGAAAATTTCTACATGTATTTAATGTGATAGTTGACGCAGGTGCGAAAATATGTTTAATTTTTTCAAAATTTAATTCTAAAAACATTCGTGGAAAAGTAAATAAATTAAGTAAACATAGAAATTAGTAGGCATCATATAAAAAAATTAAAACTTATGATGGAACTTAGAATATAGATGAATGAAAAAAAAGTTGTAATTGAATAGATTAATGAAAAAACATAATAGTCTTTGTGTTTACGTTTCTTCTGTTTTTTTTGTTTTTTTCGTTATGTTTAATGCATCATATTGCTTTTTATGTATAGCCTCTTCACTCTCTTGTTTTCAAAAGTATACTCTTCTGTCAATTACTTCTTTAAAAAAACTTTCCGAATTTTAGCATTTATCATATTATATGACATGTACAATAAATTAACAGATTCCATATTGGAGTGTAAAGAAAACTATTTAAAAAAATCTCTGAAATAAAGAATAATATAAAGAAAAAAGATTGTGAAGCAAAGAAAGAAAAAAAGCAAAAAACAGTGATTCTTCATGATATTTTTACTCCCCACCCTGGGGACAATTTATTTTTGTAGAATTTAAATATTGTTGTAAAAGCAAGTATGATGTTATTTTGTATATCACAGGGTGAAAAAAAAAAAAATAATAATAATACGTTAATCATTGATTTAAAAATTATATTATCATACATTTCCGGCATCCGATGTTTGCATGTGATTGTATAGAAAGCGTGTATACACATATACACGAATAAAATATAATACATCCAAGGTAACTTGCATATTTCTGCTGTTGTCTAAAACCGTTAGAATATTAAGTAAAAGATTGAGTAAGATAAATACGATCGTAACACATTGTTTAAAGAAACAAAAATAAAAAATAAAATAACATGATCGATTTAATTTGAATTTAGCAATATTTTTAGAACTAACATGAATTTTTTGTAAAACGCGAAAGAAAAAAAGGAAAGAAAACAACGGTAAAATTTGTTAGTTTTACGGATAAATCAGTATAGTTGTATTTAACAATGCCTATGCAGTTAATAATCTTTTGTCATTCATTTAACCGTGCGCTCACACACATGCCCACATACATGTATACCGGTCTTAATGGTATGTTTATTATCAACTATCTCATTCATCCAGTTTTAAAGCTAATTTTCGGTCTTTTTTATAAAACTGCCTCGAAAAGGATGCTAACGGATATTTCATGTCTGCCACTGCAGTGCAGTTCTGCAATAATAAAGGTACATAATTTATCTCACTCTCACTCTCTTAGTCTATAAGCGGATCTCTACCTGTCGTTGCGATTCAACGGTTGTTTCTTATTAGCCATTTCGCACATTTCAAGCATACATACACACACATGTTCACACATATTCACACATATTTACTCACCCTTACGCGCATGCAGTGTCGATACATGATCTGCAAGTGCTTCTATAATGACGAAGACTATTCGTAGACGTTCCTGTAGATTTCGAAATATTTTCGTATTGAAAAATTTTAAATGTAAAAAATGAAAAATCTTAAAATGAAACATAGAATAAAAATTTCCTTCGTAATCTGTATTCCAAATAATAAGACCCGTACGTTTTCATCAGCTCCCTCCCTCACATGTAAAAATTTAGCTTTTTATTTTCTCTCTCTGTCGTATCAGTCTATTTAAATGATATGAATAATAATAATGAAAATTTTTTTTTTAAAGATAATAAGTGTAAATTGAACGTTTTACGGAAATTTCCATCAAAGTTTGAAATCTATGTATTAAGTTTTGACCGTTTTTCAAATAAAGTCGTAGATTTACCATTCATATCGATGAAAAAATAAAAAAATAATTTTTTTCATATTTGTATATGTAAGCATATACACGCATGCATATGCTGAGAGATAAAAAAAAAAAAAAAAAAAGAAAAAGATTATTTAAATTTAAATAAACAGTTACATAAATTGATGTGATTTCATCCATACAACATATTAATTGAAATAGAATGAAATAATAAATGATGTGTTCGGTACTATAATATCTGCGGTGTATCTAAATAATTTTAAAGTAATTATATGACCATGAAATAAAATAAAATGTAGGAAATGTATATTATTACATATTAAAATTCCATACATATATACATACATACATTATAATTTATGTGAAACAATGTAAAAGATTTTGAAATAATAAAAATAAAAATGCGAGTAAAAGAAAAAAATATGGTTTTATTTCACATATTATACATACTGCGCGAAAGCTGACTTTGGTACATTGAAAGGTAATTGTTATGTTCATATTCAACTTTCGTAGGATCTAGACAACTCCATCTTTCAAATTCCGCGCCTTTTATTGAATTTTTAATCCGTATGAATTGAATGTTGACAGTCATCGCAATCTTTTACTTTGACACAATTTCGAGTACTCCTGCGTAATGTATCACCGTCGATATAATATTCTTTATCATGTTCGTGATCGTAGCATGGTAGAAATGATTTTATCGTATCATCCTGTTTTAATCTGTCCGGTAAAAATATATAAATGTCCCCGATGCAACTTGGAAATAATGTAATTATCATTTCTTTGGTGGCTGTAATGAATAACTGGCTTAAATCATTTATATTGAGATTGTTCATAAGCTTCAGCGGACGGATAACGTGATCGTGCCATGTCCTCATCACCATAACATTTTTCACCGCACAATGAAAAATATCATTCCCATAATGGTGTTTACAAGTTAGCAAATTGCTTATACCAGAGTATTCTTGATATAAATCATCGATATTAGGTACTCGAAAGACTTTCTCCATATTAACGAGTTCGTAGTCCAAGTCACGCAACAATTCAGACTTTTCGTTAAGTTCCCATAATATAAGTTTTGCATAAGTGGTTAAAATATATACGCGAACCTTCGGTTTTTCAGACAGTATTGTGAATATATCGCGTGCCATGAATATTTCTTCCCGACAGGGAAATAATGAGGGGTTTTTCAAGTAATGACTCACGGAAGAGCATTGTAAATGAGGCATTTTTGATGCAGACCATGCTCTGCTTGGCTTGTATAGCGTATGTAAATACCCCCCGCCAGACATCTCAATCATCGCTAGTTCGGTTACTAGAAAACCATAATCAGAATCCTTATGGAAGCTGAAATCTACAAAATATTCCGCTATATCCATCTGATCTGACAATAATACTGGACCAACGATTTTATGTGTAGAAGATGTTGATTCTGTTGAAGAATAACCACCATCTGATTGTGGTAATTGAAGTGACGAAGACGTATGCGAGTCGCTATCACTCGCAAATAAATTCTGAATAAATTCGGCGTCTTTAATTGATTTTGAGTTGCTGCTTATGTTAACTATATTAGCGTTCATGATTGAATAATATGTATTTCAAACTTTTCACTAAAAAAAAGACAGAGAAAAAGAAAGAGAAAAAGGAAAGATAAAAGACAAAAATAAATGATAGAGAAAAAAAGAGAAAAAACATAGGAAATTATTTTCTTTAATGTTGACGTAAATTTTTTAATAATGCGTGAACACAGATTCGACAAAATATACATGTTTATCATAAAACTAATACTGACTGCTTGAATGATTCCGTTCGATAGTCTATCTCATTAGCTACCTTTGAATCGGTTGTGGCAGTGGAAATGTTACGTCAGAAAAATGTTGTTACGTCGGAGAAAGCTGAATATATTTGTATACAAACAAAGTAATCGAGGACTTTGAGTGTATACTCATATGTGAGGGAGTGTGAAAAATATTCTTGTACCGAATAATGGGAAATAGCGTGCGAGCAATGTACAAGTGGTCTTGAAGGTATGCGAGTCATGCAGGTAAAGGTTGTTGCGATGACGAGATATATACCTGCAGAGGTTATCGATTCTTGGAAAACAGGTATTGACGTTCGAAACAATAATGTCTTGAAACGATCGAAAAAATTATGTTTGTAGCGAACGATTAATATTAAAAATAATTGTGATGTTGATAAACATTTTTTTATTGGTCGGAGATTTTTCTTTCTCGAAAGGTTAAAATTATTTTTGACAATGTTAAGTGTATATGATGACATGACTGTGTAGGAAAAAGTAATACCAGTACAAAAAAAATAAAGATCGTTAATAAAAATTAGACATATAGAACTGCATGTGGTGTGTATGCGAGACCAATGTGATATGCTATTGTGTCTAACGTTGAAAAAATGTTCATGATCAATACGGAAATTCGTGATAGAAGATAAGTGTGTGGGAATGTGCGGTACGCTTTCGAGTGAACCATTGATTAATTTTTAGAATCGATAAAATAAATAAAGATTATGAAAGATAAGCAATTTTAGATGTGAGGGGGCGGGGGTAGAAAGAATGAATTTTTAGGATTGAAAAAAAAAAAAAAAAAAATGAAAAACACATTCGAATCAATTTTTTGAAGAACTCGTAATAGAGTAACGTATAATGTAGAATCTGTGCGGTTGATAGATAGTATGCTTTCACAACAGTCTGAATGTCTGTTCGGATTAATTTTTAAAACCTCGGAAAACATACAGAAATACTTACGGACTGAAAAATAATCGTAATGAGAAAAATAACAAAATATACTTGAACTAATTTTGAAAAAAAAAGTGGTAACGCGAACGAATGATACGTGCGCGAGAATGATGCGTGTGCTTTCGTTGAGGGGCGAGACATCGATAGATTTATTTTTAAAACTGGGGAAAACATACATAAATACTTACGGATGGAAAAGTAATCGTAAGTGAGAAAAAATAATAAATATACTTAGACTAATTCTATAATACTTAGGCTTGGAAAAATTATTATGAACGATAGGGAAACTATTGAGAGCAGAGTGTGCACGGGATCGAATGATTCGCTTTCGCGGTGGCTAACGCTATGGTAGATATAAGCGTGTGATCTGTCAGTGCTAGTGATGTGCGATTTCGAAATGTTTTTACAAACGAAATAATCAACAATCGTCAAAAAAAAAAAAAACAATCAAATGATTTTGATTCGAATGATTTTAATTCGAATGATTTTGATTTGAATGATTTTAATTCGAATGAGTTTGATTCGAATGATTTTGATTCGAATGATTTTAATTCGAATGATTGTTGTGAATACGAATGAATTATACGAATGAAATAAAATTTCGAATGATTGTTGTGAATACGAATGAATTATACGAATGAAATAACATTTCGAATGATTATTGTGAATACGAATGAAATAACATTTCGAATGATTGTTGTGAATACGAATGAATTATACGAATGAAATAACATTTCGAATGATTGTTGTGAATACGAATGAAATAACATTTCGAATGATTGTTGTGAATACGAATGAATTATACGAATGAAATAACATTTCGAATGATTGTTGTGAATACGAATGAATTATACGAATGAAATAACATTTCGAATGCAACTGTGGAACAATCGAATGCATTTGAAGTTATCGAACAATCGAATAATTCGAATGAAACATTTCGAAGTTGCCCATCACTAGTCAGTGCGCTTTTGTAACGATCGGAGAATAAGGAAAATTTTTTGGAACCGTAGAAATTGAAAAAATATATTTTGACTAATTTTATAATACTTACGGACGGAAAAAAAAAAATATTATAAACGACAGAGAAACTATTGACAGCGGAATGTGTGCGGGATCGGACGGTGTGCATTCGCTGAGGGGCGAGACATCGAAGGATTTATTTTTAGAACTGGGGGAAACATACATAAATACTTACAGATGGAAAAATAATCGTAAGTGAGAAAAAATAATATATGATAGATATAAGTGTGTGATCTGTCAGTGTGCTTTTCTAACGATCGGAGAATGAAGAAAAATTTTTGGAACCGTAGAAAATGAGAAATATACTTAGACTAATTTGTATAATGCTTAGGCGTGAAAAAAAATAAAAAAATAAAAAAATACATTTGAATGGTACAAAGTGGGTGAACGGGGAGCTCAGGTTAGTTTCATGCTTTAAATATTATACTTTGGTTAATTTAAAAAAATCACGATATCGCGAACGATCGACACGTGTGCGAGAACGATGCGTGCGCTTTTACTACATTTGAATCGGTTGTGGCAGTGGAAATGTTGCGTCAGAAAAATGTCGTTCTTTCGGAGAAAGTCGGTTACATATGTGTATACGAACAAAGTAGTCAAGGATGTGGGTATAAGTGTGTTTATGTTAGTGTGTACATGTGGGGCGTGGTTCCGTAATAATGTATCGACTGGAATAGAAATTATAAGAATATTAAGATCCTGTTTCAACGGTTTTGAAAGTGTTTGCATGCAACGTCACATGTAGTGATGGTTGAAGCGAGTGTGTAGAAATAAAAAAATAAAAAAAAATCTTAGGGTAATTTTATAATACTTACACCCTGAAAAATAAAAAATACGTACGAATGGAAAAAGAGGAAGAAGGGGGGTTTAGGTTAGTTTCTGGCTTTAAATATTATACTTTGGTTAAATTCGGAATTTTTATACTTACACGCAGAATTTTGGAAAATCGCGGTATCGCGAACGATCGACGAGTGCGCGGGAACGGCGCGTGCGCCTTCTAAGTATGCTAGGAGGGCGAGCGGGGGGACTTGGATTAACTTTCTAATAATTCAACGATTAAATTGATTGCATAATTAATAATTCAACGATTAAATTGATTGCATAATTAATAATTCAACGATTAAATTGATTGCATAATTAATAATTCAACGATTAAATTGATTGCATAATTAATAATTCAACGATTAAATTGATTGCATAATTAAGAATTCAACGATTAAATTGATTGCATAATTAAGAATTCAACGATTAAATTGATTACATAATTAATAATTCAACGATTAAATTGATTGCATAATTAATAATTCAACGATTAAATTGATTGCATAATTAATAATTCAACGATTAAATTGATTGCGTAATTAATTAGGGACACATGGGTGCTTGGGACCCTTAATTGGGTTAATTTTCTGCAATAATCGGGGTATTCGGGTTAGTTTTTGACCTCTGATACTATTAATTAGGTTAATTTTCCGAATTAATCAAGGCATTAAGGTGAAATTTCGCCTCTGGGAATGACTCTTGGGTGCTATGGGTGCTATGGGTGCTGGCGGCATCCCTTTGTGTCCCAGAACATATATATATATGCTACTACACTAGTCGCCTGCACTTTACAATTTAGCATTTTGTAGAATTTTCCCTGACGAACGAGCTCGCGACTAGCCGATTGTTAACAACGCTAATTCGTGAATCCCACTAAAAATCATTAGAGTTGTTTCGGAAAACCTAATTACGCACATACATACAATTTTCGCTCGTATTATAACAGACGATATTAAAAGATAGCGATGGGGAAAAAGGGGGAGGGGGGGAGGGGGGAATGATTAAATGAACTGCGCCTAAAGGTAGTAAATTACCTTTCCGTGTAATAACGAGATAATGAATTATTGCGAATTGTTCCGACTATAGCTCGCAGTGTTCACGAAAATTCGATGCCTATTGGAAATGGAAATTCCCAAGAACGCTATCGACCGTGTAGTTTTCATTTTGCTGAGCATTTCGCAAGAGATGTAGGTGATAATGAAAATAAATGCAATTAAAGATGCATACACTTTCAAGGTCCTGCGCACAATTTTTTTCCTCGCAATTTCTTCCGTATTGCAAAAGAAAACTAGATTCGCTCGGTTCAATCGCCAACCGTTGACGTCACGGAGTTTGGTTTCCGGCGACAACCTGATTTGCAATGGTGCGTTTATCGCGTGCGATGAAAATAGATTCGAAGCCACCTGAGATTCGCCGGTTTCCGGGAAAACCGATTAAAATGACGCGTCGCTATGAATAGGTTACGTAATCGATGATTATCGCGCGCGTTGCTCGCTATTTACAAATGTACGACATCGATCATCGTCGATGCAAGAAGAACGACAGCTGAAGTCTCTGCAGCGGCAATATTTTCTTCTTTGCGACAGTTTTTCGATGAGAAGCTGTCCGCGAATACCGTTCGCGAAAATCTGAATAATTGTAGCAGGGTATATGGCGCGCAGAAGAATCTGATTTTCGGAGTTCGTCGCTTTATGTCGTGCGGAATGCAAATTGTGGACGTCAGTATTTTCAAAGATTCTAGAGGAGACTGAAGGTGTCCGTCGCGTTGTCAATGATTCTATTAATGATTCTATTGATGATTCTATTGCTGATTCTATTGCTGATTCTATTGATGATTCTATTGCTGATTCTATTGCTGATTCTATTGATGATTCTATTGCTGATTCTATTGATGATTCTATTGCTGATTCTACTGATGATTCTATTGATGATTCTATTGATGATTCTATTGATGATTCTATTGATGATTCTATTGATAATCGAGAGCATTGAAGCATTTTTTTTGCCAGGGCCCGAAAGCAGTAACCGTTCTCACTGCGGCAATCGGTGATGATGTTAAACACGGTGTTTAATTGTTGTGCTTAACTGTTGGCACGAAATGCATACACCGAAGCCAGTGTACTTAACGGCGTCTGGCTGTATTCTAATAGTGATGGTGGAAGCTGAAGTGACGAAGATTAATTTTCTTCTTTTGACCAGTAGTACTGATAATAAGGTGAGAATGAAAAGCGAAGTTACTTTCGCAATCCGACTGCAATAATCTTTCGATCAGTCGCTAGATAAGGAGTAAGGAATTCATTTTTAAAAATCTTACCTAGTCGTCGCACCTAATTATTTGTACTTTATCCCCAGATATTACCTTCTATTTCAAGTATTAAACTTTAAAATTATCTTAAATTTCAGTCAAATTTACACCCTTCAAAATCCTCTTAAAAAATCTGTGATTATCTACAGTCTTAGTCCAAGCATTCTTTTCTCTACATCCGGAAATTTTTTCCTACCTCTACATTAAAACGTAAATAAAATGAAGTAAAAAAATAAATTTCGATTTAAAAGTATCCTCCCATTTAAAATTACATTTAATTCTTGAATCTTTCGATCTGGTTAATGCGCGGTTTCTGTTTAATAAATTCTACAAAAATGTTTTTACGGAATTTATATTAAAGCCCCACAAAAAATATGTCGCCGCGTATATATTCGAACTTTGAAAAAATCCTTTTCGCTTGCGCCCATTTCCGTGTATTTCCGATTTCAAAAATCCGGGATAAATAAAGAACGTAACAGGCGTTCGAAATCGTATTTTAAACGACGCTATTTTAAAGGGCGCTATTTGAAAGTAAAATAAGATGAAATCGTGCGATAAAATCTAAGTGAGCGACCACCACCATTTTATCATTTTTAAATCGGAAAATTCTTGCTTGCAATAGGGTCGCTGCCCAGCGAACGATAATGTAAAAGAGGATGAAGATAAGTTGTAGAGATTAAGCTGGTATCAGTTGTCACGTATTTTCGAGGCGAGGGTGGTGTGGGGGCACTGCTTAATTGCAGATGCGGCCGTGCTGTTTTGGTATTCATTTTTCATCCTTTAAATTTACATCATGAATATCGTTCGCAGATAGGCTCTACCACCCGAGCCTAGTTGAGACTATTATACTTTGCTATAATTCCGCCTATATAAAAAAAAAAAAAAAAAAAATTTCGTCAGGCATTTTTGAGTCGCATGCACAACACGTTCCTATTTTCTTAGTCTTTTCTCTTTTGTTAGCATTTTTGGTGGCGGTGTATCAACAGTACCAGTAATTATTTCCATTTCCATCTTCTCTTTCGGTGATTGTGACAATTTCGATATTAGATACTCCTTCCTTAATAATGTGTATTATTTTCTGCTATTTCCTCATATATAAATTGTTGATGATTTAATTTATAATAACCTTGATTTCCTTGTTTCTCTTGTTATTCCACTTTCTGTGGTTTATGCCCCCCCCCTTGTTGGCATACCCAAAAAAAAACAAACAACAGATAACGACTTTAACGAACGCGTGTTATTAAATGTGTATAGCTCTAACATGTGACGTGCTTTTTTAATTAAACATTTACGATTAATTACATGTATAGATAAGATAATTTTAGGAATTGGCAAAATTGGCGTAACTTTTGAGGATGTGTAAGCGTAAGCTGCGCGCTTTCGTGTACAAATAAACCCAGATTATGAAGATGTGACGTAATTTTGAAGTGCCTAAATTTGATTTTACTCGGAAATTTTGTAATTTTTCAATTTCGCTTTCAAATTTTTTGTTAGTCTGGTGACCAGCACAAATTTAATCGATCTTATTCATTAGTGCGCGAGGGGTGCTTGCCTGTGATAGATAGTGTTCCGCACGCGTGCGATGTGTTAAGCAAAACGCTTTCTTTCGTTGCCAACCACCTTAGAGCGAAAATATTTTATATGATTATTGTGAATTTCTGTTACACTCCGAAACGGAGACAGTCCTTAACTAATTCAATTTCCAAAATCGTTTTTATAACTTTTTTCTTCTTCTATACGTAAAGAAAGCAGATGAAAAAGATAGATTAAATATGTGGTCACTAGACTAACATTTTCACAGAAACACGTTTCTTTAAATGTATTACCAGTTCGATTATGAATCGCAGTTCATTTCTGTCAAACTCTACGGCAAACAATTCCTTTTTCGTTACAAAGGCACCTTTTTAATGCACCTCTGAATTCAAGAGCATGCCGACGCAGTTGAAATAGGAGACTTTAATGACGGGCTGTTTTTCGATTCATTTAAGAGTTTTTTTTTTTAAATCCTCCGTTTATGTTTCGACGTAATGGCATTTTACAAAAAAAACGTTTAATTGATTTTTCACTGTGTTTTTTTTTTTTTTTTAATATATATAAAGCAAAGAGTCCTTTCTGGTAAAAATTACTCGAACAAAAAAAAAAAATGGCTTCAAATTGATTGTAATTTCGTTTTGCACAATTAATGATAAAATTCAGCAAATGCCATTTTTCAGCTATTCGACGTTGTTCTCAATACCTAACGAGAATTTCGGAGTCAATTGTTGCACATTTATCTTATTGCACGGAAACTTTACCGACCAATTATCCTGTGCCCTGTGTCGGTTTTTTCGGAAGGCTTCCTTTGATTTTTACCTGTATACTTTTTTTTTTTTTTAACATTTCACAGCATTCCACTAAACAAAAGTATGGTCAAATTTAAAACAAAAAAAGCTTTTCCAAAATTTGATAAATTCCAGTTCTTAAATAAAACAACGTTATATTTACCGGAAAGTTAAAGAGGAAATTATTATTGAAGTCGTTTTAATGATAGCGATTCTCGAACCGTGACAGATGAACCGTCCCCGACGTAGAAACGTAGCCCGAAAAAGGATATACATTATTTTCCGCCGTAATGTTTCGTTAGATAAATGATTAAATGCTACTTTGAAGGTTGCATTCGATACAATCAGTTTGTCCCTTCTTTTCTCCCTCGTTCATCTACAAATTTTAAAATGTAACATTGTGGAATGAAAACCTAAATTTTAAAAACGACTCCGTGATTCACTTTGCTTTACGCAAGAATCTTAACAGTTGAAATATCGTGATCCAAAGATGACCAATTCGAATATTAATAATAATAATAATACACACAAGTATATTATATATGAGGGCCATGTCAATACTGAGGAGGTGCTGCTGTTTTATTACGTTCTGACAGGTATTTTTAGAAAATTTTGTAAATTTAGTTTTTGATCAACGTTTTGGACTCATCAATTTTTTGTGGGCCTGACAAAATTCGAAAGATTTACATGATGTAATATTTTATAATTAAATGGTTTTAATTTGATTTATAATTTCGTTTCTTTTAATGATTTCTCTTTTCAACTTTCACGTTAGTAAAGAAAATGTAATGCAACTTATAATATTGAGTTGGCAAATTTAAAAAAATTCAACATTTTTAAATGGCATTTATTAATTTTACACCCCCAAAAATATAAATCTTTTAGGGAGCGTTGTAACATCCTTACATATCATACATACATACATATATATATATATATGTATGTATGTCGTATTTATAATAGGTAAATAAGGTATATATTGGAAGTTAAATAATTAAACTTTTTGAAAATAATAATTGAATATTCAATGAATATATCAATAAGAATACGTGAACACGGTATTATACATATATTAGAAAATCGCGCATTTCTTCCTCTTTTCTGACTTCTTCTCGATTCATTTAGAAAGAGGCCTTTTTTAGGCTTAACGCCGTTTCCCTTTACCAAATGAATCATGTGGTTACATGTTCCACAGTATACATTTAGAAGTAGAAAAAGAGAGCGCTGTCTGTTGGAATCATTTTTACGCAAATCAATGTAACTTTGAATATTTCAAATTTCAACTTGGCAGCGGAGATGGTGGAAGTTGAATAAAAAAAATTTGGTCCAATGACAGGCTGAAATTATTGGTCCTTTTCTGTCGGCGATGCTTCCGGACTTATGTAACTTTCGTGCGCCGCGTGAATTGTACCGATCGATTCCCTTTCAATCTTGTGACTGCCAGCAGTGCTGCTACCACTCTGAGTATCGTGGTCGCGTTTTAAATTAATCGTGTTTTCGTTGTCGTCGTCGTCGATGTTTTCCGGTCGCGATTCAGCTTCCGGGCTCACGTAGCTCTCGTGAGGCATGTGCAGACTTCCTATTGCAGATCCAGCGTCGGTGGAAGATTCCACGTGAACGTCTCGCTCATAAGGATATCCTTCGTTTTCGATGTCATCGAAAGGGAAGTCGACGTTGTCCGAAATTTTCGATGCGGAGGAGGCGCTGTCATTTTTTGAGTCGCTATCACTGGACATAATTTGAGTACCGAGAACTATTTAACGCAATTTCGCTAATTAGTCGAACGAGCTCTTGCACCATTAGACATTTACAGCGATTTTCGGATTTCTATGGAATTGCGATTTTTCACATTTCGCGAGCGATTGGAAATTGAAATAATGCACACTTACACGAACTGAAACATTTTAAGAGTAAATGTAACATAAAATACGCGTTAGCAGCATACCGCCCCGCATATCTGTATGCAGGTTCCTTTTCTTCTCTATACTGAATAAACATCGCATACGGTTTAAGTAGAGACGACTAGCAAAGACAGAAAAGTTTTCAGCACATTTCTCCTCTTCTGGTCATGCTATCACGTTCCTAATCTAGTTATTTTCCGATCGCTGAACAGTTTTTGTCATCTCCGTTTTTTCCGAATACGTCTGCTTTTCCTTCTTATCCCTTTTTTAACCGGTAATTGCCTGTCAAGTTCAATAAAACAGGGTGGATGGGGATACAAATGACACTTTAGCGAGCGATAGGGAAAGTGATGTGAATCGGCTACTGGAGAAAATAAGCAAGACAAAGCGGCTCGACAGGTAGAGGAACGGTTAACTGCGCCTCTCAGTGCGCGACAAACAAAGCTGAGACGTATTAACAATTGGTAACAAAAAAAAACAAAAAAAAAAAAAACGCTACCTATCGTGCCCCGTTTCAGCACTGGATTTTAGGCGATCTAGGTGAAAGGCAAAGAGAATACTTGTTTCCAATAACGGTAGAGCGGACTGAAGTCCAAACATCGATGTATAGTTGTTAATTTTCGGACACCGTTCGAAGATGTTTTTGGTTTAGTGTAAAGATCTAAACATCGGCAATTTCACCGACTCATCCTTCTAGATTAGAGAAATGTATAATGCGAGTGAAAAAGCAACGATACATTATCGGACTTGCTGCAGGCAACCGTTGAAGAAAAAAGTGAAATTTTACTTCGATCAGACAAATTTTCCGCTCTCATCCTTTCCAACTGCATCTTAATTTAGTTCGTTTAAAAATGTGATTGATTAGTCGGATGATAGCAGTCTAACCGTAGCCATCACTGGCAGTAGTAGTCCTTCACCTTGTAAAAAATAAATCCGTTTGCAAGCAGTTTATAATATAAAATTGTATATATAGATATATCTATATATATATAACATATATAACATATATATATATATATATATATATATATATATATATAACATATACGTGTATATAATATATATGTGTAATGATGATTTAAAAAACCGATTTAAAATAATAATAATATGATTTTGCAATGATTTATTCTATATTTATTTTAAACTTACCCGTTTGTCGTGGCATTTTATTAATTGCCAATATCTCAACCGGTTTTTATAGCAAGTAACGTTTTTGCCAACATACGTCCATATTTGTTTCACAGTTTATGTTTCGCGCGCTTTTTATAATCTCGCTCGTGACCGTTTTTACGCCGTCCAGATTGCATTTATGTAAGTCATTTTTTGATTTAACTGAGTAGTATTTTCAATGTTTTTTCCATAGGCCAAACTG
Organism: Icerya purchasi; assembly: GCA_039619475.1. NCBI lineage: Eukaryota > Metazoa > Arthropoda > Insecta > Hemiptera > Monophlebidae > Icerya > Icerya purchasi. The sequence continues at coordinate 41,350,785 of CM077116.1, read as the reverse complement.
TCACGCAGACGTTATTTTTCAAACCGTCTCTAGAGAAAGAAATTACGCTTGAGAATTTTCTTTTTTCTTTTTGAGCGCGTCTAATATGAATACTAACCTAGTGCAAGTGAAATTTTTGAAAGTTTCAATGTGCGACAACGGAATAGCCTAGCCGAATAAAGGACAATTAACTAACCAACTACGTTACGGTAGCTATTTTTATATATCCATTCTCTGTGAAATCGATTACAAAAATCGAATTTTGAGAATGCATAATGTAAAAAAGACACGTAGACGATCAATTTCGATGTATAAAAAAACCCGTTTGACTCTTTAATTCAGTCGCTGTATTATGGTTTTGGAGATCTCCATCAAGTGTTGCAAGAATTTTTTCCCAGTTCTGCCTAAAACTTGTCATCCGTTTTTTAACGGGCGTTAAAAACAAAAAAAAGGCAGTAGGCTTTTTGCAAAATTCCAGGAGAATTATTTGTTTTCTTAAAGCATTATGCGCTCACGGGTATTTTTGTTTATATTGAGGCAGCGGCTGATTACGTAACGGCAGAAGAAAGATTCGGAAAGTAGATGCGCATGTTTATCCGGGCGCGGAAGGTATTCCAAGGCCGGGCTCTGTACGCTGAGTTTTCGGCAGTAAACATCGTGCTCGGGTCGTGTTATTTCCACTTTTGTGTTTGTTTTCTCCTCCGTCCGGCTCTTTGTTCAATCGCCAGTTTTGTTTTTACGCGCCGCGGACGAATAACAATAATAATCGGTGCAACATGTTTTGCCGATTTGTCGCTGCAGGGCGAAAAAAGAAAAGCGGCACATTCGTCGGAAGAATAGGAGGAATTATAATTAGAAAACTCGACAAAAGGCCCGCGCGCAGCGGAGGTACCGAGAGTAATGACGTCAGAGAGCAGCTGGGCGGTTGGAGGCGGCCGGTAAACAAATGGACGGATCGGATCGGATCGGATCGACGACGGACAATGGTAATAAATTTGAAAACATTCCGGAATTAATTAATGAGGTCGGACGACGGGGGACCGGGGCGGGTGACGATAGTGACACAACTGCGAATCGAAGATTGCAGGCGGTCTCGATGATGTAACGGAACGGTGACGTCGACACTGCGTTGCTAAATCGCGCAGGAACGAAGCCGAGCGCTGATCCGAATTAATGATTAGCCGCACCGGCTCGCGCTGCCAGACGCTTCTTAGGCGCCCGCCCGGCTGCTGGAGGGGACCGCGACGTACTGCGCATTACGAGCATCTGGAAGTGGCTTGGCGACGGGCGAAGCGGGACATTGTGCTCAAGTTCAAGGTCATCGGATATCGCCGCCGCGTATCGGACAGAGAACATCGACGGCCGCGATCTCCGGCCTCCTCTTCTAGCAAGAGCGCGGTCCCTTCCCCACCGTTTTCCAGCTAAACTTCCCCGTCCGTAGCAGGAGGCCGCTCGTAGTTGTAGCGCGTGCTCGCCGACCCACATTTTATGCGCGGCTCGGTATGTTCACGTGGTTTTCATTCATTCGCCGTTCGCACGCCTCGCACTGGAGCCCGCATCGGAAGCGAAAACGTCGGCCAATAACGGGCGCACGGCGTTCTTCCTTTTGCCAATGAAAAAGATCTGCTGTCTTAACCCTCGAACGTGAGTATACCGTATAAAAGCGCGCCTCCTGGTCACTTTGTAGAGTTGACCTTTCTTACTTGGTGCATTTTTACAGCGGGCTGCCTCTGATTGCAATTTAAAAGTAACACAGACACCGGGCAATACGTGGTGCAACTTTCCCCCGAATGAAACCGGGCATAAGCCGAAAAAACATTTTTTTTTGAATGCGCTTAATCCTTTTTTTGAATTTAGTTTTTATTGTTATATGGCCTGGCCATTTTGTTAATTGCTAGCCGCTGTTGTAAATCCAATTTCCGTTCTATTGAAAGACGGCTTTGTTTTTTAACTTAATTCTTCGACGCATGCTAAATTTCAGTGTTTTTACGTGAAGCGCAGAAACTTTCGACTACGAACGGTTGATAGTAATTTCATCGGGATTCGAGTATTTCGAATTTCTCCTCATCGGAATGGCGTTTTGAAAATTGTTCGACCTCGTTTACTTTCGCTATCGGATTCGCGTTTTTCAGCATAAAGAATAATCCAGTTGACATGTAATTCTGTTACAGAACACGTTCAACTTTAACTACATATCTTCAATTAACTTCGAAATTTATTACTCTAAATTCCCGATGTCTCCACGTCGCGAAATGACGTGAAATCGTCACTCGCCTCTTAAATATGTTCCCGTTAAAAAAAGAAAGAAACAAATAAAACACCCGAATTCATCCGATTAAAACAAAAAAAGAAGCGAAAAATCTAAATGGCTACTATGAAAATCGATGATTTTAAAAAGTCCTGTTCAGTGTTATCTCCTAACCGTCAAGTCGGAGCCACTTTAGGAGGTCACAGAAAAAGTCCCGGTTTCGATGTTTAAGAAGACATGTGTAATTTCGCTTGCACCACTTTTGCAGCAGAGTGCGCGAGTCAGCGCAAATTATCAGCGGAATCGAACAAAGATTCCTGCAGTATTGTCCTCGTGTTGCCGGTTTTATCGACGAGGATAACGGGGAAATTGTTTCTAAATTGTAGCCATACTTTAGAGTTGCTACGATTCGCGAACGTCAATTCGACTTTGTGAAACGCCATGGCATGACTGATATGTGGGGTTACAATTGAAAAAAGAGCTTAGTGACGAAAAAGTGTGTGTACAAAATTCTATATGCTTAACGAGCTTTCCCTAAAGTTGCATAAGATGACTTTTTTAAAATAAAACAAAAATTGACCACGTGACCTTTTTCAAATACAGTATTTAGAAATGCGTACATTTTTTTGTAAGCTGGAGGCCGAAACGTAGACTCCATAACGGAAAATATACAGAAGTAAGGCTATTAAGGTATTCCGCGTACCGATTCGAAGATAGCAAACGGAAATTTACAGAAAGCTTAAAACATGTAATATCGGAATAAACGAAATCAGTATAATGTTTTAACTTTACTAATACGAAAACTTTAAAATTGTTCGATCTGCTTGCGCTAGAAAATCGATCGGTTGCTTTACTACATTCCAATATTTTCAGAAACCTGTCTTTCAATGTTCTTATTTACATCGGCAGGTGCAAATTTTATCGTGTGGCTTATTTTCGCATTATATTTTCGGGTAAGTTCGGACAAAACTTGTAACCGACGTTCATGACGATTAGCGGTAAATTCTTTCCACAGACAATTCTTTATCGTACGATTAAAACGTTCTATAATACGCACTTTAAGCGGCAAATGAGTGCTATATCAATTAATATTATATCGATTTAAAACAGCTCGCACCTGAGGATTACAAAATTCGGTATCCTGATCTGTTTGTAAATGTTTAGGAAGTTCAACAACACCTGTTTCAGATAAAAAATTTTCGAGTGGTTTAGCGATTTTCGAACCGCTTTTTTTCTTTATAGGTATGGCCCATGCATGTATTTATTACGGTTAATATAAATTCATTCCCTCGATTACATGGTGCGTATTGTGCCTTATAAATTAAATCAGCTTACCATAAATCGTTTAATCCTAAAGTATGCACACATCACATCTGATATCGTCTTTGTGAAGGTTTATGAAGTTCATTAGATGTACCATGTTGTAATGACTTTGATGCGGGATGCTCGCTTTGTAGACATATTTGCTTTCTAATAGTGATGATACTTTTTTAATCAGTACGGTAGTTGAATATATCTTTCTTCAGCCAACTCTTCCTCGATCGCTAAAATTTCGTTTGCTACACCAGTATTAGCACTTTGTTTAGGTGTGTGTAGTAATTGTAATCGTTCGACTAATTCATTCGGATCATTTCAGTACTCGACATGTTGATTTCTGAGACTTACTCTCCTGTTCTATCATTATTATTACACATACGTTTTCTCTTCACATTCAAATGATTTTTGTAATAACCTTGTCCACGATGCTGACTAGTTCGAAACATTGGCCGAATTATATTCTTATATTTCGGATATGGTGTATCCTTTAGCGCACCACTATTACGCAAATGAGTTTCTGTAAATTCCAGTAATTGTTTATATACCATCGAATCATCACTAGTATATTCCTTCTCATCTACATTCATCGCCAATAGTAAATGAATCAGACCGGAGGTGTATGGCAGTTTCATACAGTTATTCCCTTTTCCTAAATATATGTATTTCTCCGCCATCTTTATCCTAAGAAATTTCTGTTGTTCCCATCATATACTCATCAGCAATGGGATTGTATTTTATTCCATAAGTTTGATTTCTGATCATCTCTGTTAATGTGAAAAGGACCTATTCCACTTATTGTTAGATGAACTGAGCCAAATTCTAATTCATCATCTATATCGTTAATTTTATCTTTCCTGAAAGTACTATGCACTAATTTTCGTTTCGCAACTGGAGAATCAGTTATTGTATCGATGTCCTTTTTCATTCTTTTCAGTTTTTGTAATGCTTCTCAAATCTCTGACAATAGTTTCGTAATAGGCTCCAGCGCTGCAGCTGAAGTGCTTGTAATAATAGATTTGCTCTCGGACTTTAACACATTATATTTATTTATTATATCACTACATATCTTTTCTACTTATTTTTTAAGTTGTAATTCATCTTCGATATTTCTTTTAACGCTATTCATCGCCATCTTTTTCGTCTTCAATCACTATAAACTCGTCGAAACCACAACGAAACCGTTTTTTATATAGTTCGCTCTCCATTACCAAGAAACCATGTTTATTATTCCAACATGTTTTACAAATTTTTTTGAAAGTCTTAAACGGGCACATATCATTAACATGTTCATCGTATATATATACATATATATGTATATCATATATATTTTTATTATCTTGAGCAAATACAAGTATGAAATTAGCATTATCTCGTATCATATGTTTAGGAATCATTACGTATGTTTGACACAAGTAGAAACAATCTACATTTTTATGTCGACCTGTCAAAAAATATTGTTGCACAACAGGTTGAACTCTGCATGCCGGTATATCATCAAATATAAATATCGAATTCAGATTAATTTATTAAATTTTGATCATCGACAGATGTTTGATAACCAATCTCAGGCGTAAACTTGTATATCGTATCTAACAATTATTTCCATAACGCAATCCATTCGAATCTGTTAATAATGTAAATAACGAATTTGTTTTTCCACACCCACTCGGACCAATAATTAAACATTATTTGGAAACAATGTACCTTGTTTATCAGGCACTGATGCGTCACTAGGTTCTACTAGTGACAACGCGTTATTTATAGGCAATATAGTTGACTGCTTTTCAATTTTCATTATATCTTATTTATTCGCTTAATAAATAGCAATAATAACACCGACTAAAAAGTATAAATACACGTTTATATACGGGTAAAACTTGAAGAATTTAGTGAAAAAGGTATATGTGTAAAGAAAAATATTTTTGAAATGGTGAGAAAATAAAGAAACGTCCAAGCGTTAAAAAAAATAAAAAGTGCGGTCGCGGTCTCGGTACTGTATTAGATAGAGTTGTAGATAAGCTCCATTGCTATTGCATTATCCGAGTTATAATTATTTAGGACCCGGTACAAAGTTAGATTGTCAACTAAGTCGTGGTGTAACCAGTATAAATCCGCTGGATGGGGCTGCTAAAGAACAAGATATAGCATATAGCAAATATTTGGATAATAAAAATTGTGCCAAAGCAGATAGAATACTAGAAAATAAAGCTTGGGAACGTGGTAAAACATCAGATAGTAACTTCGGTGAGAAAGCTGCTACTTAGATAACAATAAACGCTATGAAAGTAAAACGTAAATTAGGCGGTGGATGTCGTTGAGGTAAAAAACAAGCAGGGAAGAAAAAAACCAAATCAAAATCTTGGAAATTAAAAAATTTATATTTCAGGGATGTGTTAAATGTGGCGCAGAAAGCTCTTTGTAAAGAAAAAATCCTCAAAGGACGAATGAAAAGAGTGATTAAAGCGGTTAAAACGTTAAATCCTACAGTAGCGAATAGTGCGTAAATGTTCGAATTATTCCGATTAACAAAACTGGAGGGACTCTTCCCCATATACCATTATTAGCAAGTATTGCTACATTAGGAATAATTTCATCGTCAGTATCAACAATAGCAAAAGCGGTGAAAGATGTAAATTAAGCTAGAAAAAGTTTTAAATTGGGCAAGGATAGGAGAACTGATAAAAAGATCTGAAAAGGTCTTTATTTAGGACCATACAGAAGCGGTCTTGATTTATATTTAGCTCCATACAGTGGTAATGCGAGACGTAAACAGTTTTTTCAAGGTTAATTCTATACCTAGCAATAGAGCGTTAACTAATTTCGATATTTTATTTTATGCAAAAAAATTACAAGTTCCAAATTTTAGAGGAGTTTACGAACAAGATGGTTTGCCTACCAAACCTAAGAAAAATGAATGTACGATTGTTAATATGGATTTGTAAAAAATATCCTGGGAACTCATTGGACTGCCTACAGAAAATATGGAAAACGTGCAGAATATTTCGATAGTTTTGGAAATTTATCTTCCCCCACAGAAATAATTGAATATTTGCGCAAATACAATTCACAGATCGATATTCGGTACAACAGACGTATATATTAACGTTATAATACGGTTAATTGCAGAAAATTATGTTTATGTTTTCTATTGGATGTGTTACCTGCTCCATTTGACGTTCAATGACGTCTTCATTAGTATATAAACATACATGATTGTATTTTTTTTTCGATTATTGTAGATATTAGTTTTATTTTTGGATGCAATATTTTTAAAATTTAGTTTGCGTTATTATTATTATTATTTTGTTTATTTCAGTTTGTATAAAACCGATATTGTTATGTCATACTTATTTCTGTTAAGTGGTAAAAATGGTAATTTAACCAGTAATGTATATCTATCATTACTATTAGCAAATAATCGTCAATGGAGTATCCGACTAGTATCGCTAACGACGTACCATTCTATGTGTAATATCACGTCAGAGTGTAATATACTGTATTACTATGATTTTGCTTTGACAGTAAAAAGAAACGAACCTTCAAAATCTGTTACATTACCCAGTGGATGTTACGAAGTGGAAGATGTAGAAGAATATTTGTTAGACCATTTAGATGATAGTATTATTATAAAAGGCGATGAAAGAACGTTGAAGTGCGTTATACAGAGTAAATATTACATACAGTTTACCAGACCGCGAAGTATTGGTCCATTACTAGGTTTTGATAGTGTGACAAATGTTTTACTTCTACAAATGAAACATATAAGTCCTAACACTATACAAATTACACCGATTAATATATTAAATGTGTATTGTAATGTAGCAAACAGGCAGATATACAAATAGAACATCATCTAATCTCATTTATAGTTTTGCTTTAAATATAACACCTGGATATAAGATTTCTGAAAATCTGAAAACGATCATTTATTTACCTGTACATACAGATTACATATCGGAGTTAAATGTATATATAAAGGATTAAAATGGGAATATCGTTGATTTTGCCAGTGAAGATTTAATTATAAATTCACATCTACCTAGTTCATCATCTTAGTAAAGGTATATTAATATTGATTTAAAATGCCGTTTATATACACTAATAGAAGCGTATATAATCATGTTTAAATACCATTTCAAACTGAAGAAAATTATGTAAATAGAGGAAAAAAGAAAAAATTGTTGAGTAGAAAAAGTATTAGTGTACTAAAGTCTTTGGGTTACACCGTGTTGATTAACTAAGAAAAACATTAGTTCAATATAGCGTACAATTGAACATATATTGCAAATTGATTCTGCAAATGCAGTTATTGATGAAACAATTACGGCTTATGAAATACATACACATAAACCATATGCAAGTTCAGGATTTGGTCGTACCGATGAAATATGTATACCTGTTTAGCAAAAATATATTATTACTTCACCATCAGAAAGTTATTTACTTCCAAAAGGCACAGTTTCATTGTCGGTAGATTTTTCAATGAATGACCCGTTATTTCTATTCACAGAGCTGCGGTACAAAATTAATGGAATTATCATAGAATGCGTACAACAGCCTATAATTACAACTCTTGTATGTAGATTATTATGTTTGGAGAATATTAAATCAGATTACAACTACAGTATATGTGCTCTAAATACAGAAGAATTGAAAGTATTTACACAAGGTTACCATCAACCCCCTCGTTATCATCAGATACCAGACACAAATTGTTTGAATTTCAATTTATTAATTTTCAAAATGAACTCTAAATTGTGGTAGTACACTACAGATTAGAGTAAATTTTAGGACATGTAATAAAACATTTCATACTACGCACTTATAATACACAATAAAACAACCAGTTATAATATGTTGAAATTGTAAATGGAAAAATTATAACAGAATGTGTGCACCATATTTTGCTTTTAGTATTATGTTGAAGGTGTTTATGTAATATTCTTTAAAGTTTATGTTGAATTTTGTTTTACACACTTGTATTTATTTTTAATTAATAAAGTTTTTATTTCATTCAAGTTTTCTCCTTCTGATTCTGTCACAATGAGTAATACTCACGATGTTATTATAATCGATTTTCAGTGTTTTAAAAATAATGATAATGTGTATATTATTAAAGAACTTGTGATATTAATTTTAGACAGTGAAATTTAATTTCATTGTGCTTATAAACCACCGTTCGATTGGAATATATTATTCAATAGTAAAAGATGTACAAATTTGTGAATTACATAAAATTTTCATTCCATTCGATGGAATGTCGGAGATCCTGATTACAGAAATATATCGATTGATTTGGAAAATGTTTTAGTTGGTTTTGCAACCTTTGAAAATTTATGTTAAAGGAGATGCCAAAATTGAAACTATATGGGAAAAAATTATAGAAACATCGCTTACAGATTATGAGGTAATTAATTTAGAAACATGTTACAGTATGTCAAATTTGAGAAATTTTAGTAATAAGTATAACACTATATTGAGTGCTGTAAAATGTAATGCACACACGGATGGAAAAATTAACATATGTTCATTACAAAACCTTTCTGTAATGATGAAATAGTACAATATGAATGTTAGACATATTTTATCTGTGATAAAGTATCCTGTACAGCAAATGTTGCAGAAAGTTACTGTAGAAACATTAATTTCTGAGTGCCTTGATAATATTTATGATTTTTTCCAATAAATTATCTGAATCATTGAAGAAAAATAAAAACGTTAAAAAACGTTTGCCATGTTTAAAACATCTGATATACTTGATTCATTGCCGTTTAGTGCAGCTCATCCTACTTTAATTAAAGATTGTAAACAATGTGGTCATAAAAATTTAGCTGATTTTTTGCTGGATATGTACCTGAAAACTTTTGTAAAATATTTTGATAATGAAGATAGATCAAATTTGGATGAAAATATAGTTTGAGAATGCAGCGGTTGTAAACCTACAATTCTAAATTTTGGATGATTAATTTTTTCTATTTTGTTTCTCTTTTAACTTTAAAATTTTTTCAATTTTTGCTTGTAATTTTTTGATTTTTCAAATCTTTTTGCTTATATTTTTTCATATTTTAGTTATAAATTTTTGAATAAATATATATAATTCATAAAAATAGTATTTTCTTATTCATCTATACTGTGACTTTTTCTTCTCTTCTTATTTATCTTCTTCTTTTTTATCAACCTGTACAGTTTATGATTAATATTGAAACAAACACATATTATACATGTAGATAATAGTAAAACTGAAATAAACAACAAGTAAATAAATAAGTAAGTACAAAAACATGTATTTTGTCAAAATTTTTACATTCATACATATAAATGATTTTTTTTTTTACAATATATGTAATTATACAATAATATGTAAGAACAGAAAAATTATATATGTATAAAATGAGGATAAAAAATATATACACAGAGCACAGTAATATTTATGATATATATGTTGAAAAATGATAGAGATAATATTATGGATATATGCAAGGAAATATATACAAGAAAATATATTCAAGTAAATATATAGGCAAGAAATATGTACAATTACAGACTAGTTTAATTTTGAGCTGGGAACATATATTTTCCATTGTTCTACTAAATACTGCATCATTCAAAAGTTTAAAAAAGTGCTTTTTGAATTCATTTTTGGCCTGTTGCTGGGAAACAGTGTTTAAATCCATATATTTTTTTAACCACAGAGTCTGTTCAAGTATTATTCCCCTATGAATTTTACAAAGTTTCAATCCCTTTTGAATAGCCAACTTTAAATATATATAATGAATAATATATCTACTTTTATTCTCTAGTGTTGCCACTAGTTTCTTTGCATTACCTAATTATGAGACCACTTTAGACTCCAGGAGGAAGGGCAAATCATTATGCAGAGGACGCAGCTCCTCAGGATATTCTGCATCAACTTCAATCACATAACCCAATTGGGAATCATCAAGGACTTCATACATATATAGAAAAAAGTACATAACACAGTTTTTGTTTATTTAAATATACATAATAAAATAAGTATGAGTCAACAACAAGCAAGTAAATAAATAAAAAACGTATCACATTTGAAAATTTAAATAATAAGTTATATGAAAAAATATTTTTCAATACGAATAGCATAAATTAAAAATAAGATTATAAAAAGATTAGTCTCGATCGAAATGAAGTTAAATTATCAAATAATGTATGGAATGTAATGGATCGTGGGACGTGGGCAGAATGAAATGTGAAAATATACATACAAAATCTAAATCTAAATTGAAATGGTTCATAAATATATTGATCTTATAAAATTGTAATGAAAAAAAAATTTCAAAAATAATAACTGAGTGGAGTAATGGGTAATAAAATTTGAAAATTTTTACAGACTTTAAATGTGATATATATGTTACATATAAGTAAACAATTTTTCAGGTGCTTACTGTACAGAGAAAAATCTGAAAAAATGAAATTGTTTTGAATGTCTTCGTCTATTTGTTGTTGAAATCATTAAACTGCTCCATGCCCAATGAACGACCCGAGTTAAAGAAACAAATTAAAAGATAAGATTAGTTTAATGAAAATATATGAAAAAGAAAATAAAAAGAACATGATGAAATTTCTATATATTAGGCTCTAAATGAATAATTCCATGTATGAATGATAAAATAAAAGTTCTTGACAGTTCCAAAATAAATAGAATAATTCAAGATGTAAGTATAGCAAAATTAGAGTAATAATCTTTCGAAAGTATAAAAATTTTTAACAGTTTCAAAATAAATAATTACATATATGTGCAGCTAGATATAACAAAAATTGAAGTGATAATGTTCCGAAGGTATAAAAATTTCTGTCAGTTTCAAAATAATTTTGTGTTTGGGATGTAAATTAAAAATCTCTAATAGTTTCTAAATAATCCTGTATGGGATAATAATTTTCATAATGTGTAAAGAATTATCTCTTTTTTTTTAAATTTCAGTAGTAATATATGAAGAATAATTTCTTTTTGAGGAATTCATGTAGCAAATCATTTAATAAAATAATACAAAAATAATACACAAATAATAAATAATGAAAATAGTTATAAATTGTAAATTATAGTTCAGTTCAGGTATATTATCTGAGGAACAGGATAATAAGTAAAATTTAGCTAAAATAGTGAGAAATATGAATAAATGGGACATAATATAAAATCTATGAATATATACTTCTAAATAATGTAGAATAAAAAAATTGTTTGAATTAATAATAATACTGAAGAAATCTTTCCAAATAATAGCTGAGGAAAATAAAAAAAAACAAAGTGAGAACGTTTAACTTACCGATATATATTTTTGGGAACTGATGAAGCTTTTTTTTTTTAAAATATGAAATTATGTTTTGTCAGCTGAACAAAAAAGACTTAGTATAAACCAAAATCAGGATACGGTACAGAAAATATATGGTGTGGAGAATTAACATAGCATAATAAAATTACATTACAACTTCTGAATTTAAATATTAATTACAATAAATAAAGAAGCAAAAATTACATTATATAAAAGATATTAACTAGTTTGAGGAAGTAATATGTTGGGGGTATCCTTATATAATTTTATATTATTAAATCTGTATTGTAAAATCTTCGGAATATATGTAAAGTTTTTTATCCAACTATTTAAACACTACTTATACTACTAGATAGTAAGTATGAAGGAAGAAATTTCATCCTGCAATATGGCCGCAACTGCAGAGCAGCGCCCACAATGCTCAATGAAACAAACCCAATAATCAATAATAACGCCATGTGAAAGGGAATAATTACTCCACTCGGAGTAGACAAATAAAAATAAAAATTTCTTTAATCCGGATATTGATTGGATTTTTTAAATCATAATTCCATTTCTTTTGATAAATGAAAAAAGGATAAACAACATATGATCACCAGAAACAAGTAGTTGAAAAATGCAGATTTGAGGATATAAACCACAGGATATCGGCTGTTCAAAAAGGTGGACTCTATCCAAGTGGTTGATATCTTCGCAATACACTGTGCTTACATGATCACTACAATTTGAATGAAAATGTTTCCATCGAAAAAATTAAGCCACACTCTAGTATGATATGGACGAAGCCTGCAGATAGTAGTAACAAAACGCCGAATTAAGTTAGCTGGGATAGAAGTAATATTATTATACCAAGGTATACTTGGTAGAGACGATTGGATAATTTTGTATGTCTTGCCTAAACTAGGCGAACTATTAACGAACTTCATCCAATCAGTACAGCTGTTTCTTTTAATCATGTCCAAAAGATCCGTAGATGGTATAAAGGAGTATACTACCCCGTTCAAGGCCGCTTTCTTAGCCGCTTGATCAGCTGCATCATTGAGCATGATTCCGTGATGACTAGGAACCCAACAGAACTTTACAGTACCTCCTTTATCTATAATTTGTATGTATTTAAACTTAATATCATAGATCAGTGGGTAACAGCGATAATTAAAACTACTATAACTGAGCGCCAAGAGGCTGCTAAGGCTGTCTGAGCATATTAAGGTTTTTCTCTCAACATCCAATGACTTCAGTATAAAGTTACAAGCTTTATCAATAGCAAGCAGCTGGGCTGTAAAAATAGACGCCTCAGGAGAAAGTTTAAATTTGAATATTAAGTTATTATCCACAATAAATGCAGCACCCACTCCACTGTTAGCACCCCGGAACTTAACGCCATCTGTGAATATTTTTAAAAAGGGAGGATATTGAGATTCTGTTATTTGTAAAAAATAGGAGTTGATTGCTTGGTTTGGAAGAGAATCTCTATTTAAATTGTTGAAAAAATTTATATTTACATCAATGCTGCATAGATTAATACCATACGGTAGACTAAAGTAACCAGATGGCAGCGTAGGAATAAAAGCTGCACAATATTGAATGTAGATATTGGCTCTTTTGACTAAAAGCGGTCTTCTTCTGTTGAACAAACCTCCATTCATTGGATATTTTACTTATCTCATTTAATATTGACGGAAGTTGGTAATTGCAATATTTATTTAAAAATCTATCTGCCATAAGTGATCTTATATTAAGGGGAGGGATCTTAGTCTCCCTTTGGAGACTTATAGAAGGAGCCGACTTAATATTTCCAGTTGTAAGTCTCAGTCCGTGGTTCTGCAAAACATCTACTCTTCTCAAGAATGCTTTTGAGGCCGATCCATAAAAAACTGCACCATAATCATGTCCGGACCTAATGAAAGTTTTATCAAGAAGACTTAAAGTTGCCGGATCTCTTCCCCAAACGGTATTGCTAATAGCTTTCAGCGTATTAAATGCTTTGGCTATCAGTTGTATTAATGATTGTAAATGGAACTTCCAAGTTAATCTGGAATCCAAATATATACCCAAATATTTAACCTGCCTGGAAAATGTAATGTTTTGATTATAGATTTTAATTTCAATGCTCTGTTGAGAATAAGGTCTCAGAGTAAATAAAATTATGCATGATTTAGATGGAGACAGGTCCAAACCAATTTTTAGAAAAGCGTGTTGAGAAGCGTTAACAGAAAATTGATTATCTTGAATACATTTGGAAAGATTCTTATATCTAGTATATACAACAAAGTCATCAGCATATGATAAAATATATGATGTAGATAAGCGAGTGGAAAAGATTGTTAAGATATAGATATTGAATAATAACAGGCTTAGTGCCGATCCCTTAGAAAGCCCCTTATAAGCTGTCCGAACCTCAGTCTCTTTAGAAATCGGATTTAGAAAGTGAAGTGATCTCCTTATAAATAAACTACATAAAAGATTAGTTAAAGGGTGTGGTATTCCAATCCTAATTAATTGCTCAAACAAGATAGGAACAGAAATATTATCAAATGCCCCCTTTATATCTAAAAAGGATGCCAGAAGGAATTCCTTGTCAATAAAAGATTGATAAGTGTCATTCAAAAATTCGGCTATACAATCTAAGGTACCTAAACCCGGGCGAAATCCAAATATGTTATAAGGAAATATTTTATTATTCTCAAGCCACCATATTAGACGGTTCTTCACGACCAGTTCGAATGCTTTCCTTAGACAGGATGCCAAGGAAATCGGTCTGTAAGCAGGTGCTAGTGAAGAGGAGTTTCTCGGCTTAGGGATCAGATACACCAGAAATCGTCTCCAATCCTCAGGAACTAAACAATGTCGTAGGAGGCCATTGAAGATGTTAATCAGCATACTCTTAGCATTTTCCGATATGTTCTTAATTATCGAAAATGTTATACCATCTACGTCCGAAGCTGAATCCTTTTTCCTGCTCAACAGTATAAAGAGTTCGGAGTAATAAATTGGTTGCAGTAGAAAATGTTTATCAACCGTGCTTGCAAGTTAATAATACTAATATATATATATATATATATATATATATATATATATATATATATATTTATGTATACGCATATATTAAAATTGATACCGTACTCATCTTTGTGAAATTCTCCGGTATACATATGTGTCTGTAAAATCTATTATAAAAATTATAATACTGAAAATAAATTAACGGATTTATGACAAAAAAGAGAAATTTTTATGTGTATTGAATGAAATAAATGAATGGAGCGGAAAGAAACTATGATAAAAAAATTTTATTTGGAAATTTTTAAAAAAAATTGAACAGTGTACTTAAACGGCGAATAATATAATGTAAGAGAAATCTTAGAAATATTTAAAAAATAAAAATTTTCGTAACATGTAATTAAATATATCCGAATCATAATAAAAATAAATTTTTGTGAATTCTGAAACTTATTAAAATTATTGAATAGTGAATAAACAAATAAATGGAATAGTTCAAAAAGAATGATTACGTGCATGTATAAAAAATGAAATAACTATAAAAGAATAGTTAAATAAAAATATACAAATATATTATATTACTTACTGAAATATATATGATGATTGATGAAATAGATTGAAGAAATAAAACTTTAAAAAAATACAACTTGAAGATTGAATAATCCTTGCGGAGAAGAAAAGATGAACACTCGAGGAGTCTTGAGCTTCAACTGATCGTCCTGTTCAAGTTTATAAATGCTCTATACCTTCATCTTCTCGATTTCGTCATCACTATTATCAGCTTTAACTAAAGCAGTTTTCAATGGTAGATTCGGATACACCATTAAAATATGATTTATTCGAACAATTTTAGAGTATTCGGACAGCTAGCACGTTCCCGTATTTCTATTGTTGGTAGCGAACATTTTAACGATAGCGTTTCGGCTATCTTATTAAGGATGTTTTACCGTTTTTACCGTTCATCATAATGTTGCGGTTACTTAATTAGTTATCCATCGCGGCGTTTAAAAGGTTAAATATCACTTACCCACGCTGATCGCCATTCGTTTTCCACACGCATCGAATGTGTAAATACATATTCCCGTATCTATCTATATTATTCTGACAGTTTTAAACTAATTTTTCATAATGATAATGATTATTTAATGGATATTAGTGGATATTGGTGGATGTTCTCAAATGTCGTCGCTGTAAAAGTCCTCTTATAACCGAATATATACACGTTATCTCGGGATCTGTATTGGTTATCGCGGCACGAAAGTTACTGTGTATTAGCACTTTGTACACTTACACGTACAGTAATGTCGTACCGATACCTTTCTACATCTTTTCTCTATAATGATGAAGACTGTTCATAGATGGCCCTGCATATTTCAAAAATATTTGTGTGACAAAAATTTACAAATATAAATATAAAAATAAAAAAAAAACATATGGAGGAAACATTATATGTAAATTTCATTCGAAATTTGGTATTAAAATTTGAACGTTTTCGATGCTCCCTGAGAATTAAATCTAATCGGTAATTTTTATTACTATTCCGACATTTAATTATTTGATTGACCGGATATAATTTTTAAAATAAAACAAGAATACAGATCAGTGATTAAAATGAAATAATGCGATAGCTGTGGCGTGTGCTTTTGTGACGTTAGTGTTTAGGATTACTGCGTGCTCGGAGAGACGAATAAATAAATAATAAAAAGAAAAATTACGAAAGGTTTATAAATTTATTATGTACGGGTAAAGAAAGGAAATTTTAGAGCTGTGAAAATAAAATATACTTACACTTATTTTGAAAATTCATAATAGTATAGCGAGTATGAGCGTGCAAGAGATCGAAAGGTGTGCTTTTGCGGTATGTGAGATAGACTTACCCCTACATAATGTATCGGACAAAAAAAAGTTTTACGCAACCGACCGAATGAAAATCTTCGCGATTCCTGGAAATAGCGGAATGGTGTGTGCATTATACGTATATGTGTGTGTGTGTGCACGAATTTCAGTCTTTACTTCCCAATGAAAACCTGTATTTTACCGCAATTCCTGCAGACTGACCGGTGATAAGATTGATAACAGCAGACTTCAATGATGATAATGTCTAATTTTACATGTGTGTGCGGACATTCGTACCCGTATGCGTGTCATTGTGTGTGTCAACACCGAAAATCAGCCTCTACCGAATAACGTCAATTAACGTACACGTGTTGACATGTAACGGTCACACTTGATTGACAGATGCAAGGTCACTTGCGAGGCACGCGTACAAATTTCTGGAGGCAGTGATGATGATGGTGATTTTTACATGTGTGTGCAGACGAATGTACACGTCCTGTGTGGATGTGCGTGTTAATTAAGGATCGGCAATCAAGTGGAATGCGGTTCCGCGGCCTGAGACTCTCCGGAAACGGCTCTAGAAGGCCTTAATCAGCGGTGGCGGCATCCTCTGTCCGAGAACGCTCCTTTTCCTACTACTAATAATTGCTTGCGCGAAAATAGTAATAATAATAATTAAATGTGATTTAAATTTAATTGTAAAAATTTATATACGTATTGCGAAAATTATTTTATTTTTATGAAACGGTTTTAACGTGCTAACTGCTAAGGTTATTACAGCGCACGGAACCTGTTTGGAAAGATCTCATTGTCAGACTTGTTGATATAAAAGCCATTACCTCGCATAAAAGCTAATGCAGTTGCTATTTCGAGGGGCGTTTAAGAGGTCGACGAATCTCTTTTTTTCGCCACAGACCAAATTGATAATTGTACTGACCAGTTGTTCCATTAAGTTAGAGTAGGTGGAATATAAAAACATGAAATAAATTAGATAAATAAGGAGGATTAATTAAATACAGCGGAATTAACTTTTTATATTAACAAAATATTCTACTTGAATGGATAGACGAAGATTAAATACAATTAAAAGAAAGAGAGAGAAAAAAACTGTACAACAAAAATGCGAAATTAATAGTATCATAGATGTAAAATATAATAGTAATATGCGTATGGGGAATACACGTAAGGTCTCTAAAAGCGCACGTACGTCTATTCAAATTAACTACAGTTTAATAAAAAATTACTAATACCTCCTCTGAAGTTTAGTGTGTAATAGGTGTTGCAATCTGTACGGAATGCTTAGTTTAAAACCATCCTGAAACGGCCGTTGCGTAGATTACATACACGCGTCACAAATTTAGGGGCCGGATTAGACGGGACACTAACGTGGATGAAGGTATCAATGGAAGAGATGGCTAAACCGTAGAAGAACATTAACCGGAACTCTGATTGTGTGTAACTTGGCCCATCCGCTTTACCGCCTCTTTTAATTTTACCCGGAATATCGGAAGATGGAATATGATCCCGCTTGCTCAATTCTTTGGCAAAGAAGTACTTTATCTGATTTGGCGATATTGAAATGGACGACTGTAAAAATCCGTTTTATAACTAGTAGGAAAAATAAAGTTAGAATAGATCACAGTGTGGCAGAAAACAATATGTCAGATTGGTCGCCTATCATAAGCGATCTATGTAAATTTCAGCGATTTGTTCTGCTATTTTGTTAATAACAAATCTGTATACCGAAACGGGATGACACACAATAGCTGAAAAATCTGGCAAGGTCCTGGAGCTGATAATTAAACTAAACCGATAAGGAGTTCCGATGTCACATCATTTTTAAATATTTCAGTAAGGAAAACCGTATCGACTTTAGGTACGAGGGAATTTGCACTGCTACTGTATTGATATAATTATTTAAGATTGTAACGTGCAAACCTGCCACTATACCGGAAGGGTGAACGGCAAGAAGATACTACGCAGGCTTGATTTATATTTTGTATTTTAAGATTGATAAGGATTTTAAAGATTTAATTTTAAACTTGCCTACATGAGAATGTCCGGAATTCGTTTTTATCAAATATGAAACCTAGGAACTTGACTGATTACTGAATTGGAATAAGAAACCCGTACAGGCTTTGTGTACCACCTGTGGGAATCAACATATATTGTTTTTATTGTGGAAAAAGCTGGACCGTTTTTGTTAGACCACTGATTTGTGTGAATTTTCGAAGGATGTTTCGATATTTTGATGGTTAATTAAGAAGCTCAAAGTATTTTTTGGTGATCAGTATAAAGGCGGGATATTAGTGACAGCGCAAGATGGTCCGTTCTATCTTTAATGTAGGATATCTCGATTAGAATAGAGTTCACATCTAGTGATGAATCAGTCTGTAACTTGGGTCGTTCAGTTACTTAAAAAAAAAAATGCACAATACCCATTCTTCCGACTATTCTCGCAGATCGCTGCTTTAATGGTAAACCATGCCACAAGACGTTTTTTTCAAAAATCAAAGAATGGCGCTGGTACAACGAAAGAATTTGCCTTTGAATGCTAAGTTAGCTGGTTTTGCTTTTTGTCGGTCGGCTTGGTTCGGAAATTTTTTTCTTGCTCTAAAGTAGCAGGCGCGTATTCTTTCCAACGTCGGAACACTCAGTAATGATATAGGTTGATAATTTTTATGACAAGAAGAATCGTTCTTTTTCTTAAGTATTCGAATAATGAAAACTGATTTTTTCGCTGTTTCGGAATGTTCAGAATTTCAGATTTCATTATCTACATACGTATAGGCGAAAATGTGTTCAGCCGGTGTTGAATTTATGAGCACAATTACAGTTGAGCTGAACGATTAATTACGAGATGGTAAAATCGCAATTGTTCGATGCATTCGAATCGAGAGGGACATACACTGGCTGTTGTTAACATTTTTCACTGAAAAAACTAAAACTTCGAAGACGCAGCCTTTTCGGTGAAGTTATGCACGATAGCATTGCCAACGTCATGTTGGTTTATAGAATTATCGTCTATCTTAAGGACAACGCGTTTAGAACCATTGTAAATTACAAAAAGGGATTTTATTTAATTCTAGTCGAAGTAGTTCGAATTGAAATTCACGAAGAAGTTAATTTGTGTATATTCATTGCTATATGTACACTGATAACGATAGCTTAGTTTAAGTTTTTAAATATGAACCGTATACTGGTTTAGTTGATACACACGTGTTATGCTTGCCGAAAATAGATTTGTTCCTCCGACTGGACTGGAACAGTTGAGCTGATACGCGGGTTTCCTTCTAATTTCTTTCCTCTTTTTTCTTTCTCTGCTTTTCAATCAAATGTAACTTTTGTTGTTCAATCGCATTCCAGTGCCCGTTGCACTTAGGCTCTGTGATATGCTCAGATTTAATATTCTACTCTTTCTCTTTTGGCATTCGTGAACTATGTTAAATGATTGCGGCCATGTTTGCTGGAACTCTAGATTGCAAATGCATAAAACTGCTTAACAGATCCGATATTCATTTATATACACATATATATATATACAGTGAGCCACAATAATATCCGGGCACCGATGTACCCAATGAATATACGCTAAAAACAAAGGGAAAAAATGCTTTACTGTTGAAACAAGTAACGGAAATAAAAAAATAGGTATCTCCTTAATATATTTTCAAAAAAAAAAAAATCAAAAACATTTAAAAAACACAGCTTAAGATATAAAAAACACAAAAATTACGAATTTTAAACGCCACATTAATATCCGGGCAAACGAAAAAATAAAATAAAGGAGCTCTCTAAATAACTGGATATCTACTTTCTGGAAAAATTAATACTTCGTATGACGACCTTTGGCATCCACGACCGCTTTCAACCTGCGCGGCATTGAACAAACTAATTTTTGTAGATAATCAAGGGGAATTTTCTGTCATTCCTCTTTTAGACGACTTTTTAATTCATTACAGCTTGAAATCGGCTTTTCACGAATCCTTTTATTGAGTTAGTCCCGTAGGTTCTCTATGGGATTGCAATCCGGGGAGACTGTGGGGGTGTGGCAAGGATGAGGGGCAATTATAGAGAATCCACTCTGGAGTTTTGTACGCTGTATGTTTTGGATCATTATCTTGATACAAGTAAAATGACCCCAAGATGCCCAATTTTTCAGCACTTTGGCATAAATTGTGTCGTAAAATAGATCGCTATTCATAGTACCATCAATGATGACTAAAGATCCCACACCACTCGCCGCGAAATACCCCTACACTTGTACATTTCCTCCGCCGTGTTTAATTGATGCAGTCAGAGTTTTTAATTCATATACAGTATTCGGTTTACGCCACACATTCTGTTTTCCATCACTCCCAAAGACGTTAAACTTGGACTCATCAACAAAAATGCCGTTCTTCTAGAACTCGTCCGAATTAAATATTGTTCTGCGAACGCGAGCCGTTTTTTTATATTTGCAGAACTAATATAGGGTTTTCTACGGGTAGTGCGGAAAAAGTACCCCATTTCTTTTATGGCCCGACGTAGTGTTTCGACTGGCATTTCTATCATTTTGCTCTCTCTTAGTTTCGACACACTTACTTTAGGGTTTCTTTCTATAATTTCTCGCCGGATAAAACGCATATCGTATTCTGTTAGCTTTTTTGGTTTCCCTTTTTGAGATTTCGAGTCGATGCGATTTTCCCTTTTGAAGCGATTAAGAACGTCATGCACCGTACTTTACGGAATATTCAGTAGCTGTACAATCTTCCGTTCCGATTAAATCTTCTTCATTCTTCCAAATTACTAATTGACGCATTTCCGAAGACGTATTGTTACTCGTTCGCGACATTTCACTGCACTAACACGCACTTTTTTAACAATTACCGTAACAGACGTACTGTTTAATTATAATTTACGTTTTCGCGTAACGACTCGCGTTACTGTGATGACTCATATCAGTACCGCGTCATAGTTGATGCACTTGGGAAAAACCCACGAGTGTTTTACTGCACTTAGTTCTATGAGCCCAGATATTAATGTGACGCTTAAAATTCGTAATTTTTGTATTTTTTGCATCGGAAGCCGTGTTTTTTTAATGTTTTTGCTTTTTTTTTTTTTGAGAATATATTAAGGAGATACTTATTTTTCTATTTTCGTTACTTGTTTCAACAGTAAAACATTTTTTTCCTTTGTTTTTGGCGTATATTCATTGGGTACATCGGTGCCCGGATATTATTATGGCTCACTGTATACATATATTATCCAGCTATCTACATATTCGTAGGATTTCGTTTTGCCAGGCAAAAAAAAAAAAAAAAATCCAAACGAATAAGGGAGTACAACGCATCATCATTTGAAGGTCATTAAATGAACTAAAGAAGCCCAGGTGACTTATTATTTACTTTCTCCTTATTTCCTTGTACAATTCGATTATCCGTTCCAAATTCGACTACTGTTCCTTTATCTATGGCTCTGCCTCAAAATCACTTCTTTCCAAGCTGGATATAATTCAAAATTCTTGTATTCGTCTTTGCCTTGGTGTTCTTAGATCTTCTCGAATACCAGCAGTTCTCGCTGAGTCTAACTCGCCTCCCCTTTTCATTCGCAGATCCTATTTAGGTTATCGTTTCTTGTGTAAACGCCTACCGTTATCATCCTCCAAACTTATTCCTTCATATCTTTCTATTCTGCAAAACTGGCGTTTTACTCCCAAGAAAATTCCTATTCTAGCCCACATTGCTTTGCGGCTAAATTCCTTTTTATCCTGCACAATTTCTTATAACAATCTCCCTTACTTTTCTTTCAATTTTGCAGATCTCTCCAATCCTCCCAATGTATTCTACTTTCCTTTTTCCTCCAAATCCCTTTCCTATCCAACAGTTATACAGGAATTCCATAGTTATATCGAATCCCGTTTTCCTTCCCATATTGCTATTTTTACGGATGGTTCGAAGGGGCCTAATGGAGTTGGAGCTTCTTTCATCATTCCGAGCATTAATTTCTCTGAATCTTTTCGTCTCCCTTCCTTTTGTACTATCTTTACGGCCGAGTTAACGGCCATTTTACGTGCCATAATCCATATTTCCTCACATCGTTCTTCTTCTAAATTTTTAATTATCTCCGACTCCATGTGTGCTCTTAAAGCTATTTCCTCTCATTTCCCCTCTCACTCCTCTGACCTTTTCATCCTCCGTATTCGTTCTCTCATTCACACTCTCTTCTCACTTCACGCTATCCGCATTGAAATGCTCTGGGTCCCCAGTCATATGGGGATAGAGGGTAACGAAATGGCTGATTCTTTGGCTCAGATTGCTGTATCCTCCCGCTTTTTTTTCTCTAAAATTCCCGTTTCGAATTTACTCCCACTGTGCAAAAAGTTTCATGTTAGATTTTGGTCAGATTTTTACGTTTCCTCCTTTTCTAATCATTCTTCCTTTTATTTTTCCATCCAACCTAATCTTCCCACGCGGCCTTGGTTTTACGATTTTCCTTCGCTTCACCGCTCCGTTATTGTTCCTATTATCCGTTTACGTCTGAATCATACTCTTCTTCCTTCCTCACGTTTTCGTTTTCATCTCGCTCTCTATCGCCTTAATTATCCTCTTTATTCTGACGACGTAGCCGTCTGTGATCCTGACCATATCCTCTTTGAATGTCCATCCCTCGTGAACGAACGTACCTCTTTGTATTCCAATCTGCTGTCACTCAAACTCCCTACTCCTTATTGTGCCTCGTATATCTTATCGTTTCCGTCGATCTCAGTTGTTCCTATCCTCAGTTCCTTTATCTTATCAATAGCTGACCGAATCTACATTTAACTGATCCTTCTCCTTCCTTTCGTTTCTGGGCGAAGATCCTTTGTTGATATGCCCAAAGGGGGGTTAAATAAATAAAAAAACTTATTATTTACGCCGCTGAATTACAGGTTCAATCGCTTTACATCACTATGAAACCAGCACTCAGGTATTACTGGGCGTAGATATTGATGCAACGGTGGCGTTGAGAATAGCAATAAAGAATTAGTTTCGGTCATCGTTCAGGGACTGAGTAGTTACCGCGAAGACTTCTGACCATGTTAGCTTTTGTAACATAGTCGTAGCAGCAAACTTTCAATGTTGCATGGAAATAAAGGTATATAAGTTGTATGGTAAGTCGTTGTGTAGTTAGCAGTTGTTTCGCATTATTTATTTATTGATTATTTACTAAATTAAATCATTGAAATTTTTACTTTAAATGCAGTTTTAGCATATTTGCCGCAAATTAACTTTTTGTAAAATTTAATAGTAACGGAAATTAAACAAAATCGATATTATCGATTTTGATGCCTGGTCAGAAAGACAAAAAAATAAGAAAAAAGTATGATTTGTATTTTTGCACGATATAAAAAGAAAGTAAAATTAAAAGTACGTATATAATTAATTTTAATAGTACGACATATAGAATAATGGAAAAAGCAGAAATGTGCTAAGTTGAAGTTGTCTGGGTCAGGGGCAAGATAGATGACATATTAAATAAGTTTGTTCTCAAGATATATATATATATATATATATATATTAATTAAAATTCTTAGGCTACTCCCCATTAGAAAAAATGTCCGAATTTTATGTAACGTTTGTTATATATTTTATAGGCTTTTTGTGATTATGTGATTATATTCATATGGACCGATTTAGAATTACTTTTGTAAATTTTGATCATCTTATACGAAGTATAGAAGAGAAAGGGACAGAAATGAAAGCAGAAAGTACGACATAGCGATTATCTCGCGGAAACTTTGCAAATTAAGAGCGGACTATGTGTTTTGATTTTTAATATTCGATGGAGAAGATGCATCGCACCCATCTATTTACGTACGAGCAGAACCGCATCCTGTCTAATTCACATTAATGTTAAAATTTTGAATTATGTAATTTTTTGTTTACTGCGTCAAAGAATTACTTCACTCTTTTATTTCTGCGCGAACCCGACTTGGATTTAATTTGATTTTATTATTATTCTAGGTGTACGGTGTCGACAACAACATTTTTGAAAAGCATTCTCAATAATTTACATCTGTTTGGGGGTATGTTTATGCAGATGATATCGCACTAGTTATTGAACACTCTGACATTGAAAGGGCTGAAAAAATGTTACAAGAAGATTTCAATAATGTATGCAAATGGGCGCATGACAAACAATTATTACTTAATGCTAAATAAACAAAAGGGATACATATAAGAACTCCAAGTCGGTTCAGAACACGTTCTTTCCTAAATTAATTTTACATAATACAAAGTGTTTACATAGTAAGGAAATATGCGGTTGTGAAAAGTTAGAAAATGTGAATGAATTTAAATATCTTGGGATAACATTAGATAAAGGTCTAACAAGGAGAAACCATATTGACAATATTGCGGGAAAAGTCGGGTAAACTATATTCTTGCACTATATATCTGTAAAACCGTAGTCGCTAATGACCTTGTAGTCCAAAAGCGACTTGTAAATATAATAAATAAAAAAAAAAAAATTAAAACAAGGTATGACATATAAAAGGCTAAGGTTATATTTCGAAACTGTAATAATGTCCAGAATTAAATACGGAATCGGAATTTTGGGTGAGGCGAAAATTACAGAAATGAGGAAAATCAACAAATTGTTTAAAACTGGTTTCACACCACGAGAATAAAATGGACGCATTAGCTAACGTTATTTGGTGGAACAAAAATAACGAAATGTCACTAAAAATGTTATATTATTGCAGCAAATTATTCAGTGCTAAACTCGAAGATAGGCAGAGTTACCAACTAGAACAAGAACGTACAGGACTGGAAATTTCGATAAACCTTGCTATGTACGATCTAGAGGGATTAACAGTAAAATAGACAATGTAGAGGAAGAGGTATTAATAAAATTAATTTGGGAACATACTTAAGGAAATTCGAAATGAAAAAAAATCTGGAGAGATTGAAAAACAAGGTTAAACTTTGGTTGATGGCATGATGTAAAGAGCAATAGAAATAATAACAAAAAAAAAAAGAAAAAAGTATCGTAATACTAGTAATAACCACTTATAACATTGACTACGTTGTCATGAGCCTTGTTACTATCTCCAGTTTTAAGATGCTAATGAGAGAGTGGTAGTTGTATAAAAATTATATTGTATTATTGTAATATATAAGTGTTATCATATTAAGGCAATAGGAAATATTATTTTAGATGATGGTATAATTGTAATATAAATGATAAATAATGAGAGTGTAGATTTTGTAGTATAGTAATATGTAAGTTAACACTTTAATGTTGTAACAGAAAGTAGTACTTAAGTTGATGTCATATTGTACAAATAAATGATATAATTATGTTGGGAACCCATAAACGGGCTAGTGCCTTGTGGGACCCGCAAATTATTATTTAAAAAAAAAAGAAAAAAAAAATTTATATTAGACCGGAAACTTTAACGTCCACCAGAAAACCAATAATAAATGCGCTGAAACGCGCATCAAGTTTAAGTCGTAGCTCAGTCAGCTGACAAGGTGTGAAGCGTGTCGCTTAGCGAAACCGAGAAAGGTTCGATAGTGCCAGAAAAATTTGTGGAAGTGTGTCATATTTACAGACTCTTCAAGGAACGCTATTGAAAGTTTGTAGCGATAGTTTGTAATGCGGGCGGTATAGACAAAAGCAAAAACAAGTTGTTGAACTGTGGCGAAATGTCGACAGCTCAAAATGAATATGGCGCAGGAGAAATAATCAACGGTGGAATATTACGAATAGACGTTGCGAAAGCTGAATGATAATATAGTGCAGTGGTTTTCGAAAAGATATACTGTTTCAGTTCGGAAATTTCCGATTACGGATGATAATTCGGCGATTACGATGGTCACCAGGTGACGTATTAAGGAGTTTTGTACCTGCGGTGAAAATTAAAATTATGAGAAAAAAGAAAAACAAATAAGGGAAAAAAGGAAGAAAGAGCAGTGTTTAAAATAGATTGAAGCGGATTAAAATGTGAAATTCGAACGTGTTCACAGAACCGGCCTAGTCAATAAGTACGGGTGAATTTTCTGCTACGCAAAATAGTCCATATGCCGTTGTAAACATTAACGCTGGTAATAGTGATGGTTAAGTAAAAAAAACGTGAAAACTTAAAGTGTACTTGGAAAGAATAATTACTTTAAAAAAAAATGAAAAAAAAAGGAAAAGGAAAAATGATTATCGCCATTAACGCGCTATTATTATTGTTATTTTGAAGGAGAATCGAGGAAAAATCGGTTTAGTGTATCGAACAATGACACGCGGCCGCGCGCGCGGTATTCAGTGAACTGAACGTTTGTAGCGTGTTGGATTCAACGACCCAGACGTTTAGTAGACAGACACTGAAATAAGTCCGAAGAACCAGAAAACACGCAGTAGTAGTACAACGATTTTAGCGCCTAAAAGACGCCTTGAAATCAGCTCTGTTTTTTCCGTTCATTTTTTATTGCCACCGCCCCCCGTTTCAGATGATGAACGAGAGAAGGATGAAAGGAAAATATTGGATCGTTTCAAGGATGATGATATTCTTTGACTGGTTTCCGAAATTATTGAACTATAAAGGAGGAA
Source organism: Icerya purchasi (assembly GCA_039619475.1). NCBI lineage: Eukaryota > Metazoa > Arthropoda > Insecta > Hemiptera > Monophlebidae > Icerya > Icerya purchasi. Next base: position 41,323,542 of record CM077116.1, on the reverse strand, counting down.
CCGTTAGATCAGATTTTTTTGTCGGACTATAAAGACCGAAAAATTGAAGCAAAAAGAAGAAGAACGCTAAACCGAAAGGAAGCCGCTATTGTTAGTAGAGTAATTATCGGTTCGCAGACGCGAAACTGTAAATTTGAAAATAAAAATAAACAGCGCGATCCGGTACGTGATTATCAAATGTATTAGTCGTCAGTATCTGGACTATAATAATAAGAGGCGAATAATTCGTTACAGGCCACTCTATTCTTAACCTTCATAGTACTTACCTAGTGTTATACTACCTACCCCAGCCGACAAACCCATACACGCACACCTCGCTACACGACTTTTTCAGGTGTTTTATAATTTTGCGCACCTGCGACCTGCCGATCATCTCTCTTCCTGCAAGGGCAGCTTGGTCATTTCTTGAACGCAAATTACTACTGCCGCCCGACCCGAAAGCGTTATACAGGTGTCGTAGTTTTAATAGGCCCGCCGAAGGTAATGAAGAATTAATTGAACCGAAACGGAAAATAAACGCTCAGCGACGGTAAAGATTGTAGACGCGTATATTTCGTTATTTCTAGCAATTGCCTCCGATGACATAATTACACGACGTCGCGTGTGTCTATTACGAAAAATGTCACCCACACGTTACCGCAATTACGACGCGATATCTCGTATTTGAAATTTGCTCTGTACGTAAGTTTATTGCAAATTTAGAATGTGCTCGATATCTTTCGAACTCTTATAAAATTTCAGTTAGTTCGCCGTAAAATCCGCGGACACATCAAGACGAGAAATCAAATAAAACGTTCCTCTGCAACACCAAGTACGGTCAAATAAGACTTAATACAGTAGGATCCCGATTGCCCGATGTTCGGATTAACCGAGCAAAAAGTGCATCTGATTTTATTTTCAAACATTTTTGCATTCCAAAGTGTTTCGTAAAAATGTCTAATGCTCTAAAGCGAATTTACAGTTTAACAATCCCGAGCATGACGATTAAAAGCCGTTAAAGCGGACAATTGCTTAAAAAGGTACATCGTGGGAGGGGGCGTGGGAGACAACTTTGTACAATTTTTTACTTACTCAATTTCTGTTTTTACTTTATCCTCATGTCATCGGCGAAAAAAATGTTTGTAATTTCTTCTCGACACTGCTTTTTTGTAATTCTGTCCGCGTAATTTTTCGGTCTCATATCCCGTAATGAAGGTCCTTTTTTTCTAATTGCAGCATTAATGCTTTCTTCCATTTTACTTTGGTAATAAGAAACAAAAAAAAAGAAAAAAATTAAAACGCTGTTAAAACCGCTTCTATAAACCCCATGTCCGTCTTCACAGATCTACATACCAGCAGAAACTTAAAAAGATTCGGATTATACGACTGTTTGAGATATCCGAGCTTTCTCCGCCCCGATTAGATCCGATATTCGGAATGCTGCTGTAATTCACTTAATTTCCGAACTCGAATAGTCGTCAAAAACAAACTGTTTTTAACAGAACGTTCCAGCGAAACGGCCCTTTCGAGATCCTATCACCGCAAGTTAGAACGCGGAAGGAATAAACACAATCTGGAATGAAAGAAACGAATCAGCGCAGTACGCGCTATTCGACTAAATACGAGATTCCGCAGCTGCTTTAAGGTGGATTGCTGATTTCCGTTCTTATAGGTCAATCGGTGAGAATTCACGGGTTGCTATATAAATTTTTATTCGCAAATTGATATTTTACACGAGATGTGGAAAATTTTTTTTTCGTATATTTTTATGCATATTAAAGTTGGTTTATTTTTTTTTAGATGTTAAGCTTTTTTTGCGTGACTAACTGTAGAAGTGTTTTTTGAAAATTAATTCCTCATCTCGGAGGCGATAATTTGAAAGCAGCCTGTGTGATGATCACGTTTACAATATGAAGAGTACTTCTTAGTTTAGGATAATTTTTGAAATTGTAGTGATCAAATCGCATTAGGAGCGATATTTAAGGTACAAAGAAACGTATCGTTATTATATAATACTTTTCATTAAACCGTTTTTTGCTTTTTTCCCGCTATAATATCTTCATTTAGTTTTACTTTGCTCGCACATTTACTAAAAGTTATTAATTACTCAACGAATGTGGGAAAATATACGGTGATTAAAAACTTCTTATCTTATATCGCGAAAAATGAATGAGTTTCCTGCGGTTAATCTGCAGGAATTCTGATGAGAATTGCTGTTATTCGTTGCAAGGGCCAACAATATCTATTTCCGTCTAAATAACCATCTCGAGCGTATGCGTGACGCCATAATATGGAAAAGAGGAAAAAAGGAATCTGTCCATTTCGGCAATTGCCAATAAATACTGTAATCGAGCCAGTAAACGAACTAGATCCCGAGAAAATAGCGAAAACGATCTGTTGTTATTTCTCAGATGCAACCAATTCCGACGTGAGAATTTGAAAATAAAGAATTGACTATAGCCGAACCACCTGACTGTGTGCAGAGCTATTTTACTGACCTTCGAAGTAGTTTTACGTTTCCACGTCGCGAAATTGTTCAATCAAAATAGTTCAAACAACGGCTAATTAACCATGTCGACTCTTCTCCAACGGGATCTCCTAGATAAATCTTTAACTTTCCAACTAACGACGTTGAATGCTGCAAAAGAAAAACCGGCCGTCTAGGCTATATTTTGAAGAATACAGAGCGTGAAGGGTGAAGCACTCTATCTCCGACGGTAGCCTTGTAGGCAAGGTGTCCCGGGTTTTCTTACGGTTTAACCGTTTTACATCTGGCCGTCTTGCAGCAAGATAGTGCGGATGACCTTTCATTTTCCCTGCGTGTGAGCCATGATTTTTAATAACCTCTGTCGCATACTCTATGTCTAAATTCTGATGCGCAGTAAAGTTTGTCACATACCATGGCACCTTGGCTAGCGATTACGAGTCTAAAGATTTCATTCTACTTGGTCTGTATTATCCTCCGATTTGTAAGTTCGGCACAGGTCCATTAGGATACTCATGTATATTAAACGTTTTTCGTCAATATATTCAGTATGCTATTGCAGTTATCGACACATATGGATTTAACAATAGCAATAAACCAGCTAGTAATAGAATTTTTAATTTATGTAATAAACTTTATCAGAAGCCTGTTGTCGAACATTGAGGAATACCGTTAGTTTAATTCGATATGATTAATATTGTATATATTTTGTAGAAGTAGCTCGAACAAGGATGAAGCTTTAAATATATCGGTTTGCCCTTTTGTCGAGAGGAGGTATTTTATGAGGAACAAATCTCTAGCTGTTAAAAATCGTTACCGAATTGTTTAGGATATGGAGTAAGTTGGAACTACATGAGGTTTGATCACGAACTTGTCGGACGTTGACATTTTTCTAATGATCAGAGGATATATTTTAGTTTCCATCTGAAGACAGGTAATTTTTAGGGAGCATCGAATATCTCCCACAATAAGCCGTCAGTTTATATTCCGAATAGTATCTAACTCGTTTAGGAGGGATTTAGAAGCCATAGAGAAAAAAAACCATAACCCGAATGGAACCTTTTTTATTAGGAATTTATAAAACAAGGATATAGTCACCGGGTCCGCAGAGAGATTAGTAGTGGACTTAATGAGATTAAAAATTTCAAAAAGTTGATTACAAAGGGTATAAATATGCTGTTTCTAAATTAGTTTCTAAATGTAACCTTTAGAAAATGGAAATATTTATCAATTTTCAGTTGTGTAGTAGGTATGTGAGTTATAAGGTTAGAGAGAAAATACATGGTTGATTTTAGTGACGAGATGGACAGACAAATCTAAGGGAAAACGATTATAACATTATATCGATGTATAAATGAAATTCTTAGAAATACAATTAGGTAAATTATTGCAGGACGTAAAGTAATCTGCACAGGTTACGGTTTAAGGAAAGAGGGTTTTACTTTTAATTTATATTTATTTTTTTTCTTTTAAGTTCTTTTGCTTTATTATTTAGCGATTTTTGTCTGGCCAATTCGCAGTCTGGAACAGTTTTTGCCTAAGCCTTCTCTTTTCTAAAACAAGCTGACTTACAGGATAATTTTTTAGGAGTATTCAGATTTGTTGCTTTTTGTATCTACTGCGTTAGGTGTTGTATTCTCGATGTCTGCTCTAGTTTTTAATGGGATTTTTCGAATTTATTTTGAGTGCAAGTATTCTCCAAAGTATAATCGCAATAGTCTGGATTATGATTATAAAAATTGATCGGCTCTTCTCTGCGCATTACCGAATCGCTAAAAGTTAAAACAACAGACCAGTAACACATAGCTGACATTGTGACTTTCTGTAGTGTTTGTTCGAATCCGTTTGCCGCAGTTGCTCTAGAACTCTCTACCTGTATGCTTGCCATTCCTTCACCTAACAAAAATGTATTACTTCATGTCGTAGGAAGCAGTAAGCAACTAACAACACCAGTTATCTGCGCAAGCATTTGTTCCCTGCCGATACTCCTTCCCGAAATTCACGAGGTATAATATTATATTTTTCATAATATCGCTGAATTACACTGAAATTTTCCCGAATACTGCAAAAAATATAATTATTTAGTTTGAAACGATCTTTACTGGTAAGGTGCGAGTTTCAGCACTTATGTGATTATATTTATTCAGTTTTTGAAGTTACGAATAGTTTGACTTCGGTCTTTCCGCTGAGCTATTTTCAGATATCCGAACACTATTTAATCACTAATTTTTCCACCAACGTGGCAGCCGTTTGATCGGTTCATTGGCGAAACGCACTGCCTCAAATTGGACATTCTTAAGAAAATGAAATGCACACTTCACGCGAATACAGTAAAATAAAGACAAATTCGAATTTTTTTCAAGTCGGAATTTGATACATTTTTTGAAGTTCAAATAACTATGCAAATTTATCGGAAAAAAAAGCCATCTGCAGAACTTACATTTGTATTGTAATTATAAAAATAATTATAATTACAAGTGTAGCGAACAATGTATAGAATAATACGGTTATCGTTTAGAAATGTTTTCCGGTCTAGCCCGTCATCAGCTAACATTAAAAAGAACATGACAAAAAACGTATTGTATATTTTAACTGTCCTCCGATTTATTTATTTTAGTTAATTGAAGTTAAAAATCTATACGGCAATGTCGTTAGTAAATCATTTTGAAATATTTATTACATAAAAATCATTGACAAAAAAAAGGAACAAAAATCTTATCGTATAAAAAATGTTTAATTATGCGCTCGTGCATATAACTTCAAATCGCTTATTACGCAAACATTTGTTTAACAACAGACCGAAAACCTTGTCATTTAAATATATTTCGTATATGTTTATTAAATTTCTTTATATGGTGAAGAACGATGAACTAAAACACATCGGTATGAACTAAAAAAAAAAAAAATGAATAGGCACCTGATCGAGGCTTTCATTAATGATCCTATAAAACTTACACTTTGTGTTATTTAGATTCATTGATACTAGAGTACCTTTGTCGTGTTCTTTTTCGCTGATGACGGGCTGGATCGAAAACGGTTTCTAAGGACACGTATATAGAAACTTTTTTATTCGCTATACCTGTAATTATACTTACTTTCTCAGCTTATAATTTCGCAGATTGCTCTGGTTTTAAGTGTTTTTCAAAAAAGTTTTGTAAAAATATGTCTGACATCCTTGTCGACAGTCTTTTTAGATCTGTTTAGTTGAAGGGAAATTTTGATAGAGGACTTAATCGAAATTGGAATAACAGGGAAATATCGTTATTTACATGAAAGGGAATTCTTAGTGAAGATTGGGAATGAATATAACGATATAGGGAAAATGAAATATGGAGGAGAGCTATATTAGCCCCGTTACTGTTTCTAACTTAAACTCCGTTCACAACTGTGTTACGAATGCCAAACTTTACGCATATGCCGATGATATTACTCTGGTAATCGAACACCGAGACGTAGAAATTGCTGAAAGGCTGCTTCAGGAGGACCTGAATAAGGTTTGCAGATGGGTACACGACAAAAAATTATTAATAAATGCCAAAAAATCAAAAGTTACGTACGTAAGAACAACAAGTAGGTTTAGAAAATTCGTTCCTAAAATAGTATTGCATAATGTGGATTATCTTTATGGAGTAGAATTATGCTGTTGCAATCCGTTTGAAACAGTTCATAATTTTAGGTACCTTGGAATAACATTTGATAAGACGTGTTAACGTGGAGAGTTCACATTGATAACATTGCTAGGAAAATCAGGCAGACTATATCGGCTTTATAGAAATTAAAACAGATTATGAATTACAAAACCACGAGATTATATTTTGACTCAATAATAATGTCTAGAATTAGAGATACGGAATCGAAATTTGTTGGGAGGCAAAAAAAAAAAACGGAATTAAGGAAAATTAGAGAGCTACAAAAAATATGTTAAAAAAAATATTTTTACCGAACTGGAGAAGTACGAATCTGATAACGGATACTACTTGGTGGGATCAAATAATAAAGAAATGTCTCCAAAAGTGTTTTTTTATTACGGTAAACTATTAACGTATAAAGCGGAAAAAAGAAGATTACCGACAAGGGAAAAAGTTTATGGGATTAGGAACTCTGACAAATTATGTTCTATAAGACCTAAAGGGATTAACAATAAAATTGACAATGTTGAAGAGGAAGTGAACATAAAAAGTAGGAAAGAACATGAATTAGACGAGAATTGGGAAATGTAAGGGCAGATGAAATATTATGACGAGTTGGAGCATTGAGTTGAAGAAATTTAGAATAGAGACTGTTCATAAGATCAGGAAGAGCATTCAAAGAACTAGTGATTAGCATCGATGCAAAATTATGATTCGGTGAATAGAATCAAAGAGGGAGACGGCATTGAGAAGCAGGAAGTAAAGAATTGTTAAATCGAAGACGGCATAGTGCAACGACGAAGATTGTCGAAGTCTTGGAACTAAAGACTTACTTAGCAAATCAAATTTTTGAAAATGCGGTTTTTCAGAAGGAGAAAGGAGATTATGAGCTGGAAAATATGCCACTCGAAGCTGCCAAGTATGCTAAATGGCTAATTTTTTCATTTCCTTCAATTCCAACACACAGGGCTGGGCATCCAGAGGAAGTCTATTTGGATAGATGTAATTAATGCAGAAAAAATGAATTGAATGCGAAGAAAAGCAGAATCGAAAAGGACGAGGGACAGTTTCGAGAAGAAATGAATGATACGTTCAGAGAATCAGAGATTATTAGGAATTTCTTAATATCATGGATGGAGGACGTAACAATTATCTAATTTGTGACATATTGAATATTGACGAGTAGGAAACAGGAAGGAAGCTTCAACTGTTTCCCAATACATACACGAAAAGGAAATACGGAGTTAACGATATTATTAAATTCATAATTAGCCAGAGGTAGAGAAAAAAATTTAACATTCCAAAGAAGAATGCCAAGTCGGTTTAGAACGTTCGTCCCCAAATTAATTTTACACAATACAAAGTGTTTAGAAAATGTGAATGAATTTAAATATCTTGGGATAACATTAGATAAAGGTCTAACAAGGAGAAACCATATTGACAATATTGCGGGAAAAGTCGGGTAAACTATATTCTTGCACTATATAAATTAAAACAAGGTATGACATATAAAAGCCCAAGGTTATATTTCGAAACTGTAATAATGTCCAGAATTAAATACGGAATCGGAATTTTGGGTGAGGCGAAAATTACAGAAATGAGGAAAATCAACAAATTTTTTAAAACTGGTTTCACACCACGAGAATAAAATGGACGCATTAGCTAACGTTATTTGGTGGAACAAAAATAACGAAATGTCACTAAAAATGTTATATTATTGCAGCAAATTATTCAGCGCTAAACTCGAAGATAGGCAGAGTTACCAACTAGAACAAGAACGTACAGGACTGGAAATTTCGATAAACCTTGCTATGTACGATCTAGAGGGATTAACAGTAAAATAGACAATGTAGAGGAAGAGGTATTAATAAAATTAATTTGGGAACATACTTAAGGAAATTCGAAATGAAAAAAATCTGGAGAGATTGAAAAACAAGGTTAAACTTTGGTTGATGGCATGATGTAAAGAGCAATAGAAATAATAACAAAAAAAAAAAAGAAAAAAGTATCGTAGTACTAGTAATAACCACTTATAACATTGACTACGTTGTCATGAGCCTTGTTACTATCTCCAGTTTTAAGATGCTAATGAGAGAGTGGTAGTTGTATAAAAATTATATTGTATTATTGTAATATATAAGTGTTAACATATTAAGGTATTGTAATAGAAAATATTATTTTAGATGATGGTATAATTGTAATATAAATGATAAATAATGATATGTAAGTTAACACTTTAATGTTGTAACAGAAAGTAGTACTTAAGTTAAGTTGATGTTATATTGTACAAATAAATGATATAATTATGTTGGGAACCCACAGACGGGCTAGTGCCTTGTGGGACCCGCAAATTATTATTTAAAAAAAAATAAAAATAAAATGGAAGCTTGATTGAGTAAACGAAGAGGATTTATTTCCGAGGTGGTTAATATGTAATCGGCTGCTTGAATTTTTTCAATTTTTTTTTAAAGTTTTCTGAATAGTGTAGACAAGCTTTATTATCGGAAAAATAATTAACAGATCAATTGAAATATCGTCCATGTGAAAAATCACTTAGAAGAACGGTCAGAATGACAGAAGAGGTTACATCAACGTCGTGACACCTCCGGTTATTTACGATCTGATCATAACGATTGCAATCTATTAGGCTCATTCTAGCAGGATCAACAGGAAATCGAAATTTATAGAAAAAATAAAAAGCAGGAAATAAAAATTTGATCTCTACCACGCTTTTCAGAATAAGCAGATTATCGTGATTTTCTGCAGATTCTTCGGATAGATACAGTTTTCAACTCCGATTCTAGGGCATCAAATGTTCATTACTTGATAATGTGTCAGACTGTGACACGAATGACAGCGAAACGACATAAAAAGCTACAAGGAATAAATATCCCTCATTTGTCATCTTTATTGTTAACTTTATAAAAGTATTTATATATAATACTGGCTTGAAGATGGCTTTGGCACGATTTAAATTTGAAAATAATCTAAGCCACATTTTGCGAATATTTTACAAATGTGCCGAAAGGCAAAAGTCGCCTATATTTTTATCACTACATTCTATTAACACGATAAATGAATCAGTAGGACTCGATGAAAGTTGTAATCATTTGTAAAAGTATGGACACTATAATTACCATCGATAAAATTATCTTTCATTATCAGCGTCTCCGTGATGGCAGGATTACTTAAATCCGAAATGCTCAATTTCTTCTGAATGCTGCCCAGGGGCAACACCACCTGGAGGTCTCTATTTCTGGCTGCACGTAATGGTAAAAAGAGCAGACGATGAGTATAACAAAATGTACTTCTACGGGGAAGTGTTACGACTCTAATGCTATTTAATATATGAAGTAACGATCAAGTCATTGAAACAAATACCTAACATTTTATATATGCCGACGATCTAGCTGTATTAGCACAAGGAAAGTCATTTACAGAAGTTCAGAGCAAATTGCAGTCGGTCCTTACAGAGTTAGAGGAATATTACAAAGAAAATGCATTGCGTCCTAACCCGAGTAAAACGCAAGCGTGTACCTTCCACTTAAAAAAATGCAAAGGCCGTCGTGTCTAAGGTACAGTGATAAAGTTTATGTGTGTTGCGTTCAGCTGGTTGTGGATTGATCATTCAGTTTCTTCTTTTCTTATCTATTTTCATTATTACAGTTAGTTTATTATTATTATTTGTTCTTATCAGTTAACGTTTAGCTATTTACTGTCGACAATTATACGGTAAATCTATTTCGATCGGACACATCAGTGTTACCATTTCACCGATGTTGTATCTTCGATTGTGATCGTACGTTCTAGTTAACATGACCGACCTAGCAGTGCTAGGTCGACAGCTAGCTGAGATATGCAAAGTTGCATGTCAAATACGAGAACAACTTACAGATAAATCTGTTAGTAAAGCCCAAAAAATTAACATTATTAAATATACGGAAACTATTGAGACCACTGGTTGGAAAGGCTATTGAATCAACTACAATTATTAAAAAAATTGTTGATTCTAAATCTGCTGAGATACGGGACGTTGTTAAGACGATAATTCATGATAGAAAATCAGGCACAGCTAATATTAGTTACAGAAATGCTTTATTGAATAAAAGTACGACTAATAAACACAAATTAATCTTGAAATCGGATAATATTGATAACATCGATAAGCAACTTAAAGACAAAATTAATTTAACTGAGAGCAAAATTAATGTCACATTCTATAAGAAAATCAATAGTAATACTGCAATTATAAACACTGAAACTAAAGATCAACAAAGTAGGCTTGCAGCTGAAATCAACGAGCATATAACAAATGCAAAGTAACTGAGGAAAAGCTTATGGATCCTACAAATCGCATATTTAGGACTAAAAATATAACAGAAGAAGATATTAGTAAGCATTTTCTGACTCTAACTGGCTTTAAACCTATCAATATAACCAAAATCAGCACTGAACGTGCTAGTAGGACTTATATTTAATTAACGCCGCAACAGTATACAACAATCACGCAAGGAGGAGAAGGTAGAATAAGGATATGCTGGAAATCACTCTCGCATGTTGATTCAATTAATCCAAAAGGATGCAGTGCGTGTAACAAGTTTAGGCATCCAACGAAATACTGCAGGACTGAAGAAACATACAAAAAGTTCGTCTCCGTTTGTGACGAGGCTTGTTCAAACTGTGTAGCAGCTAAAATTCTGAATGACGATAAATTTTATTTTATTAAGAACATTTCCGATACTAATTTGGTTAATAAGTGTGCGCCTGAGGTTGATCACGCTGCCTACAGCAGGAACTGTCCCGCGTTTGCGAAAGCGTGTGAGCTGCTAAAGTCTAAGATAGATTTTGGACGCGCTTAGGTGTTCATTTGTAAACGTGGGTAACTGTTATTCTGGGCAGTTACTGCATCTTACATCTATATATAAAGCTCAAATTGGTGTATCGTACATAGCCGAGCCATATTTAACCAGCGGTGCTATTCCCGTTAACTGCAACTATGTCTCTTACGTCAATAACAGAATTGCTATCATTATTAAGAGAAGTATAGCTCATAAGCTACTAATCAACTCATTCAACCCTATCGCTATTAATATATGTGAAATTACATTAATTTCCTCCTATATCTCACCTAACAAACCAAAAGATATTCCAATTAATTCAATTGATATTGCAATTAAATCTTATCCTCACCTCCTGCCCGTTGTTGTTGGAGACCTTAACGCACGTTTACCAATAATGGAGTCCCGTATTGGATACTCTAAAGATTCTCTATTACTAATTGATCTAATTTATTCCAATAATCTCACCATTAAAAACAATAAAACTCCTACTTTTATGAACTACAACGGGAGTAGTATCATAAATTACCTGCTCTTCTCGACAAAATTGGCTTCGCGATCAACTTTTCATCTGCAACATTCTGACTTAACTTTCCATAAATATATAATTTTTGATCTCCATTTTAAATTTTCCATTATCTCTCCCAGGGTATATGCAAAGTTGAGTATTAATAATTTTGCTAAAAATTTAAATAATAATTATATAAATACTTTCATTGAAAATGTTCAAAATTGTACTCATTGGCTGACCCTGGATAAAAGTGTCAATAAATTTAATTCCTACATTCCCCGCGTTATTGGCAGGAGTCAGTTTATAAACAAGTCTCCTTCTAGTGATCGGTGGAATTACAAACTGCAGAATATTAAGGATAAAATTAATTCTGTCAGGAAAAATAAATCTAAGTGTAAGAACAGTTTCAACTTATTTCTATTGGATAATATTTTAACTGAATTGAACATTCAATATAAAAGAGAAATTGCTAGGGCCAAGCTCTTGCATTGGAAGAACCTTATCAATAGAAGTCCTACCTGGGGGAGACCTTATAAAATGTTGGTGAAGGATAGGGTGGGGCTGGTTATCCGTGACATAAGGTCTAACCAGCAACTGTTCAGTTCTGATGCTGACAAGTGTAGGCTGCTCTTGGATCATTTTTTTCCAAATAAAACAGATAAAACGTTCCCTTACGTACGTTCTGATAATGTCTCATCCTCCAGTATCACTTTAGTTTTAGTGGATGGTATTATTAAAAAATGTTTAAATAAAAAGCTGCTCCTTCGGATAAAATTAATAACAGAGTTGTAAAATTTCTAAATAGGAGATTTCCCCGTCTCTTTCTTATATTATTTTCAAAATGCATAGCCCTACAAACCTTTCCCCAGTGTTGAAAGCTTTGCTAATATCAAGCTGCTTTCCAAGCCTGGTAAAGATTCTTCCCTTGTTAGCAGCTATCGACCTATCTCATTGTTAAACTCAATCGGTAAAATATTTGAAAAGGTCCTTCACAGATTACTACTGAATGAGGTGTCCTGTGAAAGCCTGTTCCACCGTAATCAATTTGGTTTCCGCGCTGGATTTTCTTCGGAGGGTGTAGTGCATGCATTAGTATCTAAAATTAGACCTTCCGTCTGCACTAGCGGGTTTGCGGTTGTCATTTCCTATGACATCAAAGGAGCTTTTGATAACTGCAAATGGTCTGGAATTGTTGACATCTTAAAGAAGAAGAATTTTAATTCATATTTAATTAATTTAATCATAAATTACTTTTCTGATAGGCTTGCGAGCCTCGAACATGACACCTCCCTCTGTTACAGGAAAGCTACTTGTGGCGTTCCACAGGGATCTGTCTTAGGTCCTACTCTATGGAATCTACTATACTCAGCAGTTCATCGCACGGTCGAGGAATTCTGTAGCATAATTCATAACAAGTGCGAGTTAATCTCATATGCAGATAACTTGTGCTTGACCTTCGAGATCCATAAAGATTATCCATTTGAGCAAATGGTAACTATTTCCAGAATTTTGGAGGGGGTTATTGGTGATCTTGGTTTAACTTTCTCCATTACCAAGTGCAGTTTCCCTGTGTTCGGTGATCAGCGCATTGTTGATCAGGTTTCTGCACTTCCTCTCATTTCAGGGTCAACAATTACTTACATATTTCGTCTTAAATATCTGGGAGTTATTTTAGACGACAAATTAACATTTCTCCCTCATTATTATATGATAACTGACAAATGTGATAAACTGTTTAACAAACTTGACTGATTACAAACTAATGCTTGTTGATTGGCTTTCAGAGAACGGCTTAATCTATACAAGGGCCTTATACAGTCCTTGCATGGGTATGGCGCTGCGACGTACGTCAATCGCAGAATCCTAAATCGCATCAACAAACAGCAGAGGAAGTTCGTATTACGGATTTTTTCCCTGTATAAAACGTCGCCAACATCTGCAGCCTGTGTGATCCGTGGGGTTCTCCCGCTGGATTTACATCTAGTAGCTAGGACTATGATTAGTGACCATAGGCTCGTTGGTTAAGTTTCTTCCATGAGATCGCTAAAGCTTTTAGATAAAGTCTTCCTTGATACTACCACCAACATTAATAATAAAATTTTCAAAAAACATGCCAACGAACTGATTGTCCATTCTTGGCAGGAGAAGTATTATAGGGATGCTACCGGCAGGAAAACATATGATTTCTTGCCAGACGTGTCCTTAAGACTAAAAATTAAATGTATGAAAATAAATATTTTCAATTCGCAGCTGCTTTCTGGACACGGTTTGTTTCAATGCTACTTGTTTAAGTTTAAACTTACTGGTGTTCCGGAGTGTACTTTATGCTCCTGTGATGCAATTGATGATTTAAAACATTACATTTTTGAGTGTCCCGCCTTCTCTTCTCTGTGTGAGACCTTCAAGATAGACCAGTATCCTAAAACAATCGTTCTGCACAAGAATAATCACGTTTCTATTCTTTAATTTGCGGAAAGAGCAATGCGCCAGGAATTCACTCTAAAAAATTCATAACCTCAAATTCTTAATTCAACCGTGAACCCGTGACATTGATTGCTTCAAGCGGCGTGGTCTACTTCACTATTACGTATATTTATATTTATAGCATATAATAATTAGATTACTCATTTGCTTATTGTACAAACACCATTGCACACACACTTTCTTGGTTGACGGGACTATGTTTTCATCCTGTCGCCATTCTAATTTTCATTACGCACGCAGAGGACTACCACATACACAAAATGTTTCTGTTACTTGTCTGCAGTTACTTCTCACTTACACACATCTTTCACTTAAGTACACTAGTCTTCTGCTTCTTTATACATCAATTATTTTAAATAAAGTTGCCCCATCCGCTATGACGAGAATGGGATAATAAAAAAAAAAAAAAATTAGAACTAACAGGGGATGGCTTAAAGCTCGAGCATCATTCCAGATATCTGGGAATATCGCTGAATAGAACACATAACATTACAAAGATCTCAGAATGAAAGTGGAAGCCAGAAATAGTATTCTAAGAAGACTTGTAAGTGAGGAGCCAAGCCAGATTTACTAATTACCCTGGCCTTACACTTTTCAGCCGTAGAGTACGGTTGTCTCCAGCATGGGGTAGATCTGTGTATGCAAAGAAGGTAGATATATTGCTCTACTCTCCGAGTAATTACAGGTTATGGCCAACAAAGCTTGAAAATGTGCATTTAGCATGCTGCATAGCTACTCGAGAAATTCGACGAAGGGCAGCAACCAACATAGAAAGGACAAAACTGGAAATAGATGACAGACATCTTATGCATGGCTAAGAAATTTCCGTCTTAAAACTTAAATCTAGGAAAAGCTTCCTCTCCTGTTTAGAGCAGCTAGTGGATATTCTAACAAAGATTCGTGAAGCAAGATGGAAAGACATGGCAGAACGTAAAGAACCGATGGCCAAAAAATCGATGGCATTGGCGAACACACTTAATCGTCTACAGAACGAAAGCGAATTTAAACCGCCAGAGAGTAATCGAGGACGATCGATGTAATTGCGGAAAACGGCAGGATCGCAGCCATTGATTTAACTGCAGTTTATTGCCCTCTAAGATAACACAAGGAGCGTTGCGGTCAACAGTGTTATCGAGCGAAGCCAGAAAATTGGTCGATAGCTGGACAGGGAATTCCAACAACTTATATTATTTGGCGATTATAGATAATAGCGTCTTCGACACGATATAATAATAATAGTGTTAATTTTATGTGCTGTCTGTGTTCGGAAAATGATCTTGATGTTAACAATTGAATGATTCCGTTGATACTTTTGTGTGCATGTGTGGCGTGGGCAGTGAATCATCTATAATGGTGGGAGGCTTTCCGGTATTTTCGATCGAAAAGACCCGATATAGAATAAACGTTTGGAGATAAAATACGGAAATAAACGAAAGTTAATATCTGTACACCGTAACTAGCGGGAGAACGCAATAAACACTTTTTCCTTCGAAAACTGTTATTACATCTGGAAAAGATATAGATTCGTTTTTGCAGTGCAATATCATAGATAGTAAGTAAAAAAAATAATAAAAAAAAAAAAAAAATGAACAAATTAGTAAACTAAAATTATTTCTGATGCTGTTGAATTGAACATTCTGCGGCGGTCATAATTTTAAAACGGGATTAGTTATCAATATGGTGAGTAAAAAAATAAAAAATAGAAAGATAAACGGAAAGGAAGCATTAATAACTCTAACGCGGTTGACTTTTTAGAACCGGCGATAAACGTGCAGGTAGCGATTATCGAAAAGGCTGTTGCATTCTGGTGTGACACCGGCAAGTGTATGGTCGTCACGTTGCAAAAACAGATCACTGGTTTCTTAATCGACTTCTTTGTCTTTTTCGCGGTGCTGCTTAAGATATTCAATCGACGTATGTTAGAAAAGCGATGGAAGTATAACGATTATTTTTCTCGAATCTTCGAATGCGTCAATGAACTGATAAAAACAAAGTAGAAAATCACGTTCGATGAAATGATGCAAAGCCGATCAAAAAAAAAAGGCAATAAATGCGTTTAAAAAGAATTATCAAAGCCACACCGGTTAAGGTAGCGTTCATTCATGCCGCTCCCAGTTAAATTTGTTACCTACGATACCGAGCCGGAGAATAATAAAACAGCGTGAATCGTCGAGAGGGAACGGGAGTGCCCCCAAGCGCTAATGACGATAATCACAGTCATTGGGTTTCCTTTTTTTTACTTCTTTTTCCGCTTTGTCGTCAGATTCACCTGCAGTTACGATTATTTATTGCGCAATATTCGCAAACCCTTACCTTTGAAATTCCCTATTACACGATCTATTTATATCTTTCTTAAATGCATTACTTGTCCTCTCGGTTTAATGTATAGCATGTAAAAGCATCAGTGAAGATTATTTTCAAACAATTCCGAATCAGTCGCTGGTTCTGAAAAATTTTAGCAAACGACTGGCGTCCTGATCGTCGAATTTAATTGGTAAGTTAGTTGCCTTACGACGATGATGTCGGAAATCGATAAGGAGATGTTTTTAATCTTTAGGCAAGTACAAGAGAGTGTCGTTTTTTTTAACTCGGCGTCATTGTGGTCGGGTACCTAATACCCGACGGTTTTTAAAACCCTAATAAGTTTAAAACAAAATACATGCGTTATTTGTCGCTCACAGTAGCTGCGGCCGTTGACCTATTTGAGCATATTAGCTATTCTATTTAGTGTCACTGAGGCTACGGTGGAGTTTGCACGTCTGTGAAGAGCGCGCGGGTACGTTATGCCACAATGGCCACGTAACATTTATATATACAACGTGTTTATCGTGTTTCTTATTGTTTATTGATGAATTGCATATCCCTTTTCACAGTTTTACGAACGATGTCATACGAAAATGAACAAAGTCCTAGCCTTGTTTGAACAAGCTTGTACCACAATGAAAGTGAACAGTTCAGTTCAGACGATAGGTGAGGAAGAATATAGAGAACACTTACCGAGAGGCTTACGTATTCACGAACAAGTTGGGGAAACACTATGACTTACCCTCCGAATAAAAGTTCGAAAACATATACAAGATGTATGTGTCCTTCTATTAAAGACAAAAAAACAAGGCGTAATTGCCATAAATATAACAAGACTATTTGTATGCAACACATTATCCCAGTATGCCAAAGCTGCCTTCATCTCGATAGCGATTAATTTAGTATGTAAGTAATAAATAAGCTTTGTTTTACACAATTCATAATTTGATGTTAACATGTCAAAAACAACCATTTTATGTTTTGTACCTAAATTGTTATTATTTCTTGTTTTTGAATACATATTTTAAGTTAGGTTCTAACAAATTTATCTCAAGAGAAAAATGTTTAGGTTTTCTAATTTTTGATGATTATGTGCTCATTTTATAATAAATAAATGTTTAATTTTCATAAATAACGTTTATAACTCTACCTATTTCCCTAATAGAGAAAACTAATATTAACATAAGATTGATTCAGTGTACAATAATGTACATGGGTATTAGATACCCGGCCACAACGGCCGTGTTCTGTTTGGCCGCCACAATGACGCCGGGTTAATAGCAGGTAACTCTGTACGGAGTAAAAGTAGATATACCTTGAAGTGGACCATTTTTCGGCCTCGGGATTTGTAATTTGCCGTCTATGCGCCGGAGAGCTTTTAAATCCACGAGTGTCCGGATTTTTATGTGATATTGAAATTTTTCCGGGGAGATCAACATGCACGGCTGTTTCTTTCGTTGCTTTATCAGCTGTCCTTTCGTCTGTGATTGATGAAAGAGATTCATAGAAGTGCTGCGTTGATATTACGTTTTTGTAAACCGATAGTATTATTACTTTTTTTACTCTCTCTGTTATGCGGAGGATATAGATTGATTTTATGTGACTGATAAAGAATTTGTACTGTTCGTGATGCGATGTAGATTGCTCGCGATGTTGCTCTTATTTCCGCAGAATGTGGGGTATGCGGAAAGAATAGTTCCGCAGAGGAAGTTTGCTTGTAAGGTTTAATTGATATTTTTCCTCTTCCCTTCACATATCATACAAAAAAGGAAAGGAGGACATACGGAATACTTTATGACCATCAGTACCAGTGTGCTGGGCCTTTTTTTTTAAAGTACTGGTATGTTTTTAAAAAAACTTACTTTTCAAAACCCGTTACACAAATGAACCCAAACTGACAATTTTACATTTGAGGCCGTTGTGGCCGTGGAACAGTTAGATTATTATTCCCTACCCTCGCATAAATGTCAACTAAAAACAAAAAAAAGCAACATACAAAATAAAATTATTTTTTGAATTATTGTTTCATCAGCCGTGTATGTTCCGGGGCTTTTTTTTTTTTTTTTTTGTTTTTTTGGGCTTGTCAACTGGGGGCCTTTACCCAGAAACAATTAGAATAGGAAGGAATCACTTATATCCCAGGGCTTCGCAGCTTATATATATCTAATCACGCGCATTTATAACTTTAACGCTTCATTTTTATAATACTTTTAAAATAAAAAATCTTCATGATATCACTGTTCTTTTCTTATATTCCTATCAGAATAACCTCAACGCCGCACAGAATTAAACATCTAAAAAAAAGGAAAAAGATATGCTCCATATTTTTAGGTAGTTTATTAATATTTTATGCAAAATTTTTGATTACCGGGATAATCGATAACATATGTCATTTTTATTAATGTGTTTATATACAGTAATTCATCTATGTAAATTATTAATATATAAGTCAAAATGATGGAAATTATTAGTAGTATGAATATTAGTGAAAAATGTACTTTTAAAAATAAATATGCGAAGAAAATTTTCAAAACCCTCCCCTTTTCAAAATTCCGGGCACGGTCCCAACTCTACGGCATTCGCCACTCATTAATATTTATAATACATAAATAATTTTTGGTTTTAAATTATTTCATTTTATTATTTTACTTATTTTATTTTTTGTTGCGTACCGTTACATGTTTATTACATTTACCTCCTACTGCGTCATATCCTATTTGATCGGGCATTTTGGGACTGTCAGTGTAAAGTATTTTTTCCGTTTCGTATGCATTCAGGCGAAAGAGATATTTATGCAGTTTGACATTACGGGCAAATTTTAAAAACTCCCATTGACCGCGATTCCCCTAAATGAGAATTCTGCTCGTAGATGTAATTTCTCCAGGAATAAAAAACTTGAAATTTTGGAATTCAAGCTGCTTTTAGAATGATTGTGTTTTGATAGGTCCGTACTAAACACGATCTGTGTGAAATTTTAATTTTAAAACAGTAAAACGCGGGAAAAAAAACTAGTTTGGAAACTAATCTGAAAAAAGAACCTTCCATTTTTAATTTTTCTAGATTTACCTGAATTATTCTGAAATTTTTGGAATGAGATTTACCCCAGTCAAGAGGTGCTTAATGCAATTTAAATTTAAAAAATGAATTTAACTTAACTACCGTTCAAATTTTAACACATTTCGTAATTTCAATTTTTGATCTATTTACACGTTCATATAGCGTAGATCCCCTTCAGGGGACACCATCTTGGGCTTGAGTATTCCTAGGAAGTTAAGAGCTATGCTGACGGTAGTGTAACTACTAGAAGGGTCTCCTAAATCAGACAGGGCTTAACGGAGGAATCAAACAAAAGCGTATCCTGTACGAAATCCAGCAGCGTTTGCATTCCACGTTAGGAACAGGGCTTGTTGGTCAATGTCTGTTCTCCAGGTTAAGAGCGGCCGTATTAATTTTTTATAGTTAATAATAAACATGGATTTAAAATATTTCTAAAAGCCGGTAACACCAAATCTAAAAATATTTACTTCGCCACAATCTCGGTAGTATTTTAAATACCATACGAGAAGCCAAGTAAGGTATATACTGGCGCTATTATATTTAATGTCCTCCTCTTTGAAGTAAAGTACCTACTAATAAATTATAAACGCTGCTATAAACGCTTAAAAAATATTTCAATAAGTTATTTACTTTCTTATACATATAATCTGGAGTGTTTTATAGTTGACTAATACGGTGATTAAATTGCATTTGTAATATAAATAAATGAATGTTTTGATGAATGGACAGAAGCATGTGCTATAAATTAAATTTAGGCTTTTTCAGGTTTATTTCGATATTGCGTTTTATTATATTGCTTACCTCTCTTTGTTATGAAATTATAAGATTTTAAAAAGTTTTAAAAAACTGTTAAATTTAGTTACGTACGTTATATTTTTTATTATTACACGAACATAAAAAAATATATAACGTCATTTATAAAACATAATAAAACATTAAAAATTAAAAAAATTAAAATATAAAATTAGTCCGACCGGTTTCGTCTTCGACATGTTATGTTTCCCCAAAATTTACTAGCGTTTATCTATATACAGAGTAGCCTTAGTTGGTTATATAAAATTGTGCATACAATTTTTCGTTTCTACCTTTTTTTTGTGTTCTTACCGTTGTTATGCCTATTTACTTAAAGATAACCTTTATACAAGCATGCTTTATTTCCTTTTACTTTCTTTTTATTTATTTCAGCGTCTATAAACGTAAGATGGATTTTGATTTAAATTTAATATCTGGTTTCTTTTAATGTTCACGATTTATCTCGTCATGTCAATTTACTTAAAGTCGTATAAGAGCGATCTGATTTTCTTAATTATATGTTAGATGGATCTTGTATTATATTTAGGAAATTGTTTAGTAACAGAGACTACGTCTCGCGCAATTATGAGCATAGTAGTCTAAAATTGCAATGATAATAAATAAATATACATTTCACTTCAATATTCATTCTTTTTAACATTTACACACTGGTATCTAGGTATATCATACGCATTCACAAGCAAAATATTATTAACTTTTAAACAATGTGCAGATTACAATCGAGCTTCTGGTGGTATTTATTCAGCATATACATTTTAGTTTATAAATACATATAAACATTTTTGTAAATGTATTAATTTGATTTAGATTTCGAAATGAATAATAGGCCAACTGCCATGCTTTAATTGGTTAGGCAGTGGGGTATCGTTCAGATCGGACCTGATGAATATCGAAAATTTCCCTGTGATGGGTTAATGTGCATGGTTTTTTTTTTTTTATTAATTTTGAGCATGTCAGCTAAGGACGTTACTCAATCCAAAGGTATGCCAGCATTAATGATTATAAAAGAAAAATATTAGAAATGGAACATTCGAATGAAGCTAACCAAGGAATAACCAAGGGAGACGGAAAAGAAAAAGAAAGAAAGAAAGAAAGAAAGAATTTATTAACCACGTTCGTTACAATTGTTAATACTTATTATAGAACGATTGTGTATCGGCCCGTTAGCCTCGCCACAATACAGTAGTATAGACGCATACAGAAAATCAACGTTACGGATAAATGCTAATCAATTGCAGGAAAAACTTACAAAAAAAACCGGCGCCATAAGATAACATATGTTAATATTCGCATCTTATCAGCTTATTATTAGCCCACTTATATAATATTCTTTTACACACACACACATACACGCACTAAGCTCCGCCTACAGAATATACACTTTATATTAGCAACTCACTGCCTTACTTCAAAAGATTATGCTTAAGCCTACGGTGTTTATATTTGCTATACATATATTTTAGTCGCCTGGAATCGTAATTTCCGATTGACCTGATTAATTCATTACTGTGGACTTCACAATCTTTACAGAATTTATATGTTATACCAAGGATGAAATCTTTTAAAAAAGAGACTCCTGTGTAATCATGCATATCCGTTACCTTTGCATACCTATTTGCTCGCAGTACGTACCTCAGGCACCTATTTTGTAGCACCTGAAGTTTCATACATGTGCTATTTGAAACAGATGACCACACAGGACACGCATAGGTAATAACAGGCCTTATTAGCATTTTATAGATGATTAGTTTATTACCGCTGCTAAGGTATGATTTATACTTTAATAACGGATATAAAGCTGATATAGTTTTGTTAGCTTTTATACCTATGTGATCGATATGCCTGTTAAACGTGAGTCTCTTATCCAGTACTACTCCTAAGTAGCGCGTTGTTTCGGCCCATTGCACGGAGGCATTGTTGACAATTAAGTTATTGGGTAGAGCAGGTCTTCGCCTAGTAAATAGTATTGCTTCAGTTTTGGATGGATTTATACTTACGCGCCACTTCTTGAAATATCGTAATGTACGAGTTATGCTACTCTGCAACCTGTCAGCGATAGTCTGTGGTCTGTGTGAACTAGTGAACAAAGCCGTGCCATCTGCATACATGGCAATTTCAGTATTTGGAAGTTTCGGGAAATCAGATAAGAAAAGCGTAAATAAAAAAGAACCTAACACACTGCCTTGAAAGTAGATTTAGAAGCGCCAACGTTTACATAAAATAGTCTATTTGTAAGGTAACTGCTTATTATTTTTATAAGGTAATTTGGGAAGTTGTAATTTATCATTTTATATGTGATTCCCTCATGCCACGTGGTATCGAAAGTCTTAGCTACATCAGAAAATACCATTCCTGTATGTTTATTACAATTAAAACCATGGGTAATAGCCTCGGTAATTCTCGCAACCTGATGCACGGTGGAGTGTCTGGGGCGAAAACCAAATTGAATTTTGGGGATAATGTCATTGTTTTCGGCATGGTCCCTCAGTCTTTTTAGTATGATTTTTTCAATTACCTTGTTCAAATTACTCAGCAAACTGATAGGTCGTATATTAGTAATTTCAGACGCATCTTTTCCTACTTTGGGTAAGGCAATAGTTTTTGTTATTTTCCAGGATTTTGGATAATATTCATGTGTAAAAATGGCATTTATTATATTACATAGTTCCATTACCCTTATAAATGGCAACTTTTTTATGCATGCAACACTAATATTATCATATCCCAAAGAAGATTTAGGCTTTAGACGCTTGATGCATGATACGATTTCTTTTGGAGTAGCATAAGTGATGTTCTCATTTGTTTGTTTATTAAAATAGGATTCTATGGCTTTTCTAATTTTGCTATTCATATATTTCGTTGAGAGATGTATATTCTGACCATGCACTTTCCCATAGTGCGCAGCTAACAGGTTAGCTTTATCTATTTCAGTGTATACATAATTATTATTACTGACGTCAAACAATGGGGGCAGAATTGTAAATTGCTTATTATACTGCATACATGCTCTCCATAAACTGTTGTCTTTAGTTGTAAGCTGACTGATCGTTTTATTGTAATGTTTGAATTTATTATTATGTAATAGATATCGAACTAGCTTTGTCATAAAATTTAGCAGTGTTTACATATAGCGAGAGATTATACTTGATCGACAGTTAAGATACATTTTTCTGATATAATTTTTGATTTTTATGGTTAATCTTATAAAAGGTGATATCTCTATTTTGTGAAAGTAATTATAATTTTTTAACGGAATGCACTCTTTTGCTGCCTGACTAATGAGGTTAGTAAGTTTGTTTACTCGGTTATCTATGTCTACTTGATCTCCTATGAGCTCTTTTAAGTTAACACGTGCAAAAATATATTTTTTATAGCAATTCCAGTCTGCAAACCTGTAATCATAACCTTGTTTACTAGGGGTTTTTAGTATATTATAGCCAATAACAGTGAATATTGGATTATGGTCTGACGAGAGCTGATTTAACGAGACTGGTGGCATAATATCCAAGTTCTTAACGATTGCTATGTCTAGTATGCTAGGACGGCAGGCAATGTTCGTTGGTATATATGTAGGTTCATTTTGTGCAAGAATGTGCAGGTTGTCACTCATAGATAAGTCATATAATAATTTCCCAGCAGCATTATTAGAGAAACAGTTCCAGATCTTGTTCCTGGCATTCATGTCACCGATTAGCATTACCTTATTCTTATATTTTACTAAAGCTTTTATGTCATTTGCGAATTTAGTCATTCTCCTAGGAGGTTTGTAAACAGCGTATATATGTATTTTGTTATCCTTGATATTAGCAGCTTTATTTACATACACCACAACACCCACCGCTTGAATACACTTCACTTGTGGTATCGGAGTAATTTCATGTTTTACATCCCGTTTTACCAGCAGTGCTACTCCTCCACTCTTACGACTCTCATCATATCTATGCACATCGTATCCAGGGAATTTTAAGTCACAGCACTTATTTAGTTTAGTTTCCGACAAGGCCACAATATGAATATTGTTATTTACTATGAACTGATACAGCTCATTTTGTTTATCAAGTATGGAATTGCAATTCCAGGCGACCACACGTAAATTAAACTTAAAATTAATCATACCTTAAGGTTAAAAGTGCATTAAAAATAGTTTGCCTTAATTATTCCATTGATATTAAATGCTTTCGCAAGTATGTTATCATTATTATTATTAGTTAATTCTGTAATAATAGAAGTTATCACATTAATAAGTTTATTAATATTAATTTGCTTAAATAATTTACAAATAGTTCCTACGTCGCTATAGTTGACTGTTTGAGCAAAATCGGGTGCAGCACGATTTTGATGAGCACCAGATTTAGTAGCTTCGGCATAGCTACGCGTAGTGGGTCTCTTGCTGCGATCACTTGCATTTTGCCGAAGACCAAAATTGTCAACCTCAACGTTGATTCGCTTTATCTTACCTTCGCTTCCATTGCCTCGTTTTGCTTGGCTTTGCACAATCCTGCCTAGTATTGGACACTGTGGCGAGTTAGCAACATGTGCCTGATTACAGTTTGCACAACATGCAATATTACTATCTTTCGGGCAATCTTTGCTACTATGATTTTTTGCACATTGCATACAGCGTGTGGGAAGACTACAGTTAAGCGATATGTGTCCGTATCGCTGGCAGTTATAACACTGGGTTACTGTTCTCTTACTACTGTATTTCTCCCACGTTACTATACAGTGGAAAATACTCTTAATGTCAATTATTTTTCTTATAACAGTACCAGCAGGAAAAGTCACCGTATACACAGGTAGGGGCACGAAATCTGAATTCGTCTTTTTTTTAAACTGGTTTACTGCGTTTACTGGAAGACCTGCCATCACTGTTAGCTCCTCTTTAACCTCCTCAGCAGTCACGCCTACCGGTAAACCTTTAAGTACCATTTTAATTGGCTTCCTATTTTTCGGTACGTGTGTATAGAATTGTGTATTATTTACTTTTAGCAGTTGTATTACTGTGTCAAAGTCTGCTTCATTCTCGCAATATACTAAAGCCCTCTGGCCTTTAATTTTCATTTTAAATTCATTATTTAAACTTGCTTTTAATAATTCAGCCAGCTGTCTTAAATTCGCGGCATTAACTTGATATATTGTAATCGGAGGTAACTTAGTCGAGTTAACAGTATTTGTTTCGTGCAATACCTTATGAACAATCGATTCATCGGCGATAAGGGGATTAAATCGATTGCTAGTTTTGATAAGACCGCTGGTAGCCGCTTTATCGGCACGGAAAGGATGCTGTAAACACTGTAGGGCATAGGGCATGGTTAACAAGCCGCGAAAAAAAAAAAAAAAAAATCAGTTTATATATATATATATATATATTAGTGGGGAAAAACTATTTTATAACATTAAACGATATAATAAGAATGTTACACGTCGGCTTGGAGGGAATTTAACGCCGAAAAAGTTACTATGAAATTTCTGTTTCAACATTTGTTAAATCCAATGAGAATAAAGAGTATTTTAATTTAATTATCACGGAATTAGCGCATTTAGAGTAAGGTAGAAAATTCTTCTTATAAAAAATATCTATTAACGAAACTGTAATTAATACGTACAAATCAAATATTTACTAAAATAACAATAGCCGCGTTAAATTACAAATGTTTTTTTCATAAACATGCAGATGCCTTACTATTTCTTCAGTCCCGGTGAATAAAAGACCTTAAATTTATCTTCGTCTTTATATGCTCACATATACATTTGCAAGATCTTTTATAAGTGATAGTTTATTCAATAGTCCATACTTTGTTAGCAGACCATGTCTATTTTTTTTTGCAACTTTAAATGAATTTAAAAAATCACTACCTTTTTCCCGGATGACTTAGAAGTTTCGTCAAAATGGTTTTGCGCTTTTTCTTTTACGTGTCTAGCCTCATCAGCACTGACGACCACCATGGTCTATCTTTTCCTTTCCATCGATTTCCGAAATAAATTTACGCACAGCATCCTGGTTTTCTGAAATTTTTATCGTCTCCTAGGACGACGCTTTACATTAATTAACGTTTCTACAACGACTTGCAGTAATTTTTGTAACTCTTATTACGCGACCAGGATAAACTATCACCGTTTTGATAATCCGCAGATTCTGAAGTTTTAATTAAAGCCTTAATATTAATGTTAATGTTAAATTTACCATAATACACTTTAAATTTATCGGCGTGTATTTGTGTCCGATGTTACTATCCGTATTTGTTTTACACGATTGTTGTAAATCTATTTTTAACCGAAACAGCATCCACGACCTCTAGTACCACCTACTTATTCACTGCATCTTATCCATTTGATATTAGCAGTCGTAGAATTCGCAGTATTTCTCTTCCCCTTCCTTCTACGCTGCTTTTACCATTGAGCATCATTAGATTAACGGTTATTTCACCATTTTCAAATCAACATGCTCGATGTTGCTTGTGATTGGCAAATCTATACCCATAATGCCTTTACATTATAAGTTTGGCTATAAGCAAATAGGATAGTATTTAATTTTCCGAAAATTCTATGTGAACGAAGATACGAGAAAATATGAAGCTAAAAGGAGAGTAAGCCGCGTTATCTTCACAACCCCGGGGGACGAATTTATGCGAATCCGCCAATTGAAAGTCTCACGAATGAGTGCTTCTCTGGCAAGATAATTAGCTAGATTCGTGCATTTTTAACTCTATCGGTATGGTTAAAAAATGATACGCTTGATTTCCAAAAGAAGAGATCGAGTAGATCGTTTTTTCTTTACCTAATCGTCGAATGTTAATTGTAGGATGGACGTGGAGGAGGAAGCCATATATATTTACGGTATTGGTGAGTGAGAAGCAAGTGACATCTATTTTTGGGTGGTTTTGACAGTGATAACTCCCTGATTCAACAGGTTAATGGATAAAAAGAAGAAAAGATAACGCTTAAATAACAGGTGATTGGAAAATTAAAGCGGTTTATAAAAAAAAAAAAAAAAGATCACATTTACACGGAATTCGATTTTACAGGATAATTTAATTTTCGACGCGTACGCCAGAGACGGAAAATATATCGTAATAAATGTAATTTAAAAAATAAAATATTTCAACAATTTCAATTTTGTAATCTACCAGCGGTAGCACGCCGAGGCATTTATATTGCAGTTAGATTATTTTTTTAGTGGCAATTATTGAATCTCCGAAAACACGCGGTAATATCAAAAATGTGTCGCATCATTCACGTGATAATATTGTTTATAATGTCATTAATAGATAGACCAGCTACGGGGTAACTAGGGTAGAGCTGCGGGGCCATGTCCCCAGGTCCCAAAAATGTTCAGAATGCTGCTTAAGGCCTTTTTTTTTTAAATACGGGGAAAAAAATGGCGACGACATGTATAGCGGAAAAATAATAAACATTAAATCAGATGAAAAATTTCCAAAAATTGAAAATTAACCAGCAAATGGCCACATTGAATTGTACAGAAAAAATTGCGAAATTGGTTAACAAAGTGGCTAAAATTTTTTGAACAGAAATTACATAAACAGTATGCGTTTGGTACGTATTTTAAATGATTACTTATTGATACAAATGAAAATTATTTTTGCTCTATTTGACTTCTTCAATCGCGAATTTCTTTTAAATTTCTACCGATTGTTTTATAGCGCAATTACATAATTTATTATTACTGACCATGATTTTATATATGTCCTTTATAGTAAATACTAGCCCGTGTCCCGTTATAAACTGAAAATAAGAAAATTTGCTGTATTATCAGTCATTCTACTGTACTCGGGAATTATATTGATAAGTCGCGCCGTTGTAATTGTTACGCATTTTTCGAAACTTGTTAATGTAAAACTCCCTGAACAAATTTTCTAAATTTATCTCAAGCACTTTATCTTATATGTCTAAAATGTGATTTCACTAGACCGAGCGCGCGACGAGGATTCATATTGATTGATATTATTTTCAGTTGCGAATAAGCCGATGTGTTATTGTATTTTAAATTGAAGCGGCCTAATTCTGGCAGAACCGAAAGTAATAGAGTTTTCCGATAAACAACACACCGGTGTTCCTCGTCTATCTGTTATTAAGGAATATAACGGATTTATGTACGGCGTTGACCCGTACCATACGCTCATCGGACTAACATCGGGGGTCGATGATTCTTTAATGGTTCTTGCATGGAGAAGGCACCATGATCAAAAGAAAAAAATAATACCGCTCGATTGCGCGAGCGATGTTGTCGACCTTCTGAAGAGAACAGAATTAATGAGTCATGCAAAAGACAGTATCCGGACTTGTCAAAAGCAAAACCCTCCAAACCGATAAAAGTCCTCCACCGGTTTGTCGATGTGCGGTTTTTGCATAAATGCATTTACGAAGTATTAAGCGATGATTTCAAATCTCCGGCTAAGAATGGATTTAATGTTTTAAATTAATTTTTATAACACCCTGAAATATAATATATCGGAGAGGAGGCGGAGGGTGGGGGGTTAATTTTAACGACTTAATTTAAACTGAGAATTTTTACTTTTAAAGCAATGATTTACCTATATAAAGCTACATATTACATACTACCAATGAATGTTTATTAGTTTTTATAATTAAATAAACGACTTACTAATTAGCATTAATATTATATAACGTGATCGTATTAATCACATGGTAGAAATGGAATGGAGTATTCTAGTACTGGAGTCCTTTCCAGCAATCAACCGAACAACATCCATATCACGTGCACAAAGTACTCCGAAGTATATGACAAAACTGTTCAAAGATAGTTCCGGAATAAAGTAATATATCTTTTTTTCGCTGCCAATTATAATATTCCGCGAACCGATTAATTTAAGTTTAATGTTTGACATTTAAAACAATAGGCGGAACCCAGCAAGTTTTAGGGGGATCTAAATACGCCGATTTTTACTAAGCCTATTAATAAATTTATTATTTCATTTAGTTAGTTCTTTTTTTTTTTATTATATATAGAATTCTGTACGATAACAAAAATACTAATATATATATATATATATATATATATATATATATATATATATATATAAACTCGGCCATTCTGGCCTCGCAAGGGGCTGTGCCCCTTGACCCCTCTTGCTTTCATTTCTGTCTCTTTCTCTTCTATACTTTGTATAAAATGATCAAAATTTACAACGTAATTCTTACTGGCATCAACACAAAAAAAATAACATAATCACAAAAATCCTATCCTAACATTTAACTTTCGTTATATAAAATTAATTCATTTTTTTTCGTTATATTTTTCGTTACATAATATTGTGACATTTGTAAAATAACAATTACAAAAATTCTATAAAATATAACAAACGTTACATAAAATTGGGACATTTTTTTGGGACAATTTTTCGAATCCTAAGAATTACGTTGTAATTAATATACATTTTTTACATTAGTTCTTTTAATAAAATTTTGTGAACAATAACTAGATGATAAGAAAAGTTGCAGACTGAAAATAATAACTCCGGTGAGATGTTTTCCGTAGACGTTAAAGATATAAATGCGTTAGTCAAAATGGTCGCATAGTTTTGGTCGATGTTGTGTCCGTATTGAGGTGTTGCTAACGAATTTGAAAGCATTATTGATAGTTTTAGCGTCAATGTTGTACTATCTCTCATTATAATCATCGCCATTTTTGTATCTGCATTAGTACTGCTCAATTTAGTTGTTTCCGAGTATATGACTGCAAACGGAACCTTAATGTGAACCTTGATTTCAACACCAACTATGCATACGAATCTTTTCACTGGAGGAATATCTACATTACTTTGCAGTTGGGGTTATAGTTTTCAAATTTCTGCAAATAGCTACTCCCTACATGTACTCTCGCATTTCTCCGATAAATCGTGTATGCGCTTGCAGTTCGAAACCATCCGATACTGAATAGGATAATTTTCCCAGGCATGCAAGTCTTGCTGATTGCGATGCAATTTAAATTTGCAAGCAATTTGCTCGAACTGATATGCAGGTTTAAATGTTTATTGAATTTATAATTTGATATTAAAACAGCACACCTAAATGTATATTCGTATATCGTAATATTTCTATAAGCATGCCGGCTATTTTAACGCTGTAAGCATCGAGTTCGAATTATTACTTTTTTTTTTTTCCTTTTTAAATATACTAAACTTCCATCTTTTCCGTATCGATGTATTTTTCTTTTACGGCGCGTAAATATTTTGAAGATTATCAAAAATTACAAAAAGTCGTTTTCATGCTTTTTATCGTTTTTATTTATTTACTTTTTTCGCTTATAATTTAAACGCAAAAATTATTTCGTTTTTTTCAGTTTCGAAGACGTATTAGAAACGTGTTTTAATTGTGAAAACAACTGACATTTTAGAGGATCGGTTAATAAAATGACAAATAAAAACTGACACAAAAATCAGTGAATTAAAGAAGAAGAAATAAAGAAGTGAAAGGTGAGTGTCGTCAGCTGAAAAGTCAAAAAAGTTGGCGATAATGAAACAATTTTTTGTTGAGGTCGAAACATCGTAAAGCCGATTCTTTATGTAGGCTTCCTAAAATAAATGATACGGGGATCGGTACTTTCAAAAATGCTAGTTTGATTGCTTCAAAGGCGACGTGAATAAATTCATTTTTTTATCCGTAAAAATAAAATCTGTATCACTGTTGTTATCATCATATCGTTAAAGTTTATTTTCTTCTACAAAATCCCTATTTAAATTTGCGACATTTTTAATATTTCAAAAATTGCTATTAATTCTGCAGAGATTTCTTTGTTCGTTCTTAACAATCTTTTACACCAAGTTCGATTTTTCTGCGAATTTGAATTTCAGATCTGTTTATGAACATCAAATAGCTATCGAATTTTATATAGGAAAGAAAACCTGGCTGATGAAATTGTATCAGAATAGCTCTATTCTCTATGGAATATTTGTACATTTTTTTTTTTTGTTTTTTCAACTATACACACAAAAAAAGACAACTGTAAAACATTGTAGTCAAAAATAACTAACTAAATTTTTAACAGATTTTAAAAATTGATTTTTTTAATTGAAATGATAAATTTTGCTTTTTATAACATTTGCGTTAAATATTGACAGATTACCAAATACGGATATTGCGAAGGAGGATGCTGTTTAAACATTTAAAACTTACATGGCGGATATAATTAGGAAAACATTTTACGGCAGACACCGTGTTTAGAAAATTAATCTTAAAGTCTCGCAAGGCTATTCCGGAACGTTAAGTTTTAAGATTGAATTTTAACTTTTACGCAATCTGTCAATTGTGTGCGATTTTTTCTTTTATGTTTGTTTGTTCGCGCATAACTCATATTCATGTGGATCGACAATTTTACTGATTCAGATGCCATTTTTCGGCAAATCCAAAAAAAGATAAAGAAAAAAAATCTTCTATTTTACTATTTAAAGTGTCTTAATTCAATAAATTGCCAAAAGATTACGATTTAACATTACAAAAGGAAAAGGAAAGATAATATAAAAAGACGCTATTTAATTAACCAAATATTTTATAATATACTTTTGACGTACAAAACAAAAATTTATAGCAATTAAGAGAAAATAATTTTTTAATGGATGACAATTTTTTTTATTCTCTGTTGCCGAAATTTAATTGAATACCATTTCACTTAAAACGTAATTTGCAATAAATATTTCAATTTACAAATATTAGATATAAATATATATATATATATATCATTTACCCGCTCGATTTGTTTTTATAAATGATGCATCCATTACTATATTAGACTGACTCAAAATTCTTGTTTTATTAACAACAGCTTATAATATTCAAGATAGAAGAACAGTTTCCTTCAGAACGGTGATACGTATAATACCCAAGCCAGAACAAATTGTGACTTCATAGCGTAAAGCAGTCAGTATGCGGTGATTTTCCGTATTTTAAGACGGATTCGACATTTCTTACGACCTTTAATGACGCTGTCCGAGCTAGAAAAATAATAAAATTTGGGTAACAATCATTCAATTTCTCGGACGGTCTCGGCAGTGGGCAAACACGGCATTGTTTGTCAAAGACGCTTTCTTGGTTAAAAAATCGAGGGATCCCCCGCTGCGCCAGGCTAATCATTTTTTCTGCCTATCAAACGTGACCGTGTTGCCAAGTTGATTTTTTAATATTATTATTAATATTATTTTTTTATGGGTCATTCCACTTTTAGGCGAATGGGAATTAGGCGAAATAGTAACAGACCAAAAAATATGGTCCTTTTAGAGAAGTTTTTAGTAACGTAACAAACGCGACTGACCTGAAATTTATCAATTAAAAATAAAAAAAAAATAAAAATTTTAGAAGACAAAAAATTAAAATTTACTAATTTTAACGTATAGATTCGAATAAAGGAAACGAATTTAACAAAAATCTCATCACTGATGGAAATATTACACTACTGCTTATTACTTTCAGTAATGTGGAGTAATTCGAATGGTCCTGTTCAGTGGCGTGTTAAATGGGGGGGGGGGGGGGGGCAACAGTGGCAGACGCCCCCCCCCCAGGAGAAAAAACTACAGGGGCAACGCCCCATCAGAAAAAAATATATATTACAACAGTATATATATATATATATATATATATATATATATATATATATATATATATATATATATATATATATATATATATATATATATGTATATATATATATATATATATATATATATATATATGTATGTATATATATATATATATATGACAGTTATTTAATAAAAATCGAAGAAAATTAAACGAATAGCTAAATAAATCTGAAGAGAGTTCGTTAGAATTAGTAAAATTCAATTTTTTAACCATATTAAATATTATATCGTCGTCACAAAAATAAAACAAAGTGACCACCGAACCGAGAAACCAGAAAATAAGAGAAAATCATTTAAAGTAAAAAAGAAAAGCGTTTTTATTTCACTTCATAATTGAAGCCTCTTCTTATTTATATAGAATATTATCAGTAGTGACAAAAAAAATTACATTATTTTTTTTATTAATCTATATAGGCCTCTCTATGTATAGGGGCGATTTGTGCCCTTCCTGGTTGTGAAACGTTGACACGCCACTGGTCCTGCTTATTTATTAGAAATTGCACTGATCATTAGTGTCCTATTATATGAGTATATCGGTAAGTAACGATATATACTGATACGAATCTTCTTAAAGATATGCTAATACAACCGGATGAAAATTAGCCAACAAAATTATCATTAGGATATGTGGAGCAAGTATGAGTAGTCGTAATTTTTAAATTCAACGCGTGTTCGAACGAGAATAACTTTTGTAGCGTTAAGAAAATGTAGATTCGACTAAAGATAATTTATAATCTGCGGGGCACCATTTTCAAGCTTAACAGAATTCGATTATTATATTCTTAAAACTAGAGTACTGAAAGTAGCATCATTGTAGGTTGGTCCAACCGTATTATCATTCAAAAATATTTATACTACAAATGGTGGAATAGTTTAAAAAAAAAAAAAAAAACCTTCAAGATTTACTGTATAAGTTTGATAGAAATGCGCGAAAGAGTAAAAAATAGTTACACTCGATAAAAAGTATTATATTTTACAGTAACTTACTTCAAAAAAAATATTATAATTATTGTTAAGCAGCATATTAAAGTCCGCCGTTGATTATAAACTGCAATTATAATTAAAATCCGCATTAAATATTCCTTCTATGACTGCGTTGTTTTTTTCTTTTTTTCTTTTATTATTCTTAATTATATTCGCAGTTTGAATTTGGTACTCACTATGATTCAGATGTAAATATGTTATTTCAGAATAATATCCCCTTCTTAAGATATATCATTCTGAAATGTATTATTTTTTACCGAATAATTAGACTTTATTACTTTTTAGAGCGGTTTTATTAAACTTTTAGAGTAAATGTTGAGAAAAAAAAAGTAAGTTCCATATATGTTCTTGATAGAGTATCACGGATTGAGTAATTAAGCTTTTCATAATGTACTTAAGTTTCTAATGGATCTGAAGAGAGCATTGGGGTCAGTTCCTTTCTACTTTTGGATTATCGGCTTTTACTTCGCCAGATCTCTCTGTTATTATTCTATTTCAAATTAACTATGTACCTGGGAACGACTTGGAAGCCTTGAAAACCTATGCTATACCTGTGGTTTGGTAGCCAAGCACTTTAACAATTAGGATACCGCAGGTCGGTATTTTTTTTTTTCAGCTATTTTTCTATCGGTACTTTTTATTAGTCTCAAAATTAATTTTTTATTTTCAATTCATAATTTAATTTAGGACGGGATACATTTCGTTTTCTTTATTCTATTTTTCACAGTATTTAGCCCCTAATATTTACCTAACTTTAAACGAAATTAAAACCTAATGAGTTTTAAAAAAAACGAAAGAATACCGCCATTGTAAGACTCTTTTAGATTTATACAGGTTGCCGCAAATACGAATTCCAACTTAAACACATTCGGGTACCAAACCACGTCGATCTATTAGCCCTACCACGGAGAAGTTTTTCGGCAGCCTGATGAGGTAGTTCAGCGGTGAACGTAAAGCATCCCTTGATAGGCTAATTCATTCAATTGTTTAAGTTTTTTTGAACTGCGCGATGTGTAATTGAACATATTTTATGCAAAGGGTCATCTTGTGTATGTTTTTTTTTTTTTTTTGGTACCGAGGATATATAATGTGAAAAATCATGTAGCGCTTGATCAAATGTAACAGTTTCATGTGAAAGTTATCATTGAAATCCTGGTTGACGATTAGAAATTGTGCTACGCAAGCGGTAAATTAAAAAATGGCCTAGTTAATCAACACCGACTGGTCTATTTATGAAAGACTAGCAGAGAGTGTCCCGGCGTGGCGAGGTCTGAAGGTTCGAGTTAATATATTAGAAACTATCCGTTACCCGCGGGGACTTCGCCCACGCATTTATCATTTTCTCTTGGATACATTTTCTTCAATCACCGCTATCATCTTTTAATTTGTCTTCGGCTTTTCGTCAGTCTCCTATCATTTATCTGTTGAATAAACTCTATCTACTTTATTCGCTTGTTTCGGCTTGATTTTTGTAAATGATTTTTATTATTTTTCCGATTTTAATTAAAATTTGTATATAAATAAAACTCCGTATTAATAACGAAGGTTTTTTTGAAAAATTTTTATTTGCATTTGTACTGTTGTCGTTTTATTTGCAATTTTTTTCGTTGTTACAGTAATATTTAAATTAAATACATTTCGAAATTAATTGAAATATAATAATAGCATGCCGAAAGTAGGATTATTTGACATATATCTGTTAAATACTTTATTTTTATGCAGTTTGCCATTAAATACAGCGTGTGGTATATTAAATCTTTTCCAGTTTTACTAAAACATGTTTTACACTTACAATAATTTTTCGTATGTCCAGTCCTAATAAGTCATTATCATAAAAATTGAATGAGGTAGCGACGAAAACGAACACGTACCATTCTACAAAATGAGAAAGTCTATCGCATCATTAATACTTCTATTAAGATCCTAAACATATAATTAAAGTGAAAAGTATTATTAAACAAATGTACACTTCCAAAAATTAAACAGACAAAAGTGAAAATTAAAGTTAAATATAAAAATGATTAAATATAACCGATAAAAATGTAGCACATTTTATTAATTGATGCGTTTAAATTGAGCATACATTGTTGCCTAAATTACTGGAAATATGTCGAATGAACTCGAAAGCAAAAAGTAAACAAAAAACGTAAAAACAACTATCGCCTTTTCCAGATATAGAAAAATTCAAAAAAAAAATCGTTAAAAAATTGATAAAAAAAATGCCAATCAATTCCGGAAATTAAAGTACAACAGTTTTATAATTTGCAACTGTTGTAATTTATGCTTCAAACATTAAAAATATTCGGTATAAACTCATCGTAAACAAAATAATTTCCATCTAAATGATAACGAGTGTGCAGGAAATCAATTTTAAACGCGAATAATCGGAACGAAAACGAAATTTATTTTTAAGAATTGTCCAGTAATTAAGAGAAGAAAATGTAACAGATGCGCATTTTCGTCTTCCGACAAAGTCTGCCGGTTAAATTCTTTTTAGCTTAAAAGGTGTTCCGACATTTAACCTTTCCAATTCATGACAGACAGACGAGAATTATTAACCTTAATATACAAAAAAAAAAAAAAAAAAAAAGAGGCTAATGTGTTCCAGTCGTTAGTAATAACGTTATCCCTGTTCGTAATAAACGTCGCGTCGTCCGGAGTGTTAATAAATACCGATCAAAACAAAATATGGAAACAGATTCGGAAAGACATTGTTAAATTACTCGTGAGAAAATGAAAAAATCCTGTTTCGTGAATGAAAATACCACATTCTCTTTTCTCCAGCATAAATAATTACACCTGAATTTAGCATATTAACAAATATATAAGTTTTCTTACTTATAAACTGACAGAGATTATAGTTGTCTCCGTATGTCGCTGTTACGGTTTCTCAGAGAGATCTTATCTCCTTCGAACGGACTATTTTTAAACTGTCGTAGTTTGTAAGCTACTTGTGGTTTCAACGCAAAACAAAGCCCAATTATTCATTTAATATTTCCCGTTATATGCGCAATTCCGGCTGTAGCGTGAAATTAAGTTTTGAATAGGTTGCAAACTTTTTCCACCTTTAAAAATAAAAAAAAAATTAAAATTGAAAAGAACATAAACAATTTTTGGGCAAAATTATAATGCAAAAGGCCTATTTTTTACAAAGAAACTGCTACATTTTATTTACTTTTTGCAAAACAGTTTATAGCCTCTTTTCAAAGTTCGAATTTTCAAAAAAAAAATTTCTTATTCGACTATGTACTTTGTGTGTACACGAAAAATGTAACGCGTTAATCACCATTCGTTTAGATCAGACCTGGCCCACCGAAATGTTTTCACGATTTTGATGACGCATTTACAGCGGGGACGGCCGCACTTTAAGTAAACATGTTTTTAAAACATATAATACAAATATGAATAAGACTTTATTGTCACACTATGATTGAACATAGCTCGAGTCTTAATGAGATATTTGTTTATCATTTCTATGACTAAATTTTTGTACATATCTATATTTATGTTCGGCTTTGAACACGAAAAAAAGGTGTTTGAAAAATATGTATGTGTGTGGCACTTACAACTCATTGTGCAAAATATCTTTAAGAATATCTCTCGGATGTAATAGAAATATTGTAAAAACAAATTTTTAATGCGGGCATAAAAACCTGTTTCATTTCATTGTTGCTCTGTAAGTTAACCTCATTTGCAGTTTTCCGGGAACAGCACTGTTCACAGTGGGCATGAAATTAGTATACTTGGAACATTTTACTATCGCACATTTCTAATTCTAAGAAACTACTATCAAATCCAGTTTCTCTAAGTTCCTTTATTTCATTAGCACGTATTTCGAGAAATTCTTAGCTTTCTGTGTGGTTATCGAACAGCGGAAAGAAATGGTGAGCATTGATTATTTCTAAGCTGGCACTCAAACAGCAACTATTTGTTATTAAAAAGCTCGATAAAATTATAAGCATCGATTGTTAAATTATCCTTGGACCCTCCTGCGAGGAGACCCCCTATTTAGCTGATTAAGTTTTTCTGTTATATCCACGAAAAACATAGACCTATCAATCCCGGTCGTCATCACTTATTAATTCGGGAACAGGCTCTTATTTCCCGTTCGAAAGCATATTTGCAAAAAAATTTGTAAACACTTTCCACGACTTGGCCATATTTAACGTTGGTAAAATATACGATATCACCATATTCCTTGGAACCGCCAATGCTGAAAAGCGTATGGGTGTAATTTACTCTTCTTTTGTAACTCTACGTTCATAACGTAATTTACGGATAATACTCGAGCACATAAATTTTTATGATGTATCAGACAGCGAATAATAAAATTATCATATCAGCTTTAACGTCTACGCGATCTAGCTATCCATATAGGTAATTTTACAGCTCCCTTATTTTTACCTACCAAAGCAAGCGCTGCTTCGTTCGTTGTTAATCCAGAAAGGGCCCCAAAACTTAAGTTGATTTAACATTTCTTCTGTCATTCGGAATGAATCATTCTCACGTCGAATAGACGTCACGTGTGTGTGTGGGCGTCTGAGATACCTGTACTTTCATCAAATGCTAAAGAATACGCTCTTTGAATTGGTTAATCCCATCCAGCGTAGTTATTACTGTTTCAGCTAAGATGCTATCAACAGCGCGATAATAATATTTTCGTGTAAGTGATGCTTTGAAATAATTTGCTTTTATCGTCGTCGGGCAAAACATCTTTTATAACTAACAATCCTAGCGCAATCAGCATGGCAATAATTTGGCAATAGTAGATGTTATAACGATGAAGCAAACGTCATTTTCTCCGTACTGCGTATCAAATATGGAACTGCAGTTCGTAGTCGCAAATATAACACTTTACGTAATTTTTAACCAACTTTCACCCCTTCAAGTTTGGAATTTTCCAAAATACGTCCTTATTTGATATCTTTCGGACACACGGATAATATATTCACACGATCAATTATTTCGTGTAAATGATATCGGTCGTAACGTTATTATTGGTTTTCGAAATAGTGATTTTCTGACTTCTTTAAGTTTTTTTCACCTCCGGTAAATTTGAATTTTTTAATCCATTTTTGCGTGGCGTAACTGGTATATTGCGTTGTTAATGCAAGTTTTCACCTTCGACTAATCAGATATTTCATCTCTTCTATATAACAATAAGGATGCAAGATAAAATTTTAGAATCAGGAATATTTCTTTTGGATTTTCGTTTTATTCATGCGGCATTCATTTTCTAGCATGTTCACTTTTCGAATTTGCTCCACATGGCGGACCAACCCACGTTTACCACCGAAATGCAAAATTGTACACTTTCGCATAACCACGTTTGCAATTATATATTAATTACAACGTAATTCTTAGGCTATCCCCCATTAGAAAAAATGTCCCAATTTTATGTAACGTTTGTTATATTTTATAGGAATTTTGTTATTGTTATTTAAAAAATATCACAATTTTATGTAACGAAATATGTAACGAAAAATGTAATGAAACAATATCTTACTTTTAAGTAATGAAAGTTAAATGTTACGATAGGATTTTTGTGATTATGTTTTGTTTTTCTTTTTGTGTTGATGCCAGTAAGAATTACGTTGTAAATTTTAATCATTTTATACAATGTATAGAAGAGAAAAAGACATAAATAGAAGCAAGAGGGATCAAGGGGCACGGCCCCTTGCGAGGCCGAAATGGCCGAGTTTTTATATATATATAGATAATTTCCGGTGTACAAGAGTAAACAGAAACAACAGAAACACTATTTATCTT
The DNA here is from genome assembly GCA_039619475.1 of Icerya purchasi. NCBI lineage: Eukaryota > Metazoa > Arthropoda > Insecta > Hemiptera > Monophlebidae > Icerya > Icerya purchasi. The sequence goes on along the minus strand of CM077116.1, from coordinate 41,284,078 downwards.
CACTGATTTTTCATGTGTTTTTACCACTCAATGTGTTGCACACGTCCGAATTTTTCGATTTAAAAAAGATAAAGCAGCTGGGCGTAAAAAAAAAAGAGGCGCGGAAATATAAATTTCAAGATGTTGCCGAAAATGATAATGGAATAATGCACTTTTACCGAAAAAAATTTTTTCGATTCATTCCCTATTAGAGTTATCTGCAAGATATTTTCTTAAAATTCTCTTTTAATTTCTTAGGAAAGTTTTAAAAATGTCTCGGATAAAATTGAAAATGCTATTATATATATATATATATATATATATATATATATATATATATCAGCGAAAATTTCTTTTTTTAATTAATTCTCGTTCGGAAAATTTTGTAACATGCAGTTTTGCATTTTAGTATTTCGTATAAGATCAATTATTATAACCTGTGCAACACTGTATCAAATTTCGATTTAGACTAGAGATATGTATATTAAAAAGTTTATAAAGGTTTATTTTTCAATTTTCAGACATCAAAAATATGAAAAAAACCGACACTCGGTAAGCTGCGGAAAAAAACAAATAACACCGAAACGAGATTACTGATGAACTTTTCGAAAAATTTCGTCCCACCCGAAATTTTAAGTTTCTTCCCCTTGACACTTAATAATATTTAGACAGTTTACGGCAACGATCGAATGAAGTGTTAAGTTAAAAAAACCCACGCTAAACCAGAATAAAATATAAAGAGCGCATCATACACGCTCCTAAATACGGATCAACTCGCTGGAAGATGATTCCCATACCCTGGAAATTAGAAAAAAAAAATCGCTTGAGCAAATTCTTTTCTTTAATTGTTCAAGATTATTCATTCATGTCGTTTAAGTAATATATTCATATTTTGCAATAATAGCAATTTTTTAAACAAAAAGAAAAAAAAACAGATCTATTAATGTCTAATTGCGGAATTAATGGTTTATATTTTTGGTATTATTAAAACTTGTTTTAGAAAATATCGCGATTAATTCAAATTGCCACCGGAAGTATTCCCAGAGCTACGCTGCTGGTATATCGAGAAGTTTAAATTTTCTGCACATTTAATTAAACAGATAAACTGATGTAATTATAAATTGATGCACAAAATTACGAAAATTTATAAAATAATTTGTTGTTTTTTTGTTTCCTTTTTTATTTTTTGTTTCTTTTTTGTGATTTTATCATAAAACCGAAACAAACAGGAAATCGCTATTGTTAAAAATACCGAGATGAATTTTTTTTGTTTTAAAAAGAGGTTGCACAAGTTACTGAATTATTCGCGATTCACGTGTTCTTACCCAACACAATTGTCGTTCTAAATCATTTTTCTTCACTTATTGCCTTTTTTCATAATAACACCGAACTCCGAATTACCTCTTTTAAATTTTCCACTTAATCCGGAACCGCTTTAAACAAAAAAAAAAAAAAAAATGCGAGAAATAATATGAACATAATAAAAATGATTTAATTTGAAATTTATCACATCTTCCAGGAACATACTATATATACATATAAATAAATACAAACGTAACATTATCGGATCTTCAAATGCAGAACACACTAATTCGTTATTCGATATGTAATATAGTATTTTATTTGATCTAGTTTTTATAATTTTTTAAATTATTCAATTTTATGACTCTTTTTTTTTTTTTTTTTTTTTTTTTGTGTGTATGTGAGGATTTCTATACATTCTGTTTAACTACTGAGACTATTACAGCACATGGAGCATACTTGAGAGGAGGATTAAACGCGATAGTATAGACCGCTGCTCCGCGCGAAAGCTAATACAGCTGCGACCGCGGACAGAGCTTTTGTTAGTATTTTAGAAATCGAGGAGGTGGTAAAGTGAATAAATCGTGGTACTGCAAAGAAGGAACATTTTTGAGAAATAAGTGAAAGGTGGATGTCGGTTGACCACAGAAAGGGCAGATATTTGAGAGGGTACCTGGCTTGTGAATATGTAGCTGTGCAAAAGGGTTATATGTATTATTCGGAGACGATTCAGGAAAATCTCTGCGGGAGACTCCGTCTGTGGGCCACCAGGGCTCCATGGGTGTTTTTATGCTTCGGAGAAACGTACTTGAAATATAACTAATTTATTTATTTTAAACGTTTCGACTTTTTAACATATATCGATACAATTTGTATGGGTTTACTTTTACTTTTACTTTTACTTTTACTTTATTTTAAATGAACGACGATTGAGTTATCCAAAACTAGCCAATATTTTTTTAACATATATTATAGTCATTGGCGCACCCAATGGGGGTGCTACGGAGTTGCACCCCCCCCCACAAGGAGAATAAACGGGCACTGTTAATAATGACAACATTTTTTACTGTAAAAATTAATATTTTATAAAAATATAAAGTGTTTTTAAATAATACATTTTACACAAAAATAAATATATGAATGAGAGTAGAGAAAGATATACAGATACGAGTGTACCAAACATGTTCGACCTTCACCTTTACATTTTCCTATATGCTACTCCTTTAGCCCCCCCCCGGGGGGGGGGGGTCCTGGGTGCGCCAATGATTAAAGCTGTTTCATTTTGTACGTTTTTATGCTTGTAATTTATTTATAATAAATTTAAGTGTACATCGTTGCAAATTAGAAAAAGATGTTACCCTGTGTTGGTGGTCTCGCGATTACAATAGCGTCACGATAGTTTTTTAAATACTGTATATTTCTTCAGGTCAGCGTCATCCTGAATTACCCATACTCCTTTCACCGACAAAATCATCATTCATGTATACCTGACACAGTGTGTCGGTGCAGTTCACAAATAAACGTATACTTCTACATATTCGGTAAAATATTACAATTTGAAGAAATAGTTCTCACCTGCCTTTCTAAATTTTTTTTATAATTATTAAACAGATTCAATTCATTATTTTGTAATTATAACTTTACTCGACCGAAATCATAGGCACTCTATTATTGCATAAGTGTTTGACAACACAGATTAACAAAAAACAATCGATGACTGCATTAAATTAACTCTTGTCAATTTCGCGCACATCATGCTCCGCATATAACCTATAGAATTTTCATTTGCACGAATTTTACGTAAGCGAAGACGTTAGTAAAAGTAAATATGAGCACACTTTACGCATATAAACTTCACGAAATTCACTTAAATATACTACTACTAGATTTTCACGAAACACCTGAATTCAGATCATAATATCAAAAATTAATTTCACCAATCAAGTGCATCTACAAAATGCAGTGCAAAAATGGGTGCAAAACAAGTACCTTTTGTGTGAAACATAAATATATACTAACCTATGAATTCGTCCGTATGAATATCCGTTTAAATTTTTTTACTGCATTATCTGGAATTTATATATATATATATATATATATATATATATATATATTAATTACAACGTAATTCTTAGGCCACCCCACATTAGAAAAAATGTCCCAATTTTATGTAACGAAAAATATGCCAATTTTATGTAACGTTTGTTATATTTGATAGGATTTTTGTTATTGTTATTTAAAAAATGTCACAATTTTATATAACGAAACATGTAACGAAAAAATGTCTTGATTTTATATAATGAAAGTTAAATGTTAGGATAGGATTTTTGTGGTTATGTTATTTTTTGTGTGAGTTGATGCCAGTAAGAATTACGTTGTAAATTTTGATCATTTTATACAAAGTATAGAAGAAAAAGAGACAGAAATGAAAGCAAGAGGGGTTACACAGCCCCTTGCGAGGCCAAAATGGCCGAGTTATATATATATATATATATATATATATATATATATATATATATATATATATGTATATACCTTTTATGGACTTCTTTAAATCTTTATTTTACTCCAGTTTTTTAAAATTTTCACGTCCCCTGCCAAAATATTCGTTATAGTCAACTCCATTTCTGGAGGTCGCATAGTAGTCACCACTGCATGTAATTATCTGTTTTTTATTCATTATTCTTCATGTGTAGGAGGGGGAAACGAGCTTTGGGACGACCGAAGGGACGCTGGATGGATGAAATACGAAAATTTAGGTTGAACTGGCGGGAAGAGGCAAAGGATCGCGACGGCTGGAAGGAATTAGGGGAGGCCTTCGTCCAGCAGTGGACTGATAATGGCTAAAGAAGAAGAAGAAGATTCATTATTCACCATTTTCCTCATATTATTCGTATGTTCCGTAAATTTTCCGTTTCACTTATTGGCTAGCTTTAGCCGCGAATTTATACTGGTCTAAATTATTAATTTTTTTCCTCTTTTCACCTTGTTGTACGCTCTGTATTTCCACTAAAGATTCATTTCCTCTATTCAGTTTTCTTTTTTTTTTTTTTGATTATATTACTGATATAATGGTTAAAACAAACTTTAAGCACATTCCACAACATCAATATTAATGAGAATTTAAGATTTGAATGTAAATAATGTTTCCCGCAACTGCTATTGAAACTCTCGTTACAGGATTCTGTAATAATCTCTCTATAATGAGAATTTTTAAAATATTCTAAATCCGCTCTTGTATGAAACATTACTAAATATACATGACGTAATTGCTAAACTGCGTATCCGAATGTTTTAATAAATTCAAAAAAAATTATTACAATGAATTATTTATAATGTAACGTTTTTAACTATAATGCTTACGATTATACATTAATTCGGTATAATGTTTATGTTATAAAGGTCTTTTCCGCGGCTTCAATTTGTACTTTCTTTGTCGAAATATTTATTGGCAGTCGAGGGGCGACACTGATTATCGTTTGTGTAGGTTCCATTGCTTTCATACAGTCATTTGTTTTTTTATTTTTTCTTATTATTCTATTTTTCCCGTAACATTCACTTATTTTGTAAACTATCCACCCGACTACAATTTTCTTAGTTCGGTTTTTTTTTTTTTTTTCCCTCCTCGGACAAAAAAACCGAACCAATTAACCTAGCACTACAGTTCAAGGTGCTGAGAAGGAAGAAAAAAATGCTTTTTTACAAAAAATAAATACCGACTTCAAGGTTTATTATAAAAATTTAAAAATGCACTAAAAAGTAAAAAATAATTACTCCCGATAAAATATATATATCAGAGTGATATAACTTAAGGTGATAACGTAATTCTTATACAACATTAACTTTTTTGAGTTGGAATTAAATTCATGTTAGGAACAATTTAATCAACATTTAATGCAGTTTTTAATTATTCTTTTAATATGAATTTGATGCCAACTCCAAAAAGTTAATGTTGTATAAGAATTACGTTATCACCTTAAGTTATATCACTCTGATATATATATTTTATCGGGAGTAATTATTTTTTACTTTTTAGTGCATTTTTAAATTTTTATAATAAACCTTGAAGTCGGTATTTATTTTTTGTAAAAAAGCATTTTATTTTTTACTTTTTAGTGCATTTTTATTCAATTAAATTAAAACATTTATTTCCACGGTAAAAACACCAAAAGCTACATTTCCATGGTAATTTGGCAAATTTATAGTATTTTAAGTCAAAAATCTAATCCGACGGTGAAAACAATCATGAATGAAAAGGATCCAAAAAGCTTCAATCTCCCGCATTATTAAGGATAACTCAAAAACTATCGGTCGGACCTTGATCAAATTTAAATGGGACCACATGACAAACGCCACCTTTCAAATAAAAGAAGAATCATCAAAATCGGTTCATCTAGAAGAAAGTTCTGTGGTAACACACATAAAAAAAATAAATAAAAAAAAAAAAAAAAAAAAAAAAAAAATACAGTCGAATTGAATACCTCCTCCTTTTTTGAAGTCGGTTAACAAACTAGACCTTAATGCGATGAGAAGAAATTAGAAGAGAAAACGTAATAAGAACTACAGAGGGCGAAGGAAGGGTGAGAATGAAGAATTACAGGGTGTAAGAACAGGCAAGCCTAGTAGCTGAAAGTAGGAACACGAATGTTTTTTATAGCGGAACACTCAAGGAAAACTAAATGTAAATGATTGTTGTTTCTTTTTGCGTTTTAATCGATAAATTTATTTAAACATTCATCCTGTCTCCCTCTCAGGAACATGTCTATCACAGTTCAACAAAAAAAAACGGTTTCCCCGTCAGTTGAAGATTCCCCGGGATATCTACAATCTTTGTCTGTTGAGATTTAAGCAAAAGTTTCGCCCAACTAAAGCGGACTAGCGACAATTAGATTTATTAACAAATAAGCTTATACAAAACCTTCTTCGCACCATGGTGTTCATTGTGTTTTGCTGTTTCGAAAGATATCATGCGTATTAAAAAGACAAAGGAAAAGGAAGATAATGAAAAGGGCGTGTAAAGTGTGAAAATGTATTAAAGTATATAAAGAAACACTCGTGCTTGACAATATTAAAAGGAGGCACGTTTAAAAAGCTCACTTCCGGCTTAACAGGAATCACACTATATCATAAAAGTCGGGAAACTTTTCCCGAAAACATTTCGCTGTGATATTCATTTTGGGAAATTTTCGCTACAAATTTCGGAACGTTATTATTTCACTTTCAAAATGGCAAGCCGGATTGTCAAAAAAAATCGTAACTGCAATTAGTAGCGTATAGACGAGATGATTCGAATGTGTACTTATGCAATTCTCGGCTATTTCAAAAACGGTTAATTGTGTTTTTACTTTTTTAAACAACGTTGTTTTACCGAAATTGTAACGGGCGGCTTGGAAATATTTCAATCGAATATTTCGATTGTTCAACGAATTATTCGCGGAACCTTTCGACCGTTCAACAAATATCCCTCTCCGGCCGGAGTATGCATAATGGTAATGAACATTTCAACTACGAATAATAATAGTCAAATGGCTTTTAATCGGCACTGTTGTTTGTAACAATCACTCGAAATTAATTGTTCGTTTCGATGTTCGCTGCTCAATTTTTTTGCAATTTTCACCTTTTTATCAGTAATCGAATGAACTTTTGCGGAACGAAGTAAATCAATGGCCTTATTTAATTCTCATCCGGAGAACGATTGTTTCGAATGAAATCGTTCGATTGTTTTTTTTACTGCCACGCTCGGTTACCTAGAATATAGGTTAGCTATTTGCGGAAAGATCGTTTACCTTTGCCAGAAAAGGCGTCTGCATGGTCGCTAACATCGCATCCTATTGTGTATACCAATACTGGCGCAGCCACAGACAGAGTTAAATGACCTGTGTTGTTCTGTTAACCCTACGACACTTTATTAGTAAACAATGAGCAACTCCGATGCGGAGAGACCCCTCTCGATCGGTTTTCCAGTTATATCATGTAAATCATACATGGTAGTCGTGAAGAAATGTAAATGCTTCAAATGATACTCCAGAATAGTCTATAGCTCTGAAAGGGACTCAGATTATTGACCCGAGCCTAGGCGACCATACCTTCCAATAAAATACGTGAAGCCGCTTGAGAAACCTTTCTAGCGGCTGTTCAAGAGCGACGCGGCGACTCTTGCCTGTAATATTTCCTTATTTTCAGTTTTTTGGTAGTACTGAAAGACTGCCGGCGTCTAAGCAGCTTTTGTTTTTATTGTTCTGCAACTGGCACTTGAAATGTTTTATGGTTGCCGACTTTTTCCAATCGTTAACCTTTCATCGTAATTCAGATCGTCCGGCGACGTGTTTTTATTTTCCTTCCGCCAACAAAACCTCATCATCAACTGCAACGTGTGTACCGCACTAAAATTTAACTGGAATACAAAAAGGGTCACTTACCTTAACAACGAACAATAATCTTTTCACAAAACCAGTTAAGCGCATTACGAGCGACCGCGCTGCTTCTATACCTGCGCAGGCGGCATCGGGGACTGATTAGGATTTTTCGATATAATAACTGGGCGCCCGTAGTGACGCACGGTTCAAATTATTTTTTTTCTGCTAATAATAAATAAAAGAAAGGTTTTTGGTATTTCAAAAAAAAATTGATTAGGTAACGCTGAATATTTTTAGTAGTAATTCTCATCATCCGGGTAAAGGGTTGAAGGGGCACGAGAGAAAGGAAACAATATTAATATTCAATAAAATTTAAAATAATGCAAGTCGCGCGCGAAAGAGAGACAAATAGTTAATAAAGTCAATATAAAAAAAAAAAAAAGAAACACGAAAATAATGAAGTTACCTGCGTACTTTTCGTATATATTAAATAAACCGTATTTCGCTATTCTTTTATAATCAAAAATAGCTTTCATCGCTGATTTTACATTTTCAAATAGCAGTTAATTTTGAAAATGTACGTATTTGATTAGTAGCAAAGATGTGGACTAAAAGAGCGGACTCGTAATTATATTTTTTTAAATAATTAATTTATTACCAATAGAGGGAGCTTAGATATTATGTTGAATTAACGTCTTTACCGAGAGAGGTGAATAAGATCTTTTTTCTGTAAAAAATCCAACGCTCAGTTGCATTTTCACCAGTTGTTATAGTATTTCTTAACCCCTTTCAAATAAAACCTATGACTGTGTGTTTCACGCTAAGGATGGAATTCTTTTACGTTTTTTTGTTATTATTTAGAATATCGCGTTATACGCGTTATTTGGAATATTTGTGTTCCTATAAGTTTATAATAGAAATTCATACGCAAAATTATAATTGGTACATACATATAGATATTATAAAGGATACTATTATGAGGCGATGGTTTAGGGAGTCTAAAGGATCGAATTTTCAGGGCATGTAATCTTGTTGATATTAATATGTAAAATGATTGCGGTATTTTACTCGCTGTTTCTTCAATATTTTCCAGATCCGATCAGCAACTCTTTCCAATGAAAGAATTCTCGTAATTTTCAAAAAGTATTTTTATTTTTCTTCGCGACCGACCTCTGGAGTGGTACCTTTTTAGTGATAAATATTTATTTTTCGCGATTTTTAACGTTAATATTATCACTTCCGTCATTTTCTTTTCTAATTTCTTTCTTATTATTTTCCGCCTGCAATTAACAATCGTATAGACTATAAAGTGTTATCTCCGTTAAAGATGCGAAAATGGTGTAAACGATATTTATGTTTGAGCCCGTGATTTTATACACGGATTAACACTTAAAAGATACACCACCAGGTTAATTACCGGCCAACCATCGGTTAATATCATCAAAAATCTCCTTGAATACGATTATGTCCACGTTTTAAGAATTCCGCCAAATTTTGAAAACTCACCTTCTTGCTTACGATTCTTTTACCAACCTGGTTAATTCGTGTGAAATTTCACGCACTATAGTAAAGAATCTAAAAAAAAACAAAAAAAAAACATTTGAAATAAATTTGTGTCTCTGTTGAAGTTTTAATCAATGTGCATTCATGTAGATGATATTCATTTTTCAGTTTATGTCTTAATCATAGTGCGAACCGCGTGCTACGAACAAATTCACGCGGTCTCCATTGAACAATTTAAGAAAAAAATTAATTCCCGGTTATTTTGAAAAAATCAATCCTAGAAATTAAATTGAATTTGATATCCAATTGCAACGCTTACCTTCAACGAATACGTACTTTGAAATTTAAACAATTAATCAATCTGCGTTAAGAGAAGATATGAAAAATATCCGGGTCATGAATTTGGTAGATGCAAATGTTCAATTGTATTTCAATTGTATTGTATCTCAATTCATTGTTTATGTGTGTCGATTATTTTAAAAGGTCGTATTATTATATGATACACTATTATATATATATATATTCGTGATAATTATCAAATATAAGTTTGTATGTTGTAACCGTCCGACATAAATAAATGGCGTTAATTGTTTTTTTGTATCTATCGAAGACATTTTCTCCGTTTCACACTGCGTCTGGCTGCGGTTTGGTCTTTCGCGGACACGCCGAAAAATAAATATTAAAAAATGAAAAGATTAAAAATTTAAATATTTAAAAAAATAAAAAAAAACAATTACTACTCCGGGTCTAATGTAAATTAATATATTCTTTTAATAAGAACATTGTTGCGTAAAATTCGCTAAGAGGTCATTTTATTCGTTTATTTACTTATTTATAATTCACAATTTTACAATGAGACATCAGTTTCTTTTTTCTTAATATTGCACGGCTAATTTCGTCGTTATATTTCACCGAAATTATACGTAAGTAGGCTATATTAATTATTTTGTCGAGTGATTATTGATCTCGAAAATCAGGAACGTAGTGAATTAATACCAAGTCAATCATCATCGCACTCCAGCCGATAACAGTGATACGTATTGTTTTACATATTTTCTTTATACTATCCATAAAACTTTGTATATTATTATCATTGCGTTGTTCTTTAGCGGTCGACTGACAAAGAAAGTGCTTTAAATTGTAATTAGAATATCAAATTTCAGATAACCTATCGATATATTTCAACTTTCGCTTGCTGTATTGATTTTCTTTTTAACCTGCATACTAAAGTCTCCAAAAAGAATTAAATGTAATATATTGATATTACATATATTACACTGCTAGCAGTTTCAGTTTTTCTGATACTTTAATTTAAATCCCACTTTTTTAATTGACGTATTGGTGTACTTCTTTTTTAAAAAAAAAAATAGTACATGTGAACGTTGTAGACTTTATGAAAATTTGTAATACAGTTTAAAGTTCGAAAGAACGGGCCGCAAAGCGGCCATCGAGACCAGTCCCCTCGTATATACATATATATTTATATTTATATTTATTTTTATATGATTGCAATAATGATAATAAATAATAATAAATGTGTTACTTATATATAAAATTAATTTAAAATAAAACTTTGTTTTAGAATTTAAAACATATAAGTCAAAGAAGTTTCACTTCCTCCGTGTGTACACACTGATACACGCATCGTGATTTTTTTTTTACAGAAATAACCGGAACGAAATAAAACACCGAGAAGAATGTATTCTACCTAACAGACATACGCACGCGAGTCTAGGAGCACTGGGACAAACGAGCGAATCGAAAATTAAAAGCCCCGCTTTAGCCAGTCCTAAACGTGCAATGCAAACGTATCGGTAGAAATTAAAACCGAATAACACCACATCCAAGTCGAAGACGCTTTCAGCAGCTGAGATCTTTCATGCCATCAGTATTACTTGCAACGGCAGCTTCTGAAATATTTCCTTCGCGTGAAACTCTGCTCGAAAGTGAAATCAGTTTGTTATCCGATGTCATGAAAAATTGACCGATTGCTTGATTTCATTACTGAGCGTTCATTGATTGTTCGAAATAGTTATAAATTCGCTAAATCTTGAAGAACTAAATACCGTCGTGTAGATTTATTCAAAGATACGATGAATGATAGAAAGTGCCAGGGTAGGAGAAATAATGTTAATTGGCGCAGAAACATCGAATAGAATATGAAATTCAGAGAAAATTTAAGTTTAATAAAGCAAAAGCGGAAGATTTTGGAATTCCATTAATACATCGAGACGTTCTTTTGTCAAAATGTGGCAATTTCGGCTGGAATTACTAGAGGGGGGAAATGTCTCTTATCATTTGCGGCGGCTCTGTCAACTTAATATCGATAAACGCCGGGGAATTGTACATTATTAAAAAATAATAGAGACCGCAATTTTTCAAACGCGGGTCAGAAAAAATATTAAAAATGCTCTCTATCTCCTCTTCCGTTAACAGAGGAAAAGCCAGCAATCTTATTTTTAAGAAGTATAAGGAATATACATAATTCAACTTTCGTGGAAATTGAAATAAATCTGAAAAATTAGGAAAATCTTCGAAAACTCAACCGAACTATTAATTTTCCCGTCTATAAATTCGAAATCAAAAAGCGCTTAATTTTTTTTAATTTCTATTTTTTGGATCCGCTCTTAACTTTAGCCAATCGCTTGTGAATGTATTAATATTAGAAATTTAGATTCTGAGACGATACGAGATAGAAAGAACAAAGGATCGAAGTATGCTGGAAAGGGGAGGGAAAGGATAAAGGTAGCACTGTTATAAGGAGCCGGAAGACCAAGAGCCAATATTTTCGAATACAAAAGGGAACGTAAAAGCCGAACAACATTCGAAGGAAACATGATTTGCGTCGCAATCAAAACAGTAAGGAGATGAGGAAAAACAAAATCGAAAAGCGGAAAGAAGAGGATGATTGATTCTTAATCTGATTAAGGAGACAAGAGTAGAGCAACGACTGAAAGCAGTGGAACCAAGGCTGAGTAGTGGGTGTCGGCAAAGAGCGCTTATAAAATTAGTAACGAAGATGATTATGACATATACGGTAGTGATAAAAGCGACAATGATGGTAAATTATTAGTAAACAATTTAGAAAACATTTCTTATTAAACGCGACTTTTGTTATTTTAGTAAATGTTCGATTTATTCCCGTTAATTATGTTTTCGTTAATAGAGATATTTTTCATAAGAATTTTCTACCTTATTCGGAAAGTAAATAATACGCGCTAATTCAGTAATAATTACATTCAAATAATTTCTCGTCGGATTTAAAAGATATCGAAATGGAAATTTCATAACAATTTTTTCGATGTTAAATTCTCTTGTAACTTTCTCGTTATCATGTTATAAAATAGGTTTAGGTTTTCCCCACATAAATTGATGGGCTTTTTTTTTTTTTTTTTTTTTTTTTGGTCTTGTCGGACATCACAACCAGGGAGATTTTTCAATATTCTCAATGTGCGGCTGCGGGATACTCTACCTAAACACTCTGATAATGGACCGTGTAATTCGAAACGCTATATAGATGTGTTAATGTTGACGTGGTGTCTACCAAAAATTATGATTTCGATGTGAATATTAATACACTTCGCGTAATTTCAAGTATTGAAATAAAAATTATCATCCGCACTTTGTATAAGTAAACTTTGATTGTAATGATTAAAAATATGTGTAAACGTTTTCATTCGAGAAGAAACTAAAAAAAGTGTCTGGCTTCAAATATGGTAGCGATGCCGAACAATGTGAATTCAAAAAATTAGAAAATGATGCGGGCACTGTTCCTAACTATTCAACTATAACTAGTAGTATGGTAATTCAGACAACTCTGTTCACAGTTCGCACAAGATAAAAATGATGAATGGTGTGGAGAATCTAAATTGGATGCTTTACTTGTTACTTCGAATTTACTCTGGCTTCGAAAACATAAAGCTGGGTAAAAGTCACGGAATAAAATCTATGATTTGTTTTCAACATATTTAAGAAGCACAAAATAAAAATGGTAGAATTTCAATTTCCGATGTTGATACAGATGGTAAAAAAGAATTAGAATGAATTATTGATCACTACAAAGGCTCATATCGTTGCTGGTAATATTAATAACGGTTCGCACGCTGGGATCAACAGCCTTCGATAAAGTCTGCGACATCGCACAATGCTGAAAAAGTAAAATTATTAATCGGAACTTGCAACTGATGTCTATAACGATAGTTGCGAATTAACATTGTCTGCAAATTCCTCGCCGTTTAGGTCATTGACAATATGGTACACACATACGGGGACGTTCAAAGTATGTATTATAAAAGTGACGAGTTATCATCACGATTTGACGCGAGTTTTCGAGCTATCCGCTGCAGTAGCGTAATATAGATAATATGGAAGTCCTCACGTCGAATTCAATGAAATAACCGCGGAATAAGTCAAATTTTTCAAAGAAACGAAACGAAAATTAACTTGTTAACTTTTACGCTTTTTATTCGAGTCATCAAAAGGAGATGGGATGAAACAATGAATACATAAAAACCAGTAATGGAATAATTGAAAGAGGACGGAAGTTACGAAATAGAACAAGCAGTTTGAGAAAAAATAGTAATCCGCATGCATGAAGGAATCAAGGTAATAGCGCGACCTAGTGGAGTGGGCGCAATAGAAAAACGATATAGAAGTCAGCTGTGAGACCAAAAAAGCAAACGACATGGAGGAGCAATAACCGAGTGACACTTGGAATTTTGATTCCCGGTGTCATTTGGGCATTGAGCGTAAAATCTACTAGTGAATATTAAATTAGCCCGTTCTTCCATTTTCAGTGGCAGATTTTTGGGCACATTTTCAACTCATATAATACTGTTCGTCATTCCTTAAATTATTCATTCTAAACTAGCTCAACTCCTATTCTTCTTCATGTGCGTCTATTATTATGTATGTAGAAGACTTTTAAAAATTGGTTTCCTGAAGCTCAGAATCTGTTGTATTTCGCTCGCGTAAAAAGAATTCGGTAACAAATCCGTTTGCAATTTGAAGCCTTTTTTTTATTCATATTTTTATTCGGATCCGTCTATAGCAACAGCATTCGATATTTTCAGCGCGAGGCAATAGGATTCAAAGCGAGTTCCTTTTGAACGAAATTAACCGACATTCTATCGGCCATTGACGTGACCTTTCTCGTAGAAGTCAACGTTTTTTGTCCATCTAAAATCAATCCTGTTTCTGTCAACCTTGCTCTGTCTAGATGTCCTTTCCTTATATAAATCCCGCCGGTTATTAATCTGTCTATGTCACTACGAAATCCCTTTTTTGGTTTTCGTAACAAAATGTCCGGCACCAGCTTTAAAATGAATATTCTTCATTGGCAAATTATGGTTTATTTATGAAGCACGATTTTTTTTTTCTATTCTCGCAAAAAGAAAAGGCATATTTTTAAATAATTTCCCGAAGCTTGCCCACTCTGCGTTCACAGAACCCACTAGAGCAGGGGTTCCGGTTAAAATTCTACTATACGTAGAATTAAATAGAACGTTTCTTTCTGTTTGATTACTACGCTATCTGACGCATTACATCAGCCAATACACATCTTCTCGGTAATTTGACCGAATTTTTTTTTCCATTCTAACGATATACAACAAAGTCAGTTCGAGCACAATTTTTCGGGTATCTTACACTTCGCATTTCTCGGAATTCCAATTAAGCTCCGTATTGCAGCGCGGAACGTGAAGTGTGTAATGGGAAATGGATTTCTTCCGACTCCACATTGCAGCGAGGTTACTAGCAGACCTGAATTTAGGGGGGATCTAGGGGTTTGCAGCCCCGAGCCCCGCCATATAAAGGGGCCCCCATGAGACACCCACTTCCGACATGTCATAAAAAATTAATCATCATTTGTCATATACATCAACTTTTTTTTAAATAAATTGAATTAACTTTACAGGAGCAAGTGCATTTTTTAATACATTTATTTATTAATAATTTTGTATCCATTTTTATTTCCTCCTAGAGGAGGAAATTTCGTAATAGTAAAATTTCGAGTTTCGTAAAAACGTACCAGAAATTGGTTTTAAGGTATAACGAGTCGAATACTACATTTTTAGGAAATGTCTGTATGAATGTGTGTGCGTGTGTACACGCGCAACACACGCACACACACTATCCTTTTATGCAAATCTTTGCTTAAAATTTGTTGAATAATTCATTGTTTAAAATTATATATATATATATATATATATTTTTCTTTTTTGGCATCGAAAATTCTACCCACTGTCTATATGATATTTAGTTTTGCTTACATTAATAATTATATGTCAGTTCGTGAATTCGAAATAATATAATTTAATTAAATTAAAGATAATTAAGTTATTCTATAAAACTGATAATTTTGTCACTTCCGAAAAGAACCCTTAATATTTCCGTAGTGTCGGACCTATCATACACTTAATTCGGGCCTGGTCAAATTGTAGTCACTGAAATTTTTTAAATCATTTTTCATGTAACCATTGTTTAATGTTTCAATTTATATATATATATATATATATATACACATACAGGGTGATTATAATTAAAGTTCAAGTTTCAAAGCGCTATAAAAAAAGAACCACTGGTCAGAATGACGTCAAATTTGAACGGAATATTATTGAAGAAAGGGAAAAACGGATGGTATAAAAAAAAGAGTTTCAATTTTTTTTTTCTTTTGACCCGGCATCTAATTTTAGCAGCAGATTGCGCTACCAGTACCGCTTCATTCTGCAAAGATCACTGTGTGGTGCGGGTTTACAGCATCATTGATCATACGGCCATATTTTGTCCGGGAGACGGGTACTTTCTCGGTCTTGTTACCTGTACCGGCACTGGTAAGCGCTATGTGTCTTTTGCACAATTACATCATTCCCAGCTCTTCAATAGCGTGGATGGGATTATTTTTATGCAAGATGGCGCTCCTCCGTAGATTGCAAATCCAGTGAAGCAACATTTGGGAAATGCTAGAATTATCTGCCGTCATTTCCCTAAAGCCTGGCCGTTCCGATCACCTGATCTTAATCTGTGTGAATTCTAGCTATGGGGCTATCTGTTGTGTTCAGTGCTCCAATTGCAAACTTAGCTGAATTGAAAAACGGTGCACAGCATATTCAATATGTTTTGCGCCAGTCTCACGAAATTTAAAAACCGATTTGATGGATTCCCTTTATGCTGTTTTTTTGGGCTTAAGACAATTAAAAATCAATTCGATTGCTGTTTTTTATGCGGTTTCTTCCCTCGGAACAATTAAAAACCGATTTGATTGATGCCTTTTATACGGTTTTTGGCCTCAGGACAAATTAAAACTCAATTTGATTGATGCTTTTTATGCGGTTTTTGGCCGCAGGACAATTAAAAACCGATATCTAACATAAAAATGATCTCATCCACATATCCACACTGTTGAAGTGCTGGAATGACGTGGTTGCGTAAAAGACACATAGCGCTTACCAGTGACGGTGCAGGTAACAAGACCGAGAAAGTACCCGTCTCTTGTAAAAAATATGGCCGTATGATAAATAATGCTGTAAACGCGCACTACATAGTGAGCTTTGCATAATGAAGCGGTACAGGTAGCGCAATCTATTGCTAAAATTAGATGTCGAACCAAAAAAAGAAAAAAAAAGAAATTAAAACTATTTTTTTTATGCCATCCGCTTCCCCCTCTTTCAATAATATTCCGTTCAAATTTGACGTTTTTCTGACCTGGGGTTCTTTTTTTATAGCGTTTTGAAACTTGAACTTTAATTATAATCACCCTGTATATATATATATATATATATATATATATAAACTCGGCCACTTTGGCCTCGCAAGGGGCTATGCCCCTTGACCCCTCCTGCTTTCATTCCTGTCTCTTTCTCTTCTATACTTTGTATAAAATGATCAAAATTTACAACGTAATTCTTACTGGCATCAACACACACAAAAATCCTATTCTAACATTTACCTTCCGTTATATAAAATTAAGACATTTTTTAAATAACAATAACAAAAATCCTACAAAATATAACAAACGTTACATAAAATTGGGACATTTTTTGGGACATTTTTTTGGGACAAGCCTAAGAATTACGTTGTAATTAATATGTATCTGTATATATTTTTATTTTTTTTTATAACATGTATGTGCAAAAATGCAATTTTCCTTCCCGCTCGATGTTTAGGTTTTTGTGCATTGTAAGATTTTTTGTTCTTCACTGTACTGACACGAAATATTTAAAGTAAAATGTTTTGTTTGTTACATAAAAATTCACGATTTCTAACTGGGGTCGCTTCAGTTAAATTTCTCCAAAAGTTTAAAGAAATTAAATAACGAAGTTTGAGTAAATGAAATTTGAAAATAACAGAAAACACGACCAACTATTTAAACTTGAAATTTTTTTTAAGCAAAAACAGCGTGAAACAAGCGTGAAATGCGCGTTACCGTTAATCCGAACCAGATGGAAATTATTTTGTCACGTTCGTCCCTTTCAGCTATTTCGATGATACTGTTCTCGCTGCAATGTGTTTTGTATTTAAATGTGTGCTAATCAGAGAACGCGTTCCGCATTCACATTTTGCGCAACCGGCAATAAATCATGAATATCGTTAGCATGGTTCAGTGCTACGTATGAGCTGCGACCATCAGTCTACTAATGTTGCTTCCTATTCTCATTGTAACACATTCGATTAAGATTCAGCATTTGGGGCACACAGATATTTCGGCAGAGTAGGCCTATATCCCGATTCACGATAGAAGTGTATTTCTTGCAGCCTTTGATCTCGATTTATGGTTTTTAGTGGATAGTTTGTAGTTTTCAATTAGTAGCTTTCCGCGCGTTTCGCTCTTTTGCTATTTCTTTTTCCGCTGTACCCGCACGTGTCTCCAGCTGACGTATTTGCTCCAACCAAGTATGTGGTACATGCAGCGAACTCAGCAAAATTTCATCGTAGTATTTTTCGACTTGCAGTTTTTTTTATCCTTAAGCGAATTGTTCAGAACGGTTGAATAGAATAGAAAAAACCAGTCGACAGAAATTAGCAATCAATTCTAGAACAGTGACGAATTTTTTTAACAATTGACTTTAATAATTGTCAAAATATTTCTCGGCAAAAATTTTTAGAAATTCCAGTTGCCAAAGTTTTTCGCGTTAACCTGGGTTCATGCATGCGATTCTGTTGCAGGATGTATATTAATATTCACAGCATGCGTCCTATGCTTTCATTTTCTTTTTTTCTTTTGTTTTCACACACGGGCCGTTATTGTTTTATTTATCGTTGAGGTAACCAAAAAAAATTCACAGTTTATACGTTTGAATGTATTTTTGAAATCGCTTTATTGCGCGCGTTGGAGTTCGTATTAACTCGATTTTACAAATTCCGTATGTTGCTACTAGTTCTAAGGCATCTTAGGAGGAAAAAGGAACGGCGGATAATACTTGTAGGTTGCAAGCTATTGTGTTATTTATTAAAAACGCATCTGGTAAAGTAAAATTAATTTATCTGTGAGGTTACAGAGTTGGCGAAATTAATTTCATAAACCGAAAAAGAAACAACATCGTACGCGGAAAATGTTAACAAATCATTTCGTTTCTCAAAGAACAAATTATTTAGAAATTGGTTTTCAGGGATTCTTTTGCGTCTATAGCCCTAAATCCACGAAAATTAAAGTTTGCGAGCGCAAATGCTCTGATCTGAATAATCGCGATTTTGTACGGTTTTTTCATATTAGCCCTGGCATAAAAATGTCCTTTGCACTTTGTTTTGAGAATAATCGCTGGACTTCCAGATGACTATAGTCTTCTCGGTTTTAATTGCTTATTGTGTTTCACTTATGTTTTGCGTGGTAATTTTCTTACGACTACTATATCACACAACTTGCCGATTTCATTATTAGTATTCACCAACTTTCGTAACGTGAAAATGTGACTCGATTTTTTCCTATTTTCTGCAGCGTAAGAGTGATATAGTTATGAATGTGTATATATATATATATATATATATATATATATATGTGTGTGTGTGTGTATGTGTGTGTATATATGTATATGTAATTAATCAATTAATTAATTGCGTGAAACCCTGCAGAATCACGCAAAGCAATCTGACTTGCTTTTTTTATATTTTTTCTAATCTTTGGTGTTTCTTATTTTTTCTGGTGGATTCTTTTTCTATCTTCCATACATTTGGTCCTTATTTTCTTTCGTATTTTGTTCTCCGACACTATGTTCCATTTTTGTAATTTGTTTCTACATGCATTTCTATCTATAATTGTCTGTTAGGGTCTAATTGCGCACATCAATTCTGGCTGTTGTTGACTCAACCCTCTGTTTGTGTATGCAAAGACTTCATTGGTAAATCTTATTCGTGGGAGTCTACTGATGTGTTCTAAGAAATTTATTAGCCTTCATTTTCTTATTTATACAGTTTATGAGCATAAGTGAAACGCTGGAACAAAGATTTTCGCGAAAATAATAATACACTTTATTTCTGGTCCATATGCGGCATAGTAAAAAAGCACTGAAAATCCGGCTGATAATTAAGAAAAGGGTACCACCACACCGTTTCGTACTGATATACCAGTTCGCACCATTAACATTTAGACAGTAGAAATCAAGGTATAATAACTTATTTTGAGTACAACGAACCAGTGTTTTGAAGTGGAAGCACAGAAATCCTCAAAAGCCCGCTACCATCAGAATGCTGTACAGGAATTTTTTAATTTTCATTGCGCAGAAATGTTATTTCCGAAACCGTTCGTTAAACTGAGATGCGTAAAAATTTAACCTCGACCGCTTAAGGAAAAATCTACGAGCATGCAACACGACGCGCAGTTCAGACTGTTGGCAGATTCGTCGTGATCGGTGAATTCTGCGACCTGCTCACGGGGAACTATCGTGACCGTGACTGTGGTAATCTCTAGTAGTGTGTATCATATTACGTCACGATCGTGCAGACTTTAACGTACTTTCCTATGGCTCTGCGATCGCATCGATCTGTCTTCCGGGCGTTAGCGGGACTCCGCTTTTTTCACTCTGCAGAATATTGTTGAGGCACGCTTTAAAATAACTTACTCATCTTCTGTTCTCGACAAGACTCTTGGTCCTGAATCCTTTTTCTATGCGTTATTTCAGTTTCCGCACAATAGAACAATACGGAAACAAGTTAGAACTCTATTCTGAGTGATCTTACTTACTGTCTGCCGATGCTCCTAGTAGTGGCATCCTTGTACCGCTTCAGTTCTCTGACTAATCTCTCGAATCGAAAAGGGGGCTGCCTTATCACCCACCATCGAACATAATGATTTGCGCACCAGTCAGATAATTTCGATTTCCCCTATGTTGACGGGGCAGCTATGCTCGCTAAGGAGGAACGCGACGATTGTGTTACATCATCTTATTTCAGAGGGGAAAAAGAAGTGAAATATCATTTTCCCCGTTTACCCCGTTTTTAACGGGTCATAGAAGGAAAAGATTTTGAGATTTTTCCGATCAGAAATTTCGATACTTCTGGCAGAATTTTCAAATGTCGACTTCAAAAAACACCTCACGATTGTTTACCGAATTCACGAGAGTCCAATTTAAATCTGAATAACAACCCGTTCTGCTGTGTATCAAACATGCGCATCAAATCCGTGTTGACGCGTGTCACGTTGAACACATTTGCAAATGCAAAATTACATTTCGTAATTAAATTAACCTGAAGCGAATTTTGCGAACCGTACAAAATCCGTTCTCCCGAATGAAAAATGTTATTTTTCAATACAATAACTGACCGATTTCGGTTAAATAATTTTTTATTTTATACTTTGAGAATCGAAGTGTCCGGTGAATAAAATTGATTTCGTCGATCGTAATATTCTGCATTTGAAAAACGCTCATTTGCTAATAATGCGAGAGTTATTTAAATTAAACGACGAGAGGAACAGGCTCGAGCTATTTGCCAATTAAAGAAGTTCTTCTCTTCAGTGTAATGAAGAATTTTTTATGCTTAAAAGCCTCGGGGAGATATTTAAAATATTTTTCGATTATTATTATTTTGTAGTCAATTTTTCAGGAGAGTTCTTAGACATGCTCGAGATCTAAAAGGTGATAATAGTCATTAATCTTTTACTAAGCGGTTTGCTTGCATCAACGTCGTGTGTTTTCAGTTTTGAAAGTATGTTAATTTTATTAAAAACATTTGAGAACCAATAAAGTAGGATAATTAATCTCTATCACGGAGATTTGCATCGGTCGAATATTTTTTATTTCGATTTTTTCAAACTTCGAAAAAAAAGAGGGGGTTACTTTAAAGGTTTATATCGTGGATAATTTTTGTCTGTCTAATCCGGATTTAATGATTTTTTGACGTATTCAAAAAAGTACAGGTTTTTTTTCTTTTTTTTTTCTTTTTTTCATATGAAATATTTATTTATTATTTACAATCCGATTAAGTTTTGGTGACACATTAATCCTGTTCGTTTAATAATATCACATTATTATTACACTTCAAATAATACCAGGATATTTTAATATAAATACACGCTATTTCTATTATAATACTCGATTTCATTAACTGTAAATTTATTAAATTCATTACAAAGTTCGTAAGTTTATCTATATTACCATTAAGTTTGCATCCTTGTAAAATGTGTTGTCCTATATTATCCTGTACTTTAAATATCTAGGTATATATATATATATATATATATATATATATATATATATATATATAACTCGGCCACTTTGGCCTCGCAAGGGGCTGTGTCCCTTGACCCCTCCTGCTTTCATTCCTGTCTCTTTCTCTTCTATACTTTGTATAAAATGATCAAAATTTACAACGTAATTCTTACTGGCATCAACACACACAAAAAATAACATAACCACAAAAATCCTATTCTAACATTTACCTTCCGTTATATAAAATTAAGACATTTTTTCGTTACATTTTTCGTAACATATTTCATTACATAAAATTGTGTCATTTTTTAAATAACAATAACAAAAATCCTACAAAATATAACAAACGTTACATAAAATTGGGACATTTTTCTGGGACATTTTTTTGGGACATTTAGCGTTACATAAAATTGGGACATTTTTTCGAATGGGGGGGGGGTAGCCTAAGAATTACGTTGTAATTAATATATATATATATATATATATATATTGATAAATCCTTGAACTGGAAAAAACACATTCAAATTTTAAACTCGAAAATAAGACAGACAATTCGAGCTTTATATAAAATAAAGCAGGTACTATCGAACACTACGTATATACTGTAATTCAATAATAATGTCTGGAATGTTATATGGAATTCAAATATACTATGTGAGGCTAAGCAAACGGAAATAAATAAAATAGAAAAGATACAGAAGAGGTGTTTGAAACTTATACTACCCTATTGGAAAAAAAAAACGATTTTGGATCAATTATGTATGGAAGGAAAATGATGAAATGTCCCTCAAGATGTGTACTATTTCTATTATGGATTACTAGAATTTAATGACAACAACGTAAAATTACCATCCGGGGAAAAAATTCGGGTAACAAGAAACCAAAGTAATACATATTACATTTATCCCCGCGGTGTTAATCTACGAATTGATAACACTGATGACTCAGTTTTAATTAATTTAAATAAGTACAATCGCTAATGATATAGTAGAGGAAAAAAAAATTGGTGTGTGGAAAAAGGAGGTGCAAGAATGGCTGAAGGAATGGTGCAAAGATTGAAGATCGATTTACCATATCTCGCTACTCTTTAATGCTTCTTTATTTACGGATTTTGGATACTGACTTTATCGTGTCCTTTCTGGTTTTTAAGTTTCTATCAGAGGATCATGTTTTTCGATCTGGAAATATTATGCTGTCTGCGCGTACCGGTGCACAGATGCATATATTACGCGCCACGTTAAAAGAAAAAAAAATGTTATGTAATACTTTTAATTAAATATTATGTTAGGTTTATTAGTATTGTTATTTATAGAATAAGTTAAAATAGTTGTAATTTTTGTAATTTGTGTCTTTGTTTAATAAACGTTGATAAGAGTGTTGGAGACTCACACAACGGGCATTTTTGTCTTGTAAGACCCACAGCATATTGTTAAAATAAAAAAAAAAAAAAAAAAAAAATTGTATCTAATTTTATTTGAATCTGAAATTAAAATTTTTTTTTTTTTGGATAATCCTCAACTATTCCATGGCCCGATAACTTAGTACATAAATATTATTGTTAATAAATGAAATGTTACCGCATTATAATTTCCCCATATTTCCTGGAACTAATCAATGGTAGTCTAATAGTTAAAGTGTTTGGCCACCAAACTGGAGATGTCATAGGTTATGGAGAATTTTCTCGTTCCGGATACAAGTAGCTCCCAAATTTACAAATAATTTGGTACCAGAGAATTATCTGGTGGAAAGTAAAAGCGAATCTCAAGTAGAAAGGAAATGGACCCAGTATTCTCATCAGATCCACTAGAACCTTATGTACCATTTTAAGTAAAGCTTAATTTCACAACCCCGAATGTCCTGGTATGGGTCTTACTTTTCTATTAATATAATATTCATTTATTATCTTTTTAAATAGCTTTACTTTAAATAATTTATTTCCATTAATCGCGTATAGTTTTTTTCATATATTAATTAAAAATCATGCATTATGTAAACTTTATTTTTAATTAAAAACAGACACACGCTTCATCACCATTTCTAACGGTATGGTACCTGCTGTGACTTAACTAATTGTTTTGTATGGTTTAATTAATCTTCTTGCCGATGTTGTTTGATAACTTTTTCGAATTTTGTGTAAATTTTGATCATGCCAATGTGTACGCCGGCCAGTGTTGGTGTTCTTAAAAAATTAACGTTGACGAAAGAATCGAAAGACATTTTTAATAATATAACGATCGGTCATTTGTTACCGTGGAAGCGTAAATTGAAGAAAAAAAATGGAAAAACATTGAAAAAAAATTGAAGAAAATTTTAAAAAAATTAATTTTTGGACGCGGCCAGACAAAAAATTATTACGTTATCAATGCTGGGGCTAAATGCAAATTCGAATATAGGAAGATGTAATACCTATAAGCTTATCGTTGATGTAAATATTACGCGGTGAGTACTGATTGAGTAATTATCAAATAACGGTATTTTTTAGTGTAGCCGAATATGCTACATTTATCGAGTACTATTAATGGCAGCTTTTTTTACGTTGGTCTATCATCACTCGAGAATGGTAGTTCCATTAAAAGTTGCCAAGTGAAATCGATTTTTTTTTTTGTCTGAAATACCGACTTCAAGATTTAAGCTTGATTATTCTAGAATAACATTCGGACCGTAATTAAAAGTGTCGGTATATCAAGTTCCGAAACTGGGACAATCAAAAAACGGTACTAAATATTCCCGATGTTTTCAATTACTTAGCTTGTACAAAACGAATTGAAAATGCGTTGTATTCATTTAATATGGTAATCATTCCAATTTGGGAATTTGGCGTACCGAGACTCTGATTAAGGTACGAATATGTTTTTAACGGTATTGGTGTTATTCAAGAATATACATTCATTATATACCCGTAAAGGCATATTTTTTTTTCGAAAAGATGTTATTTTTAATGAAAAATATAATTACTCTTTATGTTTTCGAGCGTGTTTATTAAAGAAGCAAAATTTTGAAGTCGTTTATTTTTTTTTGTAAAAAGTATTTTTTGAAAATTTATTTGTTTATTAATAACCACAAGGGGAAAATGCAAACAACCGAACACATTAGTGAGCATAAATAATTTTGTTCGACTATTTTGCTGTTCTGGCTAGGAAAACAATTTAATCGCGTGGGATAGCAACGCAGGAAAGGTTCCATGAATTGATCAGCATTCGGCAGTGTAACATTTTTGCGACTAATCCGAGAAAACATTATTTTGTCTGATCGTGCGACGCGTATTCGTGTCAAAAAAATTTTCCCCACAAACACCACGCAGCATCCGACTTCTAAAGCCTAGTATTATTTTTAGGCTTTTAAAAAATTCGTCTCTATACGGGGGGAATAGTGGATTTAAATTTTTTAACAAATTTTGTAATACGTTCTTTCGGATAACTCTGATCCCTCTCTTCGCAAGTACGAAAAAGGTAACATGTTAGACCACTATAACTGTAAACTTCTTCGTATGACATAGACGATGGATTCCTGGACTCCGTGTCGTGTTTTTAATCATAACGACTAAACACATCGATTAGCGCGCTACTGTGTTAATATTATCTCGCGTATTTTTGTAATCCGGAGATAGTGGAATATAATCTAAGCCGTTTTTTTTTTGTTTTTTTTTAAATAAAAAGTAACGAATTAAAAATTTTTAAAAATACCAAAAAAGAAGTGCCCTTCGTTCCTTGTGGAGTTACTTAATCAGTCGGGGTAAATTCTAGAACCGATAACTCGAATTAAAGTAACATAAACATATTTGCCGGAAAATTCTCGAACTGCCATAGACCCTGTTTCCGGCAAAAAAAAAAAAAGAAAAGCAGTACTTTATTAAATCACGATGGCGAAAGATACCGGCGCGATTTTTTTAAGGACTTCTTACATTTATTTCACAAAACCCCAGCTAGTCGCAAAGAGGCGCGTACTAAAATTCGCTATTACTAATAGCCGGTAGTGTATTACTTGGTAAACATGTTTGTTTAAAAACGAGCTTGCGAATGACATGCTCGACAATGCGGTACTCCGGATCAATACTGATATGATCCGGTGTAGCTTGTCGGCAATATCTCGGATCTCTGGCTAATCAACGCTGACGTAAAGACACCTTCGTCAGGCTGCGTCCGATGTAACTGGACATCACCGGCGGCGAGCATCCTACCGACGGTAACGGTTCGAAGAGTAAAACGCGAAGCGGCTCCGTGTAAAATTATTTACCGTAGAAGAAATCGTAAATATCGGAGAAAATGGGAAAACTCGATGCTGACCGCTAGATAGCAGATCAGCGTTCATCGTCAGCGATGGTCCGGGATGCATCGCTCGAACAGGTTTTCTTGACCAGAGTTGGTGTTCTATGGTTGGGTATTCAACCCGCTTTGACACCTCCTACTTCTGACGTTTGATCTAGGTATCGTCCCCGAGTCACGTGCTTTGCAAAAACTATCGATGTTTTCCACCTCCCAATCAAACAACTCGGACAACTTCTCTCTCGCGGTGACGCTATTCTCCATAGAGTCTTCAAAAACAACAAACCACTCCGCACTGCGCTATTATTTGTTCGCGGCCGGTGTGCGTGTGAGCATGTGAGTGTGTGTGAATGTGCGCGCGTAAATGCGCGCCTTCGTGTATTTGTGCACGGGTACCTGTACAGTTTCCGATGTTATATGTTTTCTATATACGTATGCGGCGTGTGTTTACTAGCGAGAGATATACAGAGACGGCTCCACATGACCATCTTATCCGGGAGCAGATACATTTTTCAACCCTATAAAAGTTATTATCTCCGTGAAGCAGCTTCAGACTTTTTCCTAGCTCATCAAGGAACATAGTATCGACTTGATCGCGTTTAATCAATTTCTCCTTTCATTCTTTTCCTCTTTTTCGATATACATGCATATATTTTTTATTTTCAATTTTTTAATTCGTATATGACATATATATATATATGTGTGTACATATTATATATGTGTATATATAAGGATTTCTCTCTGTTAGTAGTCCGTTTTTGTCATCGTAGCCGGTAGTAAAATTATTTAATTATTAAGATTTATCGCTGTTGTTATCTGATCGCCTTTTCTAATTGAAACTATGGCGTTATTCTACGGTGACTATTATCCGTGCGAAATGCTCGTTAACGTCGAGGCGGAAAATTTAAAAAATTTGAAATTCGGAAAAATTTGGGGCTACATGGCCGCCGTCAGCAATGTTCAATTGTCGTTTTTCACCATCGGACTGCTGGCTGTATACCTGTTCAAGAATTACCGCAATTGCCCGCCCGGTCCCTGGGGCGTTCCGTTTTTAGGATCGCTGGCCTATCTGAGTGCGTTCGATGTGCACGATCGACTGGTAAAACTGTCCAAGCGGTACGGCAAAGTTTTCGGCGTTAAGATGGGTTTTAAAAATTTAGTCGTCATATCGGACGCTAAAATGATGAAGGAAGCGTTCAACAAGGAGGAATTCAACGGAAGGCCCAATAACGAATTTATAAAACTGCTCGGAGGATACGGTAAGTCATTTTTTGCTATACTTCACAGTTGAATCGTTCGCTCGGCTGTTTAAAATTTTTTTCGTGTGCGAAAAAGTATAAAGTATTTCCGACTAATTTTCTTTTGGCATTTTTAGCTTTTTTTTTTTTCACTCTTTTCATATTCAAATTTTTAGGGTTCTATTTTCGTCGAATTTTTTTGGTTTTCAAAAAAAGAAAAAAGAGCCAAATCACGGAGAATGATATTAGTAAAATTATTCGAAAATTAACATGAAGAAAGACTAAATAATTAAATACGGAGACACGATTAAAATTTAGCACGTGGCTGGCGGATCTATTATTTTATTTAAAAAAACCACCACAAAAAACGCCTATATTATTACTTTGAGTGCGACGATTTCAGTATTCCTTTTCGTATTATTAATCGTATAAAAAAAAATTTATTAAGCCTTGCAAAATTATCATTGTACTATGTAGGGAATATAAAAATATCGAATAATGCACACGCGCTAGCCTCGGCTGTCGTGAAAATAACCGCGAAAAGAGAAGGTGAAAAAATTTACTTTTCCGAAACTATCGGGAATTCTTCGATTACATTCTTCATTAAAAACGAAAAATTCGTCGACTAACTCTAATAGACGCGGATAGAAATAATACTATTTTTATCCCCTGCTTTTCCTCCCCTTTTCTTAATTCGAAATTTTAAAAAATTCTCTCTTTAATGGAATAAACTTTTTTTGCTCTTTTTAAAAGTATATAAATTTTTTTTTAATTTAATTTTTCACATATGTTATATTTAAACATTTTTGAAAATTAGTATATCGGTGTAGGCGTATACGGACGCGAATGTAAAAATTACTATCAGAGGAACATGGAAATTCGAAATTTTACTTTCAATTTTAACGCGATATTCGAAATTACACAAGCCATTTGGATACTTTTTGCTTGTTCCTTTCTTAATATGTCTCAAAGTATGTAAAATTTTTTGCAGAATTTTTCGGGAGGGTGGAATGATTTCCGATTGTACGGATTTTTTGGTAGTTTACATTTTTTGTAGTAATCAGTTATTCATATATTATCGGAAAAACCGTTTAAAATTTTCGAAAGATGGTTTCCGAAAAATATCTTTGCTGAAATTCACGAATTTTAACTTTTGCTTTTCTATGCGTTATAGAACCGAAATAATTTCAATTTTAACCGATTTATAAGAAATACTCTAAATTAGTTTTAAAAAAAAGGATAATATTAAATTATAACTAGAGTCTCCGTATAGAATGCGATTATCAAATTAACTGAAAATTTCGAAAAAACAAAATTCGTGAGTTAAAAAAAAAAACAAAAAACGATAGCCCGCCGATTTACATTAAATATTTCATTATCGCAGTAATAGGTATATTTAGAATTCTTTTAAATAATTGTTTGTTCAATGTCTTTTCCTTTTTTGCTGCAATCAGAAAAACGTTAAATTT
Organism: Icerya purchasi; assembly: GCA_039619475.1. Taxonomy (NCBI): domain Eukaryota; kingdom Metazoa; phylum Arthropoda; class Insecta; order Hemiptera; family Monophlebidae; genus Icerya; species Icerya purchasi. The sequence continues at coordinate 41,255,331 of CM077116.1, read as the reverse complement.
CGAAACAAATAATTACGTGAAATCGGGTTGTTCTGCCCGTCCAACAGCAAAATGGGTTTAATGCTTAATTATGTAAGGAAGTTTATTCTTTTTCTTTTTTTAACAATTCGTATAGAACATTTGAGGGTTTGTTTCATTAATTTAAGATAAAATTGGCGATTACGTGTGAGAATTCCAGATTATTATGTCGCCGACCAAATTTTCGTTACGCTATATCTATGGCTTTTATTTCTGGATTCTTCGGGAAAATTTATAAAAATCCTTGTGCACTATATGAATGCAATTGAATCGGCCAACCACGGCTGGAATAACCGATTGTAATGATTAAATTTCGGAATTCGCATCGGAATCCATAATACTTAATTAAAAACTCATTCCGGAAATATTACGAAAACTGCTGAAAACACCAACACGCCTTAATGTTTTTTTGTTTGTTTAGTGTTAGAGGGCTTTTAGATGATTAAAAATGTAAACTTTACAACATAATTAATTATAATTTACATTTCGATATTTCTTCCGAATAATACAGCGATGAGCTGCCATATAAATTCTAGCTGCACTCTTGTGTTTAAAACGCGCGTGATGGAATAGTTACCGTAGTGTCCGCCAGGCGGCGCCAATTGTCGACAGAGCGCAGGGCTGTGTCGAGAATGCACGGCCGACGGTGACCTTGACATTGACCCTGTCATCGTTCTGTTCGCCATGTGCTTCGCTGAAGAAGCAATTTCGCGCCATTTAGCGCTCGTCTTCTCGCGGCTGCTACTATTTTCATCTCGTCCTTATCAGTGTATTCGTTTTCGAAGTCTTATCGTTCTCGATTAAATTATATAAAATCAATTTTAGCGAATAGCCGGTGTTCTCATTAGAAATAAAACGTCTCCATTGAACATGACCGGTGCTGTTTATTTTCAGGCGAAAAATTAACGTAGTCACCAGTTGTCAGAGATGAGTCGTCGGTATGATAATTAAAATTTTTCTGCATTGTTTTTTTTTTCTTTCTTCTAGTATACATCTTATTTAAACAACAAATTATTACGGGAACATCGTATTTACCCGCTATCACGAGTTAAAATTGACAAAATTAATTTATATTAATTTTTGCTCTGCGAGTAAACAAAAATTAGATGTATGTACATTTTTAAACGCATCGTAAATATCTTCAAATCTTTTCCCGTTACAATGGTACGTATTTAAATTTTAAACATTTTCCCTTTTATTACTGTACTCGAAGGAAATCGAAATTTTTTTGATTCGTTCGATATTCGGCTCGCTACCAATGATCAGAGGTATAGGTGGCCAGTGATTCAGTCGTAAAAGCTCAATAATCTAAATACCGATATTTTTTTTTCTGCCCGATTCTCTGTAAGAAGCGACTTCCTACCGGAGTATGCAGCAACATTTACATACCTTTTTTTGCCCCTATTTTTTTATCTCAAAACTATTTTTTTTTCTTTTTTTATTAAGTAAAAAGAAATCTTTTTCTACTAACCGAATAGATTGGAAGTCTAGCAGCATAATATTTTAGGATTGTTTTTATTCGTGACTGGGGTTCTTCGGGATCGTTCTAGGTCGACAATGTTTAAAGTTTTTCAATATATTTCACTTGCACGAAACAAAAAAAAGAAAAAGGGATAATGTTTCTTCTTTTTTTTATTTATTTTTAACTTACCGACCAAAACGATAAATACGAGAGCAGCTAAAAAGTTTAAAAAATATATAATGGGAAAAAAGGAACGAATCAAAAATAATAATTTTTTAACAGATTAATCGAAAAAATGTTTTTAAACGAGCAATTCGTTGTTTTATCAAAGAGTTTAATAGATATCTGCATATATTTTATTTTAAACGCTAAAGGCAAATTGATAAGTTCGACAAAACAAAAAATTGTAGATAACCCATAAACAAAAAAAAAAAAAAGGAACTGGTTAAATTAATTAAGATAAACATTGAATTATGAATTTTTTTTTTTCTTCTTTTGGATACTAAAAATACGGCGTAGCAAAAATATGTAGAATATATTGCGATTAGTGAACGAAACGAAATAACCCTAAAGTGAAATATGAAAATCCTTACTCCGAACTTTCGCACTTCGATAGAAGCTTTTGTAAAACTAAATAATTAAGTGTAGCCGATGTTTGAATGTAAGTTGTCACCGATGTTTTTAAAAAAACACATCGTTATGATGTAAGCAAAAAACACGTAAAATAGAGTTATTTTTTACGGCATTAGTAAGTGCAAAAAAAAAAAGAAAAAAATTAAGATTTTAATGTCGGAATATCATTTTACTTAATTATGTTCAATTTTGTGCTTCATGATCGATAGAACAAGAACCCGGCTCTAGTAATTACACATTTGTTGATGAAGTATGTTTAATCGGGAAACTTAATATTCAATTAATAATTTTTGAGACTAATTTTATGACATATTTTGATATCCTGGTTAATCCTGCTAGTTAGGATACACGAAAGACTAAATAACCCATAATCAATAATCAATAATCCACGATCAATAATCAATAATTAATGTTAGATTTCATTTAGCATTTGTTACTTGGTTTTTTTTAACGCCGAACTGAATTTTCGTTAAATATTTAGTAATTAAGGTTTTCGAGCCGCTTTTCGCGTTTATAAATTAATTTAACGAGTTTTTATTTTTTAAATGTTTACTGCAAAAAAAAAAAAAAAAAAAAAAAAAAATCGAAATAAGGATAATGCGCGTTTTTTACGTTCGGTTCAACCGTTGCGCAGAACGGGTCATGTACGACGATAATTGCAGGCGTTCTTCTAAAATGTTCGGTATTATTACTATTTATAACGATAACATTTTCTTTTTCTGTAGGTATCGTTAACGTTGATGGATACATCTGGAAAGAACAACGTAGATTTATTCATTCATGCCTGCGATCATTCGGAATGACGATTTTTAATAAGAAAAACAGTAACAATTTGCAGTCCCGTATTAAGGTTCGTCCATAATTATAATACTTTTACATTAATTCACGCGTAAAGCTTAACAGCTCTCATTATTGTTCGAATGGAATTTTAAATAAACAGAAACCTAGAATAACTTAGCTAATTTGGAATCCTCAGCCGGGTCGGTGCACTTTCCTTAAAATTTCAGAACTTTCCTTTTCCTTGGCATGATCACTGCGTCATTTGATGTTTCTTAATCGTTTAATTATGCTTTCCGGTCGCTTCTCGATGCTCAGTCCGTTTCTGCAGGTCTCTTCATGTTGCTTAGGCAAAAAGTTTTTAATTTTTATGATACATTACGTATTTTTGGCTGATTCTTTCAAGAAGCTTTCAGTCGCCCTCAGTAACAGTACTACTTAAAATATTCCTAAGATTCTAGCGACATCGATATAGGTTTTATGCTGGTGGAATTCAGTGGCATTGCGTGGCTGATTAGAAAGGGCGAAGGCAAAACAAAAATTTTGCTGTTTACCACCTAGTGACATCTAGCGGGGTCTAATTGCATTCTAGCGCTATTTTTATCATTTGTTGTTTACGTTTTTGTAGGATAAATTTGTTTCCTTGGGATTTAATTAAATCTGTTTGTTTTTTCGGCTCCATTCGTAATTCTATATAATATTATCACCTTAGAAACTCCGGAAAGTCTACGAAATTTTTTCATCGCTGTTCCTTTTTATTTTCCCATTCCAGTTTTTTCAGAACTCTAAAAACTCATCGGGTATTATCAAAGAGATAAATAAATTATTTAATAGATAAAAAGATGGTGAGAGAGGCATTTTAACTTGCTTTTTTAAAATGCTTTACCCTTTTTTTTTTTTTTTTTTTTTTCTATTTAATTTGCTACTATCGCTAACGAGTGCCCTGTTTGTAGTTTCGTTTAAGCGGGTTAAAGGTGTTTTTATATGTTCCCAATAGAACGTACCAAGTAATTTACTGGACGTGGGACACTTATTAAAGGTTCCGATGCGTATTTTTTAATTTTCTTCAAAATTTTTTAATTTTATAAAATTTGAAAATTATTTAAATGACGCGACACATTTTACTTAATTTTTATCATTATTGCTTTACCTTTCAACAGAAAGAAGTGGACGTGCTTTTGTCGAACTTGAGAAATGAAGGCAGCGGTGCGATCGATTTAAACCAGTACTTCGCCGTCTCCATTAGCAACGTTATATGTTCGATACTGATGAGCGTTCGGTTCACGATCGGCGATCAGCTACTGCAAAAGATCATGCTGAATATCGAGGAAGGCTTTCGCCTGTTCGGTGGCATATCGGTGATCAACTACTTTCCGTTTTTACGCTATTTCCCGATGTTTTCGAAAGGACTGAAGAAGATCCAGGAAAATAAGCAGCAAATGGATCAATTTTTCCAGCAGATGATCGACGAGCACCGCAACACCTTCGACGAGCACAATACCAGGGACTTGCTGGACTACTATCTAGTGGAGATTAAGAAAGCGGAACAGAACGGTAGGGGAGAGAACTTCTTCCACGGCTTAGACCACAACACGCAAATCCGGCAGATCATGTTGGATCTGTTCACGGCCGGCATGGAAACCACTAAAACTACCCTCCACTGGACCATGATCTACATGCTGCACTACCCGGACATAGCGAAAATGGTCCAAACCGAATTGGATCAGGTAGTCGGTCGTCAACGAATGCCCACGTTCGACGATATTCCTCATCTTCCGATCACCGAAGCCACCATTCTGGAAGTTTTGAGAAAGTCCAGCGTTGTTCCGCTCGGCGTATCGCATTCTACCACCAGGTTAGTGTCCGATGCTCAGACGATTGCTTTTGTTCGTATTCCGTTCTAGTTTCATGTAAATTGAGATCGTATGTTTTTTTATCGACATGTACTCGTAAACATTTAATCATTAAGTCCTTTTCCTGTGTTTAAATAGTCATCTCGATTCTAGCCATTAATAGAGCTCTTAATATATTTTAACATTCCTGTCCTGAAATTTTTTCTTTTACTGAATGCTTACGAATATCACATAATCTAGGTGTATTTTTTAAAAAGTTTGACTGTGTGCTTTTCAATAGACCGTCCTTCATAGTTACCGTTCGCTGCAGAACGGTTATAATTTGCGGTTTTAAATTCTTTAGCATTTTTCTACTATTCGGCCGCTAATGGTAAATCCGAATTGAGTTCACGCGAATAAGCAAACAGGGAAAATTTCGAAAACAAAATACAACTAACCTCGTAATAATAGCGGCACGATTAACGAGTATCTTTAAAATAGCGCAGAAAAATCTTGAACAACCCGATTTTAAAAAGAAACCTCCGAGAATTTGTTTTTTTCCTCATTTATTTCGTTTTCCTATTTTTACCCGCTATTGAGCCCTTCATAAATTCCTAAAACGGTTTGTTTTTAAATTAATCGTCCATCTAATACCTGTACGACTATATAATATATTTATATAAAATTATAAATTGTAATATTTGTTTTTCCCGTACAGAGATGTTTACTTCAAAGGTTTCAAAATACCGAAAAATACCGAAATTGTACCGCTGCTTTATGCCGTAAATAATGACCCGACATTGTGGAACGAACCGGAACAATTTAATCCAAACCGATTTTTGGACTCTGAGGGAAAAATTAGCAAGCCGGAATATTTCATACCGTTCGGAATCGGTAAGTTTCACAACTGTGACCGTCTTTTTTTCTTTTTTTTTTTTCTTTTTTGCGTAATAACTTTCTATCTAACGCCCCCATTTATGTGGCTCGTGTACACATCAACATTGATGTACATTTTTTTCGGGGATAGAAAGAGTAAAACCAAAACAAAAAAAGTTACCTACAAGTTTTTAACAGAAAAAAAAAAAAAAAAAAAAAATTATGGATACGGTCGAACACCACGGGCTATCTTTGGTGGGTTAACGTAATCAGTCTGCCATGATCTTAAAATGCAATTCTAAAATCGATTTCCGTCACATTTGCAGTTTTTTCTTTCTGTCTACTATTCCGAGCGCGTATCGTACGTCAAAATTCTATCGGATTCCTAGAATTTCACAACAACGCGGCGCTTCCAATGAAAAATAGAAGCTACATAATAATGATAATAGGGACGGGCGGCAATGTCGATAGTGCAGGGGAAAAATTGCAACCAGTTGCGATGTTTTTAGGTGGATAAAGTACGGTCTAGTTGTCGGACGGCCTGGATGGGGCGCGACTGTTTATCATTCGTTATGGCGATCGATTCAATGACGAAACACTTAAGCCTGGCGATGGTTAAGAGGCGACCGTGTGCGTCGAAGATGAAGAAGAAAAAAGCGCAGAAATAAAGAGAACAAGATGATAAAAAGTACAAAGAAAAAATTGTTTTCCGATCGAGTATGCATCAACAAGTGCAATCAACTCTGTGTTCGACGATCGGGTACCGGATTCCGGGAGCCTTCAGCGCGCGTCTGTGTTTCTATTTATAAGCCGGAGCGACCAGCGACCAGCGCCCGCGTCCGATGACTTAATTGTCCGTCCAGTTCTGCAACTTGCCGTCTCATCAAAACAATTTTTTTTCAGACTTTAACCGGCGAAGCGGCCAATTGCTCTTCGTAAAATTACTCGAACGACCGTTCACTTTCCTTTTTCACACGTGCTCGCACGACCGAAACTGTTGCCACTCCGGCAAAGTTGAAGGAACTTCGTAGCGAACCGAGCGAGGTCGTGCTGTACAGGAAAACCGGGGCACTCGAAGCTGTGGAAGAATTTCTGTCCGTTTTAAAAATAGAAACCGGCGGTAGCGTGATAAAAACAACCGATGGAAAATCCCTTTTTTTCCTCCTTCACTTGCCGGCCACTATCCCGTATGAAATTCGCGCCGGTTGCATAATATCCCGCACATGACACACATATCCCGACAGCGCTCTCATTTCGTCATTTGTCAAAATTTGTACCCTTTTCTTTTTTTTCTTCCTACTTTTCTCCCATCTCGTACCGCTTACATTTCCGAATGAAATCTGATTAATTTATTAGTTTCTTTCTTCATTGTAATGAGAATTTCTCTTTGCTATCGTCTTCGCAGATCGCTTTATTGTTTGTTTTTTTTTCGATTCCAGTTGCAATGTATTTCTTTTGTTTTTAATTTCGATCCTTTCAAACCTTCTCGGTGTCCACTACAAATTACTGCGCTGTTTGCTGCGAAATAATAATAACATATGGGGATGATACGACTTTTTTTCAGTTTTTAAATTGTGCCATTACAGCAAAAATTGATGAAATAATTTTCGATTTTCGATTTTTAACTTGTACCGGGAAGATTGGATAAACGATTAAAAATTCTTAGTTCCGTAAACATTGCTACGGTGCTGGTATAGATCGGTATTCAATTTTTCGTGTTACGGGAAATATTTAAAAATCCGGCTTATCCGAATAATTCGTTTACTCGGCTTTCAGACGAAATTAATTTTCACAAATCATTTTAAACGCGTCCGAATAAAAATATAGACGATACATTCACGTAAGCATTTATGCGAATTACAATAGTTTTCCCTTAACAATTCTCATTTCGTTATTCGTTGCAGGTCGAAGAAACTGTCTGGGAGAAATGTTGGCTCGCATGGAGATTTTCACCTTTTTCGCCGGAATCATGCATACGTTTGATGTAGCTCTGCCGGTTGGCCATTCTTTACCAAAACTGGAAGGAAATTTAGGTGTTACATTGAGTCCGTGCTCATATAAGGTACGTACACGAAAAAATTCGCTTATGAAATATTATCGCTATCCTGTAGAAGATCATCTATTGTATTACTTTGCCTACTAATGATTATCTAGATTACGATTTTCTAATATTTACCTACCCCTCGCCTGTTTGCAATTTTGGGAATGAAAGACTAGCATCTGAGGGTCGCAGAGCTTTCCCCGTTTACCCAACTCCGAAACAACATATATACTTGATTCCATGGATATCAACCAGAGCCTCGGTTGCGAACCTGGCGGTAATTGCCTCCACGACAGGGATAGAATAGCTATTCTGCGGGGGTGATAATAGATGACAAATTTTATAATTATTAATGTCGATGTTTATACAACAAGTCTGTCTGTGTGAGCAACTATGAAGAAGATGATAAAATCACGTTTGAAAATTCTGCGGTGCAATTTTTATTTGCAATAATCAACTCACTGCAGTAATATATTTCCCAGACACAATCATCCTGTTCAACTTTTCGATATTAAGACCATTTTCTCTACGGATAATAAAATTTTCGAAGACGAAGATGTGTCAGCTGAAGTAGAATTTCTCGGACTAATGTGAAAGTGGTTTCTCAATTTTAGTGGTAGTAAAAACAAGGGCCAGAACGCGTCTCAATGTGGATCAGTTTCCCTGATAGATCATAGAGGATTAACAAGACTAAAAAGGTTAGGAACCGATGGACTAGAATCATGTGCTTAAAAAAAATACACATATATATATATAGTAATTTACGACTTTTCTAGTAATTTCTGTTATATAACTTCAGTTACATATTATTTTTTTGCACCCTAGTGCGAAAACGACGTTTTGCTCATATTAGTTATTCATAAAATACAGTGTGGTCTATACTATGAGTATCGTTTTTGTCTTTCTTGAAAGGCACCTTCCGAATGTGTTACGTAATGCAGGAGAACGTAATTGATCGTTTTTTTTTTGTTTTTTTTTTTGCGAAAGCCCTAAATGCGATTATAATTCAATCGCACTCGGTACCGTTGAAGAGGAAGAAATTAGAAATAGTCGAATAATTCATTGACGAATCATCGAATGTTAATGGAAAATATGAACGATGTGTACCGTAGAGGGGCATGCAAGACAGTCTCAAGAGCGTAATTTGTAACACTTTGACATAGTGAACTTGTGCAAGTACACACAAGTCGTACCGGGGAGTGAGCTAGCTCTCGGCTAGTGTAAGAATTTTTCAAAATGACTCGAGTGGGCAATTTATAGAAGTGTTTAAAAAGTTAACCGGACCGAACGGGGAACAATGGTGGGGAAAAAAGGGAAAAACCATCATGGGGGAAGGATGGCACGCGTCCGATGTCCTTGAGATTCATTCATTGTCCGGGAAGCGATGTGATTGCACGTGCAAACGGCCGGGTAAATAAGTAAACAAACACGCTGTTGTTGTAGGTTATAAAACAGTGCCGGCTGCTGCCGGTGGAGTTGGTTGAGATTTTCTTTATGGTGGAACGGGTTCGCGAGTATTTCGGCAGTAAACAACAATCCGTGGACACACTTTGTTCGCAATCGGTTCCGTGTGCGGCTCTTGTCGGCACGCCGAAGAGTAGTGGCCCTAGTAAGAACGAAAACAGTACACCGACCGTTGCCACTCTAAAGGTGAGGACGTAAGAAAAAAAATGCTGAAAGTCATCGGGAGGTCGTTAGATTTGCATAATTGCGTTGTACGTGCCGTTCTCCATGGAGAGGTGACTACTGCGTACTTAGCGCGAGATGAATGGAGAGTGATCCTACACACTGTGCTGCTGGAGTAATAGGTCCAAGTGCGCTGGAGAGATACGCCGACGAGCGGTCGCAATGATGATCGCGGTGATCTTCAGCGGTAAAAGCGCACGTTGTTGCAACGACGTAATATAATTCATTATTCAAGGTTACCGGGTCAGTTATTTTTTCGCCTTCCATCACCGAGCGCAAGTCATATCTTTTTTCTCCATATCGTGACCGAACCTTGACGCAGCGGGGGGGAACACAGTACGCATTTGTTTATCATTATTCTTCGAGTAATTATTTCATTTATTTATAATACACACGTTATCGACGACACTTTGTAACATGCGCTGTCTCTCTATTATCGAGCGAACATCGCGACAAACGTGCTCAAACAAGGTGCCGGCAGGGTCGGTCGGGGCACATCCTCTTCTTTTCTCGGCTTTGCACAACATTCGTCAACGTGGGGCGCTCAGCGGTGTTCTCGAAACATCCGCTTCTTGGGCCTCGTCTCGCGATTCAAGAACTTACTGTAGAGCAATTTTATTACAGAATCAAAAGCCACTTAACACATACGAGACTGACCGATTGTAAGCGCAGCCGGTCTTGAGTTTGACGATAACATGCACTCTAGCACTTTATGTAGGTAGGTCGGTTCTGGACTCGGGCGATACTGTCGAGAAGGCTCTTTTCTTCTGAATGTCTTGAAAATGTATTAATATTATTCGCTTTAGTCGTTGTTTGTCGTGATATTGTTGCCGAATTTAATGCATTTCGTGTAATCGTTTTTTTTTTCTTCCCCTTTTCAGGTTATTTTAAAGAGCAGAGCGCTGGAAACGAACCGCTCGGACGAGTAACATCGGTCGGCTCAAACGGTGTGCGGTATAAATCGTATACTGGCACCAGCAGCGCAGTTTGCGAACACCACCAGTAATACGGCTAGTTCAGGTTGCTGCCATATTTATACCAGCTAAAATCTCACCGACTATTACTTAGTGTTATTCTTATTTATGACAGACGTTCTGGGCATTAATTACGTCATCGTTGTTTATCGTTATTATTATTATTATTATTGTTATTATTAGGATTTTTTATGTTTTTTGTTTTTGTACATAGTTTGTTTGTTTTTTAAGTTATTATTTATTTTGCCGGCCTTATTACCCCGGCTGCTAATTTAGCAATCATTATCGTTAGCGAAAATGAAGTGTAGTCACTAGCGACGTTATCATTTGAAAGAGAGAGTTTCGGCTGCAGTTGGTGCGGTGCGTTAGCTGCGGATGACGGTGCGCGCACTTTTGTCACTCATAGTTCCTAAACGAAAGTTACTTCGATTTTTCTTTATTTATTATAGTGTAGGCGTGTTGTTTCCACCATCGTTGACCATTCGTTTTTTTCTTGTTGTAGAATTAATGACCTGTAACCAGTAATATTGTAGTTTTTGCGTCAATTTTTACGATTATATCTAAGGTGACTTTTTTCGCTGAGCTCTGTATTATAATAACGATGCGGAAAAAGTGCTATTAAATAAATTCGTGTCTGTGATAATTTCTTATTTCGGCTTATTCATTTTGTATTTCACTCCCCCCACCCCTTTTTTTTCTTCTTCTCTTCTTTCTATCTAGCGCTTGTATTTTCCGCGAATGTCGATTAAAAACCTAATCGATTAACCATATAGAGTCTGTTTAATTTTTAAGGGTTTAAAAAAGAGAGAGAAAAAAAAAAAAGTTAAAGTAACAAAAGATTTTTGCGAGACGTTTAAAATAAAATTAAATAATTAAAAACAAAACTCTTAAAACGTAATTAATGCGTAACAGGGTGAAATGAAATGATTTTAAAACGAACAATAAGAAAGGATAGGTACCGTCTCTAATTTATATTCTTTTAAATATCGTAGCGATTACTTAACGAACCTTAAAATAAACGATATTTTAAGCTATCGATTCTGTCGTAACCGGTGAAAAAAAAAGCCAAACACAGCCGTCTTTTCAATTATTGACAAAATCGATAACACTATAAATCCTATATAGAGGGATGAAAAAAAAAAAAAAAATCTTTTCAATTATAAAAACCGATTAAACTGCCGCGAGTACGCAAAAAAAAATGTATTTAGTTGTAACCGCGTTTGTTAGACGACGAGTCATTTCGAATTTTAGTACCTGGAAACATTTTTTACGGTAGTTCCTTCACTTTTATGTGGTAGATAAAAAAGCAGCGGCATGTTTGGGCGACTATTTTGAGTCCGCTAGTACTGCGTACGGGGAAAATATAATTTAAAAATTAATTTTGAACTTCGGCGATACTGGCCCGGAAATTTCGAAAAAATGCCGGTTAATTTAGCACAATTAAATTTAAATGATACTTAAATTGGTTCTGAACCGAGAGCTGGACGATTTGCGATAATGACAGCGTACTATCCGAAAGTTCCGGTGAAAGTTCTGGTAAAACGTAGAAAAGGTGTTTTTAGTATGTGGAAATTTTGACAACGTATGAGAATTATACTTGGTGATACGAAGCCAGAAGGTTTGCTAAATAGTTTCCGGACGTGGAAACAAATGCTGCAAAAGTGTATATATTATATATAGGTATGTTCTAGCGTGTTAGATTTTCTCGCTGAGCCGGTAAGCAGGTCACGCGATACATGTATTCGTATTAGCTGACACATAAAATGATCTCGCAGCAGCGTTCTAAATAATTAGTTCGTTAACGAGAACTTGTCTCGATTTTAAGTTTTAGTGCAAATCGAGTTCAGTTGAAAATTAAATTTTTCCGTTTATAATAAATGTAGGTGAATACATCCTGTTTGTTAAAATGGTATAATAAAATAAACTTTAATAACAAACAATATAGATCAATAAATTAGATAAATACCTTTTCCGTTTAATTGCGATTATTTTAATTTTCGGTTCACACTTCGATGAAAAACGCGAAATTAATTTTCAGCCGAAATAACTTCGATTAAGAATTAAACTATTAAAATATTAATCCGAATTATTACGATTCAGAACGATTGCTTTAACAGGTAGAATGAACAACGACTGAAATGTTAATTTTTCGATGGAATTTCGCCTAATTTATGTGTTAAAATGTTGAAAGCAGCTATGCTTCAGGCTTTCTCGGCACATTATAGCCATTCTAAGTGATATACGCCTAAGTATATGTAGAGAGAACATCCGCCGGATTACCTGCAGATGTGTATAGCAGGGGTTATCACTTAAATGACTCAGTTAAAGGCAAATTCGGTAAACGATGCGCAAATTGAAGTGAAACAGATTTTACGTGGTCAGGTAATTTACAACGATTATACGAGAAAAACGGAGTTTTAAGCGGAATAAATAAAATCTACCGAAAGCAAAACTGTTCACATTTAAACGAAATGAATACGTACATTTCAACAGCTCTCAAGCTGAAAACAGCAAATGAAGCAAAGCAGGACGATGAGATTTGTAAAAGATTAGGCTCTAATTAAAAAAGGGAAAAAGTCATAAACAAGCGCATCAGAAAAAAGAAATTCTTATTTTCGGTGGCCCTTATTTCATATAATTTTCAATAAACTACTCCGGTGTTTATCATTAAAATTATTTCATAGAGAGTTGAAAAATTTTATACGAACCGATCCCGATTCTTTTCGAACTGATGGACATAATTGTCATTGAATATCGGATGCTCAATAGCGGTAGCTGAGCATGAACCTAAATAGGAGGAAGTAAAAAACATAAAAATAAAATATTTCTGTTCTCAGATATAAACCTAATTTTTTATAAAGCAAATAAAGTTAAAGTGTATTCCTTCAGACACGTAACCAGCGAATTTTAACGGTAAACACTTACGAGCTTCTCTATACTCAAGCCTCCATTTAGGGAGAAGGCCAGGGGGCCCCGCCTTATAAAAGGGCCCGCCAAGAGACTCCCGCTTCCGACATTAATGGTTAAACGTGCAATAATAGATGTTTTTCCAAACATTTATATTGCATATAGAATATTTGTAACTGTACCGATTACAAATTGTGAGGCGGAAAGATCTTTTTCCATATTAAAAAGAACAAAAAACATGTGTACAGATCAGCCATGCCAGATGATAGATTATCGGTATTATCAAGATTAACGATCGAAACAGATTTTCTCCATTCAGTAGATTTTAACGATATTATACAAGATTTTGCAGAAAAATAAACAAGAAAAAAATTCATTGTTTAAAATTTTATATATATAGATATATATATCAGGGGCGGATACAGGACATTGGGAGGGATTGTGTAATACGTAAAATCTTCTACGATAGGCAGTAGATTTGAGAAATACCCCTTGTTTCATAGAGAAAATCAAATTGCGACCTCTTTAGAAATTTAAAAATACATAATTATTACAATTTGATTTAAATTTTGTTTTATTTTTAGGCGAAAAATAAAACGAAATTATAAAATTCTAGTTAAATATGGTAGTTTAGAAATAGTGAGAAAGATAGTATTTCTTATTTAGATACTTTACTTCTTTTATTTTTGTTAGTAATCCGATCCGAATTCTTTGTCCGTAAGCAAGTTTAATTATATATATTTCTCATTGAACTATTTTTAATTAAAATTACAAAATAAAAATTAAAAATAAATAAAAATGGCACAAGATCGCCAACAGTTGTGTTTAAAATAGAATAAAAAGGAACATTAATAGTTTTACTAGATAATAGTATTAAATATTAATTATTAAAATCCGTAAATAAAATTCATACAAATCTTTTATAGCATAAATTAAGTTTCTCTGTTATAACAAATTTTTTTAATATAGGCTTTGGTTCTTTGGAAGGGATATGTCTCCTATCCCCCCACCCCCACCCACCGTGGATCTGCCACTGTATACACACACACATATATATATATATATATATATTTGGCATCGAAAATTCTAGTATGTATCGCGCATAACTCGAAAACAGCTAGTCGCAAAAAGTTGAAATCTTAAATTTAGGACACTATTAACATCTAGTTACGCACCACCTCCGATTTTAGTTACAATCGGTTGTTGGGTAAAGGGGCACTTCTCTTGCAAGGTTTCATGGAACTTTTCTTATAACTCGATGATAACGGGTTCTCTCATAAATAAATAATGTTTTTTAAATTAAATCTCTTACGCCGTTTTTATTTATTTTATATATTTCAGCTGCGTTACTCACTCGTTTTGACGTTAAACAGTTGTACAAGGAAGTCATGTGTCGCCCACATCGGATTTTTTTTTCCATATTTTACTTGTACTTCATTTACTGTTCTTAAAAGCGTCTCTCCAAGTACGCACCAAAACTTACATAACCGGTTAATTATTGACTAGTATAAAATGTTGTTTTTTTTTGTCATTAATTTATAGCAATTTCTTTAGTTCAAATTTTACGACTATTCCTTATAAAAGCGCCTCACTAGAGATACTTTTTTGTCTAATCACCCTTGTTGTTTAATATGTATGCTAACTCCACCTTCGAAGATGCACTGAAGAGTAAAAGATTTGAAATTAAAATAAGTGACAAGCGTATTAATAACATCCGTTACGCCGATGACACCATTCTGTTGACAAGCTAGTAAATTCGATAGGTAAGGAATACAATCGTAATCAGTCACAAAACAATTTAGAATGCAAATATAATAGTCAGCGGGAAAGTGATAGAATTTATAGACCACAAATATCTTGACAATCACATCATAAATACATTAGATCCAAATGTGGAAGTAAAGAGTAAAACAGCTTTTAGAACAATGCGAAAATTACTAGTCGCAGATTCGTCCTGAAGCCGGAATACAAGACAAGAGTTTATAAAGTGTTACATATAGCCGATTTTATTATATGGTGCTGAAGCAACGACGTATCGAAAAAGAACAGTGGGATATTTGGAAGCACGCACGCACAGGAGAACCACGAAGATATGATGGAAGATCACGAACGACGAAGTGCCGTAAAGGGCAAACACCAGAAGACAAATTTGTAATATAATAAAACGAAGAAAATCGAGCTATTTCGGCCCGATTTTCAGAAAGGAAACGACATGAATTGTTACTTTTAATTATATGAGGAAAGATTATGGGAAGAAGAAAGGCGACATGGATCGACGGTATTCGATCATGGACCGGTAAAATAACGACGAGAGACTTGATGGATGCAGCGGTCAAACATGAAATTCCGCCAAAAAATGATCGTTAACATCTACCGATGACACGAGAAGGAACAGAAGATAAGATATCTTTCAAAACTGGCGAAGTCGACAGAAATTTTGGATTATATTTGAATTATATAGGAAACTGTATAGTAATTAATGCGGATATAGTGACGAAGACTAATTCTATTTAGTTTCGTATATATATATATATATATATATATATATATATATATATCTTCTTATATATAAAAATGAGTTGCCTTATGTGGGTCTCGCTTCTCCTCCAAAACGGCTGAACCAATTTGAATAATTTTTTTTTGTTGTTTCGTAGTTCTTAGGAGAAGGTTTGTGAAAAAAAAAAATTTAAAAAAATTGCACCGAAATTGCACAATTCGCAAAAAAGTGTAACTCAAGAACGGCTCGACCGATTTTGCTGATTTTTTTTTTTCTAAAATATTGGCTAAGATTTAAATTAGGTTCCTACAAAAAAAAATTTGAAAAAGTTGCACGGAAATTACAAAATTCGCCTAGAATATGCTAAGCAATAAAACATGCGGTAGGCCAAACAGGCGAGCGGGTAATTTCAGATACCTAGAAACGGCGAGGAACGAATAGGCAAAAAAAGGCGTCGGTCTTGACTCTCAGCCGATCAGCGGGCGGTCGCTTAATGACGGTACCGAAATCATGCGCTACGCATGCAGTAAAAAAAAAAAACATAAACGAATCGAAAATATCGTAACAAACAGTTCGTTTTTTTTGGTTTTTTTTTGTATAAATTTTATATTAAAATAAGGAAAAAAGCTGCTTTTTAATAGCTACCAAAAACAAAAAATGAAAAAGAAAATCGGTTAATAAACGAAAAAAGACTTCGCCTATTTATATGCAGATATTAAATGTTTTGCGTATTTATATATTTGTTTGTGAAAGTGAATTACTGAGAATATGTTGTGCACATTTTAAAACTCCTCTTATGTGCAGTATATTCTTATTACATTTTGCAGTGATTTAGTCGGAAATTTTTTCAAATTGGTTGGATCACAGACGTGCTTACATCTAACATTTATGAGTTGTAGCGGACTAAATTTTCCGTCATTAAATGGTCCCAACGATAAACTAAAAATATAATTAAAAGATGTAGCAGAACAATGTAGGCGAATGGTCGTTTAGCGAGTACAGTGCAAACCGGTCTGCATTTCTCTTAAACACGGTACACCCTAAATCGGGAAAAAGAAAAGAAAATAATAAACGACCCGACTTCACAAGCACCGCGAGAACTACAAAAAAAATGAAACACATGTCCGGCAATCAGGTAACGAAAGAAATTTGAGAAGCACAAAGAGATTGTCCCAACAATGAGACATTTATACAACTGAAAGGTCTTTGATCCGAAAAATTAATTACCGACAGGAAATCGAAAGATTGACCGGAAACATTACAATAAGTGCATCGACCATTTTTTGCATGTATTTCGTGTTCCGAGTTATTCAGACCTATTCGTATTTTCGTTTCGGTAAATGTGCTTCATTTGGCCGTCCGTTATCCGCATATTATCCGTGTGTATTCGTTTTTAAAATGTGTTCGGTATTTTCGCAACTTTTAGTAATATTGTATGAATATATTCACATTTGTGCGGTGAGTGCCAATTTTATATTTCAGTCGTATAAATATTGTGATTTATTATTTATCTTAGCAAGAAAAAAAATTTTAAAATGTTGACAAAAGGCTATATATAAAAAGACGTCTATCACTTTGACTGCTAAATGCCCGTAAAAAACACATAGAAATATATTTATAAAAATCAACATGTGCAGCCATTGAAAACATTTTCCAACCATCCGGAAAGTGAATTCGAAGGCTTAATCCTGTGTGTTTTTAGATTGGCTAAAACGTTTTTATCTTTATCAGTAAACATTTAGTTTTATAATATTAATTCAATGTATTACAACTGAGCCATAGCAACGCGTGGCCGGGTCTACTATCTATATACAATGGCTGTCCCACGGGAAGTGAGAGTAACTTTGGTGTGGGTAGGCAACCACTTACAGCGCGTTTAAAGCCCATTTAATTAGCTATCGAATGCAACAAACCGGAAGTTCATACCTCCCCCTACACCGACAGCATCGATTTGAAAAAAAAGTGTTTTGTCAACCCCTACAATTTTTTTCAAGCGGAGCGGATCGTAACGGGTCCCGCAATCGGATAATCCTACAGGTCATTCCATCGGTTGTCAAATGCAACAAACCGGACGTTTCTACGAGCATTTTTACGTGTTTTATAGTCGAAAGAGTAAGACGCAAATTGTGAAAATCACGTGCAGTTTTGTGTTGTCAACATGGATAAGAAAGGTATCGAGCAAGAACAGCGATATGTGATTCGTTATTATTGTTGGTTGGAAAAAATTAAAAGAAGAAGCGTATCCTGATGATATTCGACTACTCGGTAATTCAACAATATTTCGATAGCATAGCGCGATTTCGAAAAATATTTGACACCGATCAAGAAGTCGTGAATGCGGTACAGACCATTTTAAACAGAACACCTGTCGGCGAGTTTAAAGCGACCTTTACAAGCCAGAGGTGCCTATTTCGAGAAGATTAATATGAATGATGAAGATGGGTAATAATTTATGTAAAAATTTTGAAATACAGTTTCTTCCAAAATGTTGTAATTTTTTTGTCTAAAAAAACGGTGGCGGTCGACGAAACACTTTTTTCAAATCGATGCTGCAGGGCGAACCCCCGGGAGGTAGAAACTCCCGGTTTGTTGCATTCGATAGATAATTAAATGGGCTTTAAGATGTACCCAGAGCGAACGCGCTGTGAGTTGCGTACTTACATCAAAATTACTCTCACTTCCTGTGGGACAGGCATTGTATGTAAAACAAAGTCGGGTTAGTTAAATCAACGGCTGGACCGATTTTTATGATCATTTGTTGGATTTGTGTCCGTCCTGAATAGCAGAATACAAAATTAAAAAAAAAAATTATGAAGAAAATTCATTTTTTTTACTATTTTTGGCCCAAAAGGGGAGTTCGAATAATTTCTTAACCGTAATTTTTAAATTTTATGAAAGGGTTGTTGTGTTTTGTTTCATATTTTGAATTTCGATTTTAAACGGTTATCTGATGATGAGTTATGAATTTTTTAAGGGCGATTTTTGAGGTCGTTCTCAATTCTATATTATATATTCTAGGCGGTTTCTTGCGGACCAGGGTAATCAATCAGCTTAAAGTTGTAAATTGTCATAGATAGAGAAGTTTAATTGTAATTTATGATCCGATTCCGATAAGTCAAACCGTTTCTGAGCTATTATATAATTGAATATTTTTTTCTTTTCTGAACCATCTTATTGGGATTCCGTACATTATATGTGTACGAAATCCTAAAAAAGGGTATAAATTTACTTTAAGAAATTAAATTACTTTAGAAACACGTTTTTTTCATGTATAGCTCATCATCAGCTAATTGCACAGAGTACACACTTTATTAAAAAGTATATAAATTGAGTGTGTACTATGTGTATAGCCCGAAAGAGCATGTTTCCAAAAAGTAGTTTACTTTAATTTTTCAAAGTAAATTTATACTGATTTTTGTTCTTAAGGGGGAAAATGCCTTGCTGCCACGTGAATTACATTTATTTCAATGTAATTAAAATACTTTTCATTTTGATTTTTGTACATTTATTGAACTTAATTTTTTTTGAGTATTGATTGCTGATAAGTTAACACAATATTTATTGGTTCTGGGGCGGTACGAAGTTCGCCGGGTCAGCTAGTATATATATATATATATATATATATATATATATATATATATATATATTAGTTTTCATCTTCGTGGTACGAGAC
This sequence comes from Icerya purchasi, assembly GCA_039619475.1. Taxonomy (NCBI): domain Eukaryota; kingdom Metazoa; phylum Arthropoda; class Insecta; order Hemiptera; family Monophlebidae; genus Icerya; species Icerya purchasi. Next base: position 41,235,955 of record CM077116.1, on the reverse strand, counting down.
TCACTTATTGTTTTAAAATACGATATTTTTATTAATAAAGGGATCTTCGTACATGTAAAGTTTTTCAAAAAAATCATTTTTTAATTTTTTTCATAATGTTTTACCAATCGAAAATTTTTTTAAAAATTCCCGAATATAGAAGAGTTTAGGAAACGTAATTATTGATCTTTATTAAGTAAAAACATGTACACAAACATATAAAATTTATTAAAATTAAAAATTAAGACTAGTTTCGGGTGTTTTTACATATAAACGTATATATTAATTCATTATGGAACACTATATTGAAAATAATTATTTATTATTGATGTCTGAAGGAACACATATAAAAATAACGCTTTAGCTTTATTTGCTTTATTAAAAATTAGGTTTATATCTGTGAATAGAAATATTTTATTTTCATACTTTTTTACTTCCTAATATTTGAAAAAAAAACACCATTCGGAAATTTTCATTTTTACTCCTTAAAAAAAATAAATAAATAAAAATATGATTTTTTAAAAATAACTTGGAAAATATTTGAGATTAAGAGCTGAAAGTCGGTGTGAATTTTTTTTCCGTATCAAAATGATCCCCTTAGTGCTGATAGAAAATGTGCTAATTCGACATGCGAATCCACCACAGTTAGCCACGTTTTGCTGACGCCACAATTCGCCACGGACGTTGTAATAAATAAGTGTTTGTTTTTTTAAAGTCGAGGGATAATTTTCAATTTCGCTAATGTGTTAAACTTATTTCCATTTGTTCATTCGATTTTAATGTTGATACTTCTGGAATTAAAACACAAATTCATGAGAATATTTTATTATAAAATCATTTTGCTAGAAGTCAAATTAGAATGCAAATATTTTAAAGCCGAAAAATTGTTCTAGGAAAAGGTAAACGTAATTAATGGCGTTTTAACTTTTCCGGCAACAATTTTTCTGCTTTAAAATATTCGCTTTTTAATTTGACTTCTAGCAAAATGATTTTATAATAAAATATTCTCATGAATTTGTGTTTTAATTCCAGAAGTATCAACATTAAAATCGAATGAACAAATGGAAATAAGTTTTATCATGTTAGCGAAATGGAAAATTCTCCCCCGACCATAAAAACAAACGCTTATTTATTATAACGTCGGCGACGAATGGTAAATATTTTAAATAGAATGATTACCGTATGGTAAATATAAATTAAACGTAAAAATTTAAATAAAATGATTAGCGTATGGTAAATAATAAACTCTAGACAATTTTTTCATTAATTTCTGACGCAAGTAAGAACATACCGCGTTTCGTCTCTTCACCGTTTTTACGTTAGTCAATTCATTAAACCTCTCTAGAACAGGATCTAACCATACAAGCTGCGAGAACATGTTCTTTTAAATATGTAGTTACGGGAAATTGCCGTGTGACCAACTTGCAACCGATTTATAACGGAATATGATAAAGGGCATAAGGTAAAAAGAGGAAAGAACTATGTGATAATTACTGATTTTACATACTTTTGAACTGATGGCTGTACGCGATCTTTAGTTGAGCCAAATTGTTTCGTTAGATCGTGACAGACACAAGTTATAGAAATACACTAAGAATCTTCAGCTCTAACGGTGAAGTTTTGTCGGAGGTAATAAACTTGTTTACCAGAGAAACAGCTACAGACTTTACATAAACATATTAATTAAAAATCACCAGAAATAAATGAAAAATAAACATTATTCAAAGCAAGCGGGTAAGTAGATGGACAGTTTATGGAAAATGTAGTAGTATAAAGAAAGTGGAGTGGTCAAGAAAGAGTAAAAAACAAACGATTGCAATGATGGAAGCAATATGATTTTTAGAAATGCAGCTTAATTTACTCTAATGTAAGTATTTCAGTAAAGAAGGTGAAGTCGCGCTTTATAACGTAGACATAATATTGAATTTTACTACGTATTCGCAAAAGTATTAACTACGCGAAAACGTTTCATTAGAAATCGTAACATCTTTTAATAATAATATCTTTTAATTTTTTCTTAAAAATACGCAATTTAGTAAAACCAGCATGCAGTGTAGTATTCAACCAAAAAGTTTGTTAAAATTACAGGGAAATTATTGATCTTGCAACGGGGCAGATTTAACACTTGCACCGGAAATACGTTAAAAGCTTTTATTTTTAATTTATTTATTTAATTATGAAAAAGCGTACCGTAAACTGCTGCAATTTAAGAATCCGAATAGTATAGGATGAAGAGTGCAGAAAACCGTTGCCAACTACTGTAGTTTGCTGTCGTGTAATATGATTAAAGTTTGTTTATATTAGTCCGAATAGTGCAAATAAATCTTTAATGGAAATACAGAGAAGGAAAAAATTAAAGATTTAAACAGATATTAATAATGAAAATACTGAGAAACACAAACTGAGTAGTAGTCTTCGAGTTCAATTATTATAGTTTACTGTTATTGTTTAAATTATTATATTAGTAATATTGTCAAAAGAAAAGAAAAAAGGGAAAAGATGAAAGATTTAAACAGGCAAAAGTGAACTCGAATCGTGTTCATTGTAAATTGATTCAAATGTTTTTTCTGTGGTGAAAATAGAACACTTCCCTAGATACCGATTGCTAAATCATTATAAAATTTCGTAACATTTCTTCGTGGCGGACAAAATTTGAGATTGAGTGCAGCCATAAGACGTATTCATGTTGTTATGAATTTCGATTTTTTACCGACACTGCTTCCGGGAGATAATATTTTGAAAGGGTTGAGCGGAACCATACGAGGTAAAATTTAGATTTTATCCTCGGAATTAAGATAGATACCTTCACGAGATTTTTTTTTTTTTTAATTTAACGGAAGGGGGAAAAAATCCTTTTGAACTGTAAAAGGGAAAAAACCAACACATGGGCGCCAGTGACACCTACAGTGCCACGCGTAATAGGTCGCCTCGGCAGAGTCTCAGGCTTTAATCACTTCGTGCCAAAGCACCTCTCCCTGACCGGGAGATCTCACGAAGGATTCACCAGCACGTGTTCAAATCACCGAATTATCGACACAATCACTGTAGTAACACGTATATTTCACCAAATTAAACGAACAAATTTATCGACACGAAAGAAAAAATAAAAATTCACGTACGTATAAAACCAGTCTCGACCCGAATTTTACAAGGAAAAAAAATAAATTAATGAAGTGGAAATGAACGGTATGCAAAAGGTATGGCATCCGTATTTTCGGAACAAATAGCGACCAATAATTAACACGCTTATTTTTATCATCTATTCTAATATGTCTTAGCCAGGTTTTTGTTGTAAAGTAAGTAAAGTAAGTTCCATACCCTTCACAGGACGTCGGGGATTGTGGAATTAAGCTTTCCATAATGTATTTACGGACCTGATAAATCTGATGAGAATACTGGGGCCAGTTCCTTTCTACTTTTGGATTATCCGCCTTTACTTTCCCTCAGATAATTCTCTGGCATAACCAATATGCAAATTTCAGATTAGGTATATACCGCCGGGTCAGCGCCTTGGATCCGGAGTCTCGATTACCTATGACACCTCTGGTTCGGTAGCCGAGCTCGTTAACCATTAGGCTACCGAGCTACCTCTTTGCTCTCCGTAATTTTTGCAGAGAATCTTTGCTTACATCTATACAAATGTTGCTATAATAATAACGTTATCATTTACTGGAAAGACATCGGAATCAAGTAAAGCACCGAACCGAAAACCTTTCCTTGAGACACGACAACAGATTCAGGATGGATATTGGAATATTTATTTCGACATTTTTAACCGACCTTCACGGTTCTTAAGGTACCATTTGAGGAAGTAAGGATGAAGAAATATCTTTTAAAGTTTATACAATAGGCCGGAATAACATTACAAATGGCTAGCTTTACACCCAAAAACACGCCCTTGCATACTTTTTTTAGTTTCAAAACTTTCTCTAAGTCAATGGTCAAATATCTTTTGCGGAATCCAAACCGGCGCTCTGGAATAATAATATACTTCAACAATACAATATCTGCTTTAATTTTGTACGATGTAACCTCGTCCAGAGCTTTACTTGGTTTTGGCACCGCCACTATTTGTACCAGTTTCGAAAATGCAGGTGAAATAACACATTAAAAATATTTGCGATAAACAATATTAATTTTCTAAATATTTAGTTTTTTAACTATTTAATTTTTTAAAAATGTTGGCGTCATAAGAATTCTCAATTACAAAGGTAGTAAGTAACGGACCGTTGTAATATTAATAATGTCGGTTTTGCGGAATCCCAGTCAACGGAGTTTCGCTTCTTTTATCTCCGTGTGTGAGAAAATATTTCTTACCTATCAGTTATTCGATCATTATTATTGCGGCTCGGCGTAGCTAAAATGTATTTGTGATTTTGGTGTTGTTCTGTTTGAGAAATTAAGAGCTAAAAATTCAGTTTTCGCTTTACCGAGGATCGGGAGACGTGACCGCCAATTAAAAAGCCCTACGACGTTACAGTGATATCTAATAGTATTGAGCATGTATACTTGTTATTATGGTATCGTTATAATAGAAGTTTTTTTTATTATTTGAGTCATTTGACGGCTCTGGCGCACAAAATAAATATACCCAGATAAGACGCAAGAACAGAGTAGTCTGGATCATTATTCTAGAGAAAGAAGGGTTACAACAATATATGTATATATATATACATATATATATATATATATATATATATATATATATATATACATATATATATATATACATATATATATATATATATATATATATATATATATATATATATATATATATATATACATACATATATATATATATATATATATATATATATATATATATATATATATATATATATATATATATATATATATATATATATATATATATATATACAGGTAATTCACAACAATAGAAAGGTGCATTTAAGGATTTGATTATATCAGCGAATCACCATCTTCCAGATTTAGGTTAAAAACGTCGGGTAAATGTTTGGCAAACATCTTTACTCTTTCTTCTTCAACATTACCTAAGCCAATACAGTTTTTCGCTATCGCTGATTATGCAAAATATGTTTCTTTTTATAAAAGCGTATGTTTATTTACAAAATTCCACATTACCAGCGCAAAAATAAGGGGAAAGAAACGGGCACTACATCAGTAATCTATAATAAACGCACATTAATGGGAAAAATAAGACACGCATACTGCCCCGATTGGTCAAATTATCGATATACAAACATGGTCGACTATGGCACTATTGCGCTCGTCCCGCAAATTGCCAGAGATCATTCAATTAATTCGAGGCCGAATGCGTCTTTCATTCTTCACCCGTTCCCGTTTAGATTTAAATATCGCAACTTTTTCTGCATCACCTTCTTCTTAATCGATGAAACCGAATGGAATGACACTTAAAAACCGTTCGATCTCGTGGCAGTTCGGTCGTAGACTTTTTCTTTGTTTACGTTCGCCATTATTAAATAAATTTCGCTCCGGTATCGCGTTCGCCGGCATATGTAAATTTTTTAGTTGTCTAGCAGTTTGTTAGATCAGCTCGAACTGTTTTTTTCTCTTTTCGGTCGGTTCGAAATTGATTGATTACCCTAAATCGAAAAAAACGGAAAAAATCATCCATCCGGAAACACATCCGTGTTCGTAAAAAACACATTTCTAGTCGATTTCTTGCTTTTCGGCGTAAACAATATCCGTCGGTTTAAAACGACTATTCGTGTCATCAAATTTGCGTAGACATCGCGTCACGAAAAAAGGTTACCGAGGCAGAGTCGAAAATGGCGTGTTTAATCATCCGCCAAACGCATTTCGCAATCGTGTTAGCTCGATTATTTATTTGCGTCTTTTTTCCGATCACATTTACCGGCCCCACCGGTGGTCGAAAGAGCGTATTTAGTAGGAGAAAAAATTTCTTCGCAGCGACGATGTGATCGATGGCGGTGTAATGTGACGTTCCGAATTAGGGTGTGGATAATGTGGATATAAAACATTTATAACGAACGGCGCGCGCATGCCGGCGTATCACAAGTGGCGCTATTTGTGAATTGACTTAGCGGATAACCGGTTTTGTTGATTTTAATGGTTTTCTTTAACAGGAACACAATTTGAGGCGCACGTTGAGGACAAAGACGAGGATTATGGCACATTTCTAGCGATAACTACGCTGGAGCGCTACCGCTATCGGCCATCTACAAAGATTACCGTTAAACTCCTTTCCAGATAATCGATTCGTTGGAATTTTTGTACGGATGGCCTTGGATCGGGGGCCCGCGTTGACCTTGACATTCGCCGGCTATACGAGGTTATCTCGCTTACTGCATACGTTTATTGCTCTATTGATTTTTATTTCGCTTTTAGCCAATTGGGCACTGTGTTCATTGATGGCTAGAGCGACCGCTGTCAACATGAGCAGAGTGTAGAAGCTATATGGGTGCCGGCGGCGGTGGCGACGCGAATAATAATAAAACCGAGTCCAAAAGCGCAGCAACTGAACGACCTTAGAACGCCGAAAAAGAATTCATTTTGTCACTAGGTCAGTAACCCAGGCGACCAGCATCGATCGCGCGCTAACAAACATCGTAATAAAATATTCAAATTAATTGACATCTCCGCTAACATCGTGCGCAGTTAGCTAAATAGCTGCGCTATAATTAACGACTTCGCAGCCGTTCAAACCTTCAACCCGACAATGTCCAGTCGCAGTGAGCGTAAGATTTTTTCCCGATAACATCCAACTCTCGTTCACTTTTTGCGTCTCCTTCTCTGACGCTTTCGAACTAGTTCAAAAAGTCCACTTCGGTTACAGTCTTTTTGCTTCCCTGCGGCCATCATCGAGAATGATTTTTAAATGGATCGCATCGGGCTGTCTACAATCAACTTTGTTTTCGTCCCCTTACTTACGGAAACTTTTAATGCAGTCTCGTTCAAAAGTTTTCAAATTGCTACGCAAACCGTGAATTATTAATTTTCTTATTTTTAAAAACACGACTTATCGAAAAGGCACTGTAGCCATTAGATTAGGCAATGCTGTTTCGTTAGGACCTGATATTCCGATTCTGTAAATTGAGAATATGGAAAAATTCCTCTTGATGTGGGTTCAAAAAAAAAAAAAAGAACTTTTCCATAAGTATTGTAGGAGAACTTCAAGATCCCAAGGATCAAGATATATATATATATATATATATATATACTAGCTGACCTGGCGAACTTCGTATCGCCGCAGAAATAATAAATTTTGTGTTAACTTATTAGCTAAATTAAATTTAATTTTTATTAATACTCAAAATAAATTAAGTTCAATAAATGTGCAAAAACCAAAAAGACAAATATTTTAATTACATTGAAATGAATATAATTCACGTGGCAGCAAGGCATTATTCACCTTAGTAACAAAAATCAGTATAAATTTATATTAAAAATTTAAAGGAAATACCCAATTTATATACTTTTTAATAAAGTGTGTACTCTATGCAGTTAGCTGATGATGGGCTATACACGAAAAAACGTGTTTTTAATGATCTCTAATTTCTTAAAGTAAATTTATACCGGTTTTTAAGATTCCGTATACATTATAAAATACGGAATAATCCGAATAAGATGGTTCACAAACGACAAAAATATTTATTTCTACAATAGTTCGGAAACGGCTTGACGTATCGCAATTGGATCGTAAATTATAATTAAACTTCTATCTGTGACAATTTACAACTTTAAACTGAGCGATTATCCTGGGCGGCAAGAAACCGTCTAGAATATATAATATGGAATTTAGAACGACCTCAAAAATACCCTTAAAAAAATCGTAATTTGTCACCAGATAACTCTTTAAAAGCGAAATTCAAAATATAAAACAAAACACAGGAGCCCTTTATGGAAATTCAAAAATTACAGTTAAAAAATTATTTAAACCCCTCTTTTGGACCAAAAATAGTAAAAAAAAAAAAAATTTCTTCATAAATATTTTTTTTACTTCGTACTCTGCTATTCGGAGCGGAGACAAATTCAACAAATCAAAGATCACTTAAATCTGTCCAGCCATCCTTCAGTTATAAGTAGTATAACTAATCCAACTTTGTTTTATATATATTGAGACGGATTCGGCAGCTGAAGCGAGTTTATTACGCTTTATACGCCTTAGATAACGCTGTCCGAGGTAGAAATTATTATTTCGATTTAATTCATTTATATGTCGGGTTTTTCTCGGGCAGCGGAAGACAACGGTGAATTGCGATCGGCGACGCGGTTTCGGCCGAGCTGTGTGGTAATCCCGAACGCAGCGGCTATCGGCTGTGCTCGCGGGGTAGCGAGCGTGGTCGAAAATCGCGGAGAAATAGCGTTTACCGTTGATAAGCATATAAGTACAAGTACATGTACAAGTATAGAGCGTAGAACTGCGAGAGTCGCGACCGAATTTATAAAAATCCCGGAAAGACAGGGATAGCTGCCGTTTAAAATATATATAGAAATTGAAGAATGTTCTAGAACAGTCGGTGGTGTGATATACATATGTTTAATTTACAAGGTACCGGGTAATTTCGACGATGCGTATATGTCGATCGGCAAAAGCCCCGTCAGGTACCGAGATCTATCTAGTCGCTTTCTTGGCTAATCGATAGCCAGTCGTTGGTTAATTGCTCAGCAATTAACTAGTCGCATGTTAGTGTAATTACGGGTCGCGCTTTTGACGGACCACCGAACAGTCGATTACGACTGACCGATTTTCTGGTGGCCGCATGTTTTTTTTTTGATCGTGCACATCGACACGTGTTACGCCGTTGTCGCATTCAGTCATTTTTCTTTATTAGTTTTTTAGTCATTACATACGTATATTATTTTTGTTTCGTCCGCGTTTTTGAAAATACACAAAAAATTTTTTTTATTATTAAGTTTTCGTCATTTGGACACGTGGTGGGCCCTCGTGCTATCTCTGTTCCGAAGAGAGTGTATCGCCGTCGTGAGACGGGTTCCGTTTTTGGTTTTTTTTTTCTTTTTTTTTCTCTCTTTCTTTCTTCCGCGATTAATTAAAAGCCTAATGCTTTGCTAGACAGAGCTATTCCGGTAACGGTGAACCGATATATCACCGTTGGCGCCCGCACAAATTTTCTTTAATTTGCTTTCGCGATTTCTTTTATATTTTTTTCTCGACTTTCTGATCATTAAGCGAAAGGAGGTCGTGATTCTTTACACTAAAGGAAATCGTGATTCTTAACAACTGGCGCTCGGAACAATATCGATTTATAACAACTGGCGGCCCGAACGACAGGGACTCGAATTGCCGAAAGGAAGAGGCGGCAGTACCTGGAGACAGCGGTCGATAAAGAAAAACAGAGGAGAGGTCGAAAACACGGAAGATCACCAGGCAGTAACCACAGATAAGCGATTATTTTGTTATTTTGATCACCCCCTCGGCCTGCTTTAACATTAATATTTATATATATGAATATCTAAAATTTAAAAGTTTTTTTCGATAAACACGAAATTTTTTTTCCGTCTATATCTAGATTTAGACTTTACTAGTATTATTTGTAGATAGGCCCCGCAACGTAATTCTTAGGTAGCTACCCTGTCTGAGAAAATGGAGTCTGGTGAAATGTCCAGAGTACGGGTTACGAGAGGAAATTATCGGGAGGTTCATCCGATCCCCGATAATTTGAGCGATGAGGAGATTGAGCGCGAACCTCTGGACCGTCTCTCAGAGACTGGGCCCGAAGGATATGCCCCTCCTAGCCCGACACATCGAGCGTTTGAGGATCCCGGGCCATCCTTCGCGCAATCGTCTTTCGACGAATTAAAAAGATTGATGCTCAGTATCTCGAACGATAATAGTAATAAATTCAAAAATCTCTCGGAAAATATAAAAGAAGATAATAAAAATTTAAAAGCAGATTTAACAGTATCGATGAAAGAGGACAACAGAAAACTAGAAGAAAGAATAACCGACAAGCTGGACTGCAATATAAGACAGATAAACAACAAACTCGAAGAGACCAACGAGACAATGAACAAAAGGTTTGATCTTCTAGAGGACCGATGGGAGAAAAGACTACGAAAGAACAACATCGAAATCAAAGAAGAACTGAAGACCACCGTGGAAAACAAGGTCGCAAGAGTCGAGGAGGAAATAATAAATAAAATAAAAACTGTGGAGGATGGTATCGGGTCCTCGATAAAGCAGATGCAGGGTCGAGTGGAGGCGAATGAGGAACCAGTCGAGCTCAGCGTGGAGTACAAGGATAGGAACGAGAGCCTGGAAGTGAGCTGTGAGGAAGAGGGGCATAATAATAATTTTAATAAAACGTATGACGATTCTGAAAATAATGAAAATAATAATTTTAAAGTTAACGATAAGGTAAACCACAATGATGATGACAATAAAATTGATGATAGTAATAATAATTTTAATAATAATAATGATAGGGATGATAGGAGAAGTAGGAATATTAAGAATAACGAAGTTCTTACAAGACAAATTGATATAGAAAACGTACAAGAATTAACGAACAAAACTAAAACACGTCGCAAGAGGCATCAAAAAAACAAAATAGGCAAACAGGGTGGAAAAAGTGATAATAAATTAAAATGGATAGGGAAAAAATGTACCAAAACAAATAAAAAGAAAAATACCATTAAACCCACGAGTAAAAAACTTAAGAAGAAGCCTAAAACGAAATCCGAAATTAAAACCAGATTCAAGAACTTGATGCCCGTTGAGGTGAGCCATCTTAATGTAAATAATCCTCGTCGGAAGGGACACGGCTCCTGTTGCGGTTTCCGGTCCTGGAAGTATCGTCGGAAATAATCCAGAAAGCAGGAGATCAGCCGTTTTTTTTTTTGGATTCGACGTAACATCGTGGAAGTGTAAAACAAAACAAAGTTTAGTCAAAAACTCGTCATACAGAAAAGATAAAATTTAAACGATTCTAGTCATGTAAAATTAATTGATCGTAAAGATAAACTTAATATAAAAATAGCCTAAGGACGAGCGTGAGTAGCCGTTGTGGAAGTGAACGGTATGATAGGTGTACAGCGTCTCGAGTTGCTTCGATCGAGGTTGTGATGGTGTGTACCGCTTCGTTGGTTCGGTTCCGATGGCATAGGTTTTCGAAGATTCCGCGTCCCGGTAGAGCAGCGTAGAAGGCATTTTTTTTATTTTTTTTGTCACATGGTTATTCGGATATTCCCGTAGTTTCGGTTATTTATCTAGTCATCCGATGAATGTAGGCCCCAAATTAGATCTAGTCAGGCCATTTTTTTATTGATTTCCCGCAGTTTGCGTATTTATTGTCATTTTTCTAGTCATTTTGTTGTTTATAAAAAAATAGTTTTGGACGAGTTTGTGTTGGTTTTCGCGGTGGAATTAAGATCTTTGAGACGTTGTTTTGATTGTTTATTTATTTGAAATTTTTCTTTATCTGGTTTTTTTTGTTGTTTTGCCGACCTGGGCATCGTTTCCAGGTAAGAGTTTTGGAGATTTGTGTCGCGTGATAGCGAGTTTGCTGCCGAGTGCCGAGATATGGTTTGTTTATGTTTACATTGGGACGACTAAAGGCATCGCGCATTCGATTCACCTGAGTGAGCTCGATTTGTTCCTATTTCGACCTGTAATGTGCGCTCATCTCCCCGCTTACAAAATTTAAACGATTTTTTTTTTGAAATCTAATATTCACCATAAAATTTATTTTTTTTTCATCTGGGCATACGTGCTTCGGATCGCGCTTTTTGCGGTTTTTTTCTCGCTTAAGAAAAAACTTGTTCATTTTTTTCCTGCTTTGACATCTTCGAGTATTTTTTTTTATCGAAAATTAAAAGATTATTCTTTTTTTTATCTGGGCATTAGCGCTTCGGATTACGGTTTTGCGGATTTTTCCCGTTTAAGAAAAACTTGTTTCTTTCCTCGTCCTAAGATCTTTGAGACTTCATCTTCGTACACGTAACTCTGGAACCCAGCTCTGGCGCGTATGTGAGGCGTGGGTGAGTGTATATAAATATTTAATTGCGGAACTGTATAAAAAATATTATCGGCGTTATATGTACTTATTAATTTGTTTTTGAAGTATCCATTCGGCGACTAGGTAACGATCATTCACTGTGTGGCGACTGTGACACGGGACAGTTGGCCGAGAACCACAGGTTTGGATCATATATATATATATATTTCGTAATATTTTTTTTTGTCGTTGTAGAAATTATGGAAAATTATTTTGTATTGCTGATTTATTTTTACGTGTATTTTTTTATGTAGCCTGGTTATTGTGCAATAGCGGCACAGGGCATTCAATTTGTTTTGTTTAGTCTTGTTAGCGACACTTTTAGATGTTTTATATATTTGTTTTGTATTAGGCCCGGTAAGATGCGCGGCATCAATGTATATGTCTTTCCTTTTTATTTTTTTTATATTTTTTTTTGGTATAGTTTTCTTAATCTCGCGGATTTTCGCGGATGTTTGGCTCCGAATATAAATCACGTGTTTTTCCTCATTCAATTTGTTTCCTTTTCTTTTCGACCACTGGAGTTGGAAATTCTCGTTCGTTGTCTACGTGTATCGGCACGGGGCGGGAAATATTCAAATTTTCTTTTTATGCTAAATTGTTTCTTGTTTCCCGATCAAATCTCCGTTATTGTGCTTTCCTATTAATTTCCCAAAACATTCCTTAAGTATATTCTCCTCTCGTTTTTTGTATTTATTTTGTCCTGTTCCTAAAAGATCTCATTTTTTCCCTTTCCCCTTTCTTTGTTATTATCCTTTTGACGGATCGGTAGGGAGTTATCGTAGGGACATTAGCTTTGTGGGTGCTGTGAAAGCAGACACGGCCATATAGTTGGTCAGGATGTGTGCTTGGTACTCCGGCTGGGTTGGCAGTTTTATTATTAAACATACAAATGTTTTTTTGGTCCGAGCAATTGGCGTTGTGGGTGGCAGACAATGCACACGGCCATAATAGCCAATGGAAGTCTCGGGGACGCCACGAACAATTTTGGATCGGTCGGATTAATAATGGCAACCGATCATAGTAGGCGCGTGGGTCAATTGACACCCGATTCCGGCACAGACCGTTGAACGCGACCGAAGTGCACATTGAGGCTACTCAAGCCGTTTAGGTGCTTATACCCCGGAGTACCAAATAGAAAAATATGGTAGAGAAACGATCGGAACTACGATCCGCAATTTTGTTTTCGTTTTCTCGCTTCCCTTCTTTAACAACGTTATTTTCCCGCAATGCGGATGAACATTTTAAATTTTATTCTTTCACACATATACGTTTTTCTCTCGCTTCCGCTGGATAGCAGTCCTTATCCCAGCCCCGGAGCCGATGGATATTTGTGTCCGTGGTTACGGAAGATAGCGTTCGGTAGACACGCGGAGATCCGTTCTCTCGGTGGTAGGATATTTTTTTTCTTTTTCCTATTGAACATTTTGTTCCTATCTCTCTTTCGTTTCCTTTTCTCACACGGTCATTCATCTTATTTATTTTCTTTTTCCTCTCAAATTTGATCTGGAGTCAGGCGTGCGATGGCGTTCCGCGAGCCCTTTAGATATTTTTTTTCGTGTTTATTGTATATTGTGCTACGTGTTTATGTATTTTTTTTTACGTTCTTTCCTCTGTCAGAATGGAAATCTTATATTGTCTCGTTACCACTGGGACAAGTTTTGAGAGTGTGATTGCGCGACCTCGGTCGTAATTTATATGTCGTTTACGGTATCCGAGGTCGGAGTGCATTTGAGTTTTTTTTGCATGAACACCAGGTTTTATTTTATATTCGCATTAATTAAATTTTCTACTCTCGCGAGTTACGGCGTCCAGGGTCTTTCCTAGGTTTTGGGTAAGATGTTCCTGCTTCTCCATCTTAAATTTCCTATTCAAGGTGGGTGGCATACGCCCTTGGAAGGTATGCAAGGTGGTTTCATCGCCTTCGGAAGGATGAAAGCTGGTTCCGACCAGTTTTTCATGATGGTTTTCGTTCGGCATTTTTTCCTAAATTTTCTATTCGGTATTCCAATTTCGTTTTCCAATACTTTCTAGTTTTCCTCATGAGTGTGCGGGTTCGGCCACATCTCCGCTTTTCTGTGGTGCCCATTTTTGCCGAGGCCACACGTGCCAGGGCCCATGTTTTGGTTTTAGTGCGCCTGGGCGTGTTGGTGCTCTTGTTTTGGGTTTTCGTGCGTGCGCACAAACCTTCCGTTGCGGGGCCACAATTTTCCTGGATGTGGAGGACACGTACACTTTTTCTTCCCTTTCTCTTTTTCCTCTGTAAAATCGCTTTTCCTAATGTGCGCCGTCGGAAAAATGATTGTCTAGTGCATATTATTATTTTTTTTTCCGTGTTTTTTTTTGATTCAAAGGTTTTTTTAGTCCCTGTTTTGGCATTTGGGCCTATGGTAGGGGTGTCCATTCCGAAATGTTTCTGCTTTCATAGTCTCTGACGGGTACCCATATTTGTTGTTTCGCGGGTATCCGTTGCGCTTTGCATTTTTTTTCTTTGTCGGGTTGTATCCCGCGGTTTTTCGGAATGGACATCAACGATGTTTTGCACTCAGATATTCTTGCTCTACTTTGGATTCGGTATTTACCGCCTTTCGGCCGGCTAAATTTCTTTGGTAATTTTTTTTTTTGATTTTTTTTTTTGATCCATTGTTCTGAGCCTTGAGCTCGTGAAGCTTAAATTTTGGACATGACCTGGTGTTGTCCCAGTGGTGTGTTTTGCGTGTGGCGTACGTGCGTCATCTTAAGGTGCAATGTGCGGCGTACGTGTGCGGGATAGACGGCGGAGATATGTTCAGGACTCCGTAGTTCAGCAACGGTTAGTCCGAATCCTCTCGTATTTGTGCACCTGAATTCTGATCCAAAACTTCCGTTTTGGATGAAAATAAGGGTGGGGCAGTGAGACGGATTCGGCAGCTGAAGCGAGTTTATTACGCTTTATACGCCTTAGATAACGCTGTCCGAGGTAGAAATTATTATTTCGATTTAATTCATTTATATGTCGGGTTTTTCTCGGGCAGCGGAAGACAACGGTGAATTGCGATCGGCGACGCGGTTTCGACCGAGCTGTGTGGTAATCCCGAACGCAGCGGCTATCGGCTGTGCTCGCGGGGTAGCGAGCGTGGTCGAAAATCGCGGAGAAATAGCGTTTACCGTTGATAAGCATATAAGTACAAGTACATGTACAAGTATAGAGCGTAGAACTGCGAGAGTCGCGACCGAATTTATAAAAATCCCGGAAAGACAGGGATAGCTGCCGTTTAAAATATATATAGAAATTGAAGAATGTTCTAGAACAGTCGGTGGTGTGATATACATATGTTTAATTTACAAGGTACCGGGTAATTTCGACGATGCGTATATGTCGATCGGCAAAAGCCCCGTCAGGTACCGAGATCTATCTAGTCGCTTTCTTGGCTAATCGATAGCCAGTCGTTGGTTAATTGCTCAGCAATTAACTAGTCGCATGTTAGTGTAATTACGGGTCGCGCTTTTGACGGACCACCGAACAGTCGATTACGACTGACCGATTTTCTGGTGGCCGCATGTTTTTTTTTTGATCGTGCACATCGACACGTGTTACGCCGTTGTCGCATTCAGTCATTTTTCTTTATTAGTTTTTTAGTCATTACATACGTATATTATTTTTGTTTCGTCCGCGTTTTTGAAAATACACAAAAAATTTTTTTTATTATTAAGTTTTCGTCATTTGGACACGTGGTGGGCCCTCGTGCTATCTCTGTTCCGAAGAGAGTGTATCGCCGTCGTGAGACGGGTTCCGTTTTTGGTTTTTTTTTTCTTTTTTTTTCTCTCTTTCTTTCTTCCGCGATTAATTAAAAGCCTAATGCTTTGCTAGACAGAGCTATTCCGGTAACGGTGAACCGATATATCACCGTTGGCGCCCGCACAAATTTTCTTTAATTTGCTTTCGCGATTTCTTTTATATTTTTTTCTCGACTTTCTGATCATTAAGCGAAAGGAGGTCGTGATTCTTTACACTAAAGGAAATCGTGATTCTTAACAACTGGCGCTCGGAACAATATCGATTTATAACAATATGTAATATGGAATTCAGAACGATCACAAAAATCACCCTTTAAAATTCATAACTTATCACCCGATAACCCTTTAAAAACTAAATTCAAAATATAAAACAAAACACAGGAGCCCTTTTATGAAATTCAAAAATTACGTATAAAAAATTATTTAAACCCTCCTTTTGGACCAAAAACGGCAAAAAAAAAGTGAATTTTTTTCATAAATTCGTCTTAAATCCGAAAATTTCAAACTTTTTTGAATAAGATATAACAATCTGGACCGTTTTGATGAAAATTTTTATAAAAAAAGCTATTACAATACCTGACGTCATAACGTGTACAGTTACCACAATTCGACCTATCGATTGCGTGTGAGCATGTGCATACTATGAGCTAAGTTGAATATAGAAACTGTAACTAAAAAACTTGTTTTAATTAAAGGGTAAAAAAGATAAAACTCAAGCTATTTTCATAACAGGTATATTTTTTAATGTACAAAAAATAAAATTATCGTAATGCCATTGATAATATTTTTAGTTAATCCTTAAGGGGTATAAACGAACAAATTAGATAGTTTGCCAACCCTCGAACACGCAACATATAATTGGCCGTGCGAAAAGCAAGGATTTTCTAAATCTAAGCCACAAATTGTCATTGTTTGACCTTGTGACTTATTAATAATCATAGCAAATGCCAAGCGAATTGGAAATTGCAAACGTTTGAATGGGATAGGTGAGTCCGAAGGAATCATTGGGATAAAATAACTGTCTCGCTAATAGCAGAGTAAAGTTTATTATATTACTTTTTTCAAAGTAAAACAACCATCATTTTAAAAGTAGATCACCCGATAGTTGGCGCTGGGAACATTTCGTAACTTTGTGTTACTATTGAATCGCGTGCTAATTGAAATATTACATTCAGATGTAATTAGTGTGTGAAGGGCTTTGAAGTGTAGAAAAAATTATACACTGTGCAAATTCGGTGCGGTATTGAAGTGAGTATTTTACATGATTTTCTATAGCGTTCCCGGTAATAAATTCCGTTGCAGGATATTTTAGAAAACACCATTTTTTTTTTAACTCCCCGTAATGAGTACAGCAGCTAGATAGGAGCGCGACTTATATGTTTAGATTATGCCATGGAAGTTTAATGATTTCAATAACGCAAAAAGTAAAGTAACAGAAGCGGTGTATTCACTTACACCAGAAATTAATAAAATAACCATAGTAATCATTTTATTTAAATTTTTAGGTTTAGTTTATTTTTATCGTGGTAATCATTTTATTTATAATTTTATAAAAATTAATTTTTTATTAATTTCTTTTTTATTCGTCCCGTATACATTTCTGTGCCGCTGGTCTCATCTCAAGTATTTAAAACCCTCATATTTCATGTAGTGAATTTAATTGTGAATCTAGACCATTCTTGAATCCACTTGAACACACACAAAAAATTTCATTAAAATCGGTCCAGCCGTTTAGGAGGAGTTCAGTCACAAACACACGCACAGAAGAATGATATATATAAAGTTATAAACTCGGCTATTTTCGCCTCGCAAGGGGCTGTGCCTCTTGATTCCTATTACTTACATTTCTGTCTCTTTCTCTTCTATACTTTGTATAAAATTATCAAAATTTACAACGTAATTCTTAGGATATCGAAAAAATGTCTCAATTTTATATAATAAAAAAAAAAATACGATCAATAATTTATACCATAAATTTTATTAAACTGCTCAAACAACTTAACATACTACAACACATATAAATAATACTTTTTTTGCGTTTCCATGGTATTATTAAATTAGCAATATAGTCTTTACATGCTTCTCCCTATTATGGAGGAGCTTCTTATTCATCAAGCTGCACAGTAATAAGAAGAAGTGTATTCATTATGTTACCAAAAATGAAAACCAGCACCGAACGCAAACGTGAATTTTGGACAAAGAATCAGTAAAATCGGTCTATATAAATATGAGTTATGCGCGAACAAACATTAAAAAAATAAAAGATACGTGATGAACGTATAACCTTCTTTTTTTGGGATGTCGGTAAAAATTAAAATATAACGAACGTTACATAAAATTGGAACATTTTTGGGGACATGTTTTCTAATGGAGGCCGGCTTAAAAATTACGTTGTAATTAGTATATATATATATATATATTAATTACAACGTAATTCTTAGACTACCCCTCATTAGAAGAAATGTCCCAATTTTATGTAACGTTTGTTATATTTTATAGAATTTTTGCGATTTTGTTATTATATAAATATATATCGACCGATTTAGAATTACGTTTTTATACAAAGTATAGAGGAGAAAGAGACAGAAATGTAAGCAAGAGGGGTCAAGGGCACTGCCCCTTGCGAGGACAAAATGGCCGAACTGTTATATATATATATATATATATATATTAATAAACGTCATTCTACACACTAGAGGTAGCAACCAGAAAATCTTGTACCGAAATCTGTAAAGCTAGCGCGTCGCCTTCATTTATAAGTTCGTAAGGATGGTCGAATAGAACGGACGTTTTTTACGAACATAGAAGATTAGTATCTGGAACTGGAGGGGTCTCCTATAAGTGTGGCCCGAAATTATAAACTCTGCCGGTTGGACTTCGACAAGGAGCAAGCATCTCAACATGCAAAAACACAACTTCAGCAGATTTGTGTTTGAGCCTGCAAAATTATGTAGTTTGTTAACAAACGGATTTTTTTTTTTTATCGCGATATTAAAAAAAAACCTGTATGCAGTTTTCAAAGTGAGCTAAGAAAGTAAGATTGGCTAAGCAAAAATAAAACATCGTCTCAAGTAATTCTTGCCGAGTCACAGATTGTTTTTCATCTGGTTCATTTATTTTTTTAATTCCGTTTCTTGATAAATGAACTAGTGAAAAAACACAAAAATCGATCAATAAAAAGGAAGAAAAACAAGGAACGCTTATTTAACCTGCGCAGACAGAATACGAAGAGAAGATTGGAAAACGTTTGGGTGAGATTCATTTTTTTTGCAAACGATATCTCAAATCAATAAATCGACATCAGCGCAAGGCAAATAACTTTTAGGCAGAATTCTCGCAAAATTACAAGTGCCGCATTCTTGTTTGATGTCAGTCCAACAAATTATAAAGTCAACAACATTGACCAAATTCCTTTCGTTCAAAACCAGGCGCACTGAAATCCAGCGTTCCTTTTGGACAGCCGTAATTTTCATGGTAAAAATATGTTGTAATAGCCCTACTAGTTAATAGTGCACAAACGCACACAGGCGCATATCGTGTATTAAAGAGATTAAACTGTTCAAAAATTACCTGCGTACACTTAATTACTACCGAAAATACGAAAAAATATAAAATTAAAAAAGGCGCGCTTCGGGTATGGCTCATAGAAATACGTGAAAATTTTACCTTCGATATAATTTACACACTATCTGAAAGACCTACCCGCAATGTACTTCTGTATAAAAGATACACACGTATTGGTTAAATTTTTTCCTCAATTATAGATTTTTTTTATCCCCTTAAACTCTGTTCATTAAAATGTTGTTGTTTTTTTTTATCTTATGCTCACGTGGACCGATTTTGATGATTCCCTTTGTTCATTCGTAAAGTCATTAAAATTAACCTTTATAGGATCAATGTTAGTTTACATTAGAAATGTAGACGGGGGGAAAGGAAAGTTAAGTTAAACAAAACATTAAAATATTTATATTGTAATCACAGCAGTTGCGACGAGCTTTGTTTTCGCTTTCTGTTGTTGCAAGATTTATCTCTGATTTCCGATCTTATTTCGTGATTAATTACTCGCTGCCGTTACGTTTATTGTTTTTGATTGTCCAAATACTGCGAGCGCAGTAGTGCCGATATTTCCAACTATGTCACAGCCCAAAGCCCCATCGTCGTGGCGGAGCAACCGCAACTCAGCCAGCAAAGCAGTATCCATAACCACCACCGGAGGTATTAAACTAACACATGCGACATGTAAACAGCCAACAACTTCGACAAAAACAAAGCCCTCTTTTCGGTGCGGTTTGCCTACAGAAGCTGTCAGTGAGATCGTTCCAATTAATAATCAACATAACAACACACATTAATAAGCATCGCCTGAAAATAGTGATATAAAGAATAATATCAACGAAACAAGTCCGTTTAACATTAAACAAAACTTAAATAGTAATCAAATTACACGGAAAAAGCAAAATCTATCGTTAAAAATAAAATATCTCCGTTAAATGATCTAACAAATTACCTAAGTGACCCGCAACGGCTAGTGTTCTGCCGCATATGTCACCTTCGACGATCTACGATCACTTAGAGGCATTAAAAAACCAAGTTGGGGACGTGCCTTCGATATTGCTGCTGCAGCACGAATTTCCCAAAACAGATTAACCACATTTTTGAAAACGCAGAGCATTATCGATATTTTTTTCGCCAACGGTGGATAAATAAATATAGGTCCCTTCGAGTAATTGATGCGAGAAGATTGCGTAATCCGTCCAATAAATTAGTTTTATTTATTGTGGCCGTGACTATTACCACCAATAATGCAATAATTTCGTACCTAAACTCGAGGAGTAGCTTTCGCCAATCCCGATACTCCGTTTAAAATACAGTGGTATTTAAAACAGAAGATAGGAATCTTTCATTCACCCCTTCACTTACTCGAATTCCAATTTAAATATCAAATAAAAAATAGTGCACCTGGCATAGATCAAATTCATCCCTATATGATCAAACACGTGTCGCAGTTTGCTAAAAAACCACTATTAGACATACACAATCAAATATAGGGTAAGGTTGCTACGGTTATTCCAGTCCTAATTCGAAGATTCCTGTTCGCCGCAGAGTTATAGACTAGTATCCTTAATAATAACATCATCCAAAAGATTAGAAACAATAGTCAACAGACGCTTCCTGTATTATTTAGAATCTAATTCCATCTTATCGCCTATGCAAGCTGGAAGACGTAGGTCCAAATTAACTATCAGCCATTTGATAGGTCTCCAAAGAAAAAATTGTATCAGCTTTTCATCGCCGATCCCACCTCTATTCAGTGTTGCTCGATTTAGAGGAGGAATTTAACCCGGTTCCAAGGCTTTTAGTATTTCGGATTTTTCTTGTTTTTTCCTTGGGCTTGTCAACAACAGACGGGATATTAACACGTGTAAATAATAGCGATTAGGAGTCACAAGAAATGAAACCTGATTAAGAACACTATACCAAGGGTGGGGAAACAATGACAATCAAGGTCGTTAAATGCTAAACATGCGCATTCTGAAAAGAGAAGGAATCACAGTGCCGAAGGGAAGAGCAAAGGGAGTTTGCCATCCAATACTATGGTCACATCTGCGATTGTAGAGTCCACAGTATCGACGGACAAAGGAAACAGACTGTAATTAAGGAAGGAAAAGAAACACGGGGTATTTGAAAAGCAGTTAGAGCCATCAAGCACGAAAGCTATATAAAACACAGCGCTTAGCCCGTTGTAGAAAATGATCCGAAAGTTCAGTGATTTTCTCTACCGAGTTTATAACTCCTTAATTATGAAAAATGATTATAGCGACGACTGCGAAAGTAGCGCATATTGTCGAGAAGGAACGAATCGAATTTGCGCTCAACACTATGACCACGCTACAACAGCAGCGCCTACGGTGCCGGCTGACAAGAAGTTCACTACCTAACATTACGGCCGCAAATGCGACAGCAGGCCTGCAACATTAACTTCGAACTGCGCATATTTGTAACTGTAACTGCAACATCAGTGCGTGCGCTTCGTTTGGAGAGGAGTTCAGCAGTAGTAACTGGACACGATTAGACAGGAATGCTGAAATGAAAAGGAACTACTGATTAGATCTTAATATGATTAAATATAGAAGATAAGGATTTTGTTACAATTGAGATGATGAACGTTGACTATAAAGTGAGAATAAAGGAGACACAGTATGGAGTTGCAATATCATGTGAGAGCAGCTCCAAGTATAGAGCTACCCTTCCAGGTAAACGAGAAGAGCATTCAAAGAAAACATGATCAGAATTACATACGACAGTATTATCGAGACATAGCGGAAAAATCAGAAAGGACACAATGGAAAAACGATACAATGAAGTAGGAAGTCGATTGTGACCAGATCGAAGATGACAGATAGCAGACTCGATGAAACGGGGAAGGCGCGGAAAATCTAAGTACCATGGTTGAGCAGGTGGATTGAGATGAACGGAAAAATATTGTGAACTATGATTGGACAGGGATGATCTATAAGAAGTTTTCCAGTTGGCATTTTGGATACTTTTTACGATATTTATTAATTCGTGAGAAGGAAATTGTCCGATAGGGCATCCGGAATAAATAGTTGAACGAGCAAGATAATCCGCTTTTTTATTACCCGCAATCCCGTTATAACCAGGGATCCAGAGAAAATCGGTGATTAATGACTGCGAACTGCAAAGGCTGGAGATTAGAAATCCGATGTGCAGAATAATAGAATCAGAGGAATAGCATATGGAGAGGAGATACACGGAAGAACGTTTTTACAATCAGAAATTAAAAGGAACATTTTACAATGAGCAACAGATGGAATAAGTTCAACGTCTCCGCATAATAAATGGAACAAAATGAAGGAATTTTGAATATGCTGGAATAATTCAGAGCAGGAATATAGACAGATGCACACACTCCGTGTACCATTTTGGACCCATCCGTAAAAATCAAGGTACGATTAGAAAAAAATGATAAAACTGCTTGGTCAAATTCATAAACTGTTACATGAGCTAGAAGATATTTTACATAAGAGAGCAAGGAAAAAAGACTAGGAGAAGAAATAACATCTGACAAGTTAAAATGGAAAAGTGGAAATTTGTCAAAAGATAAGATGAAGGGTGAGAACTTAATAAGAAGAGAAGCAACGTAGCAGAGAATGGGAACCTTATTAGAGGAAAAACGCCAATCTTGCAAGAGAGAAGAATATACAGGGGCAAGATTATTAGGATAAATATGAAGACGTTTAATAAGGAACCGATATGCGAAGTAAGATCTACGGATAGGTAAAGGAGTAACATTAGCCTCTGCCAGAATCGCAGGAATAGACGTGGATTTCAAGACTCCTAGACATAAGCGTAGGGCTGCATTCTGAACCAAATCTAACTTAACCAGGAGAGAACGAGCAGCAGTACCATACGGAAAACGGTAGAAATAAAGTTTAGATCGAACAATATATTTGTAGAGCATAAGAAGTATCATAGGGTCCCCTCCCCAATGGGAAGAAGATAAAGCCTTTAGGGTATTCAGACGTTCTAGAGTAGACGAATGGATGTAATTTATATGCTCAATAAAGGATAAGCGATTAAAAGCGGTCGGAGTTCACGGTATGCTGTGAGGATACATTCAAAGTTTTCTGCCGAACGATTAATACAAATAAGAATCGGCTCAGCAGTCTTAGAACCTATCTCTATCGAGAATAGTGTTTCGCAGAGCTCTGCATTAAGTGCAACACCCGATTTATACGATTTATTAATGATATTACTGACTGTATAAAACCTCCAATAATAGGCAGATTATACATTGATGACATAATTATATCTTTGACCTCCGATAAGCATATCTACCAACTAATAAACAATTAGTATTAGTCAGTGCAAATGATCTGAGAACGTGCTTTCAAAGCAAAAATTTATACGTATTGATTTTCGTAGAACACGCTAACTTTAAAATCATATAGAACTGTTCCTAAAAATCCGATCATTATATTATTAGTTGCGTATTTTGCATTAACAGGTGCTCTTTTCAAAACGTGAAAGGACAAACAAAAAACAGAGTAAACGAAATTGAACTATAAACTTAAAAGCTATGACTGGCACAATCTTCAAAAGATTGACTCGGCCGAAAATATCTGCTTGCGAATACAATCTAAATTTAATAATTGATATAAAGAATGTAGAAAGCAGATGACGTACACAAAGGAGAACAATTTTTCATTTAAAAATGACTGAATGAATATAAAAATTTTAAACTTGATGAAAATTAGTGACATTTATTATGAGCACTGTAAAAATAATACAACAAACGCGAGGTATAAAAAGCCGTATAAAACATACAGAAATATGACTAAAACTGAAATTAGCGAAATTAGAATATTAAAATAATCAAATACAACATACTAAATAACAATATCAAAAAAGTATGGCAGATAATCAATAATATAGTATACAATAAAAACAAATCTGCAATTGATGAGTTCATCTTGAAATATTTTGCAAGTGCGGCGAGTAAATTTATCGATCATTTCTCCCAACCAAAACAGCATTGTGCTCAAGTGTGTAATACGCAATTATTGAATAGCGATAATTTAGAGCTGACACTCAATTCTATATTCCAATAGTTACAAACAAACAAGTAGAACAAATAATTAACAGATTACCGAATCACAAAGCCCCAGGATGGGATGGTATTAGAGCTTCGGATATTAAAAATAAATATAGATTTACCCCCCTACTTACAAAGATAATTAACGGTTTAATTAAAGAAGGCAGCGTTCCTGAGGGACTAAAAACTGGTGTTATTAGACCGATATATAAAAACGGCTTAGTGCTTGTGACAATTATAGACCAATTACTATAATCTCGGCTTTAGCAAAAATTTTGGAACAATACCTAGCGTTTCATCCAAGAAATTATTTGGAGAGAAACGAGTTGTTAAGTAATAATCAATTTAGTTCTGGAGAAGGAAAATCAACAGTATCTTTGTTAAGAGTACTAAAAAATTTAAATTTGATTAATATTAAATATTTAGCAACAAAATGATGAAATATCGACTTTATTTTTCCACGGGCACATTTTCATTGAACAAACTATAGTTAATATAAATATATATCACTATTAAAGCACAATAACTCATAAACATTACCGGAAGAACTCAAATAGAAAGCTATTGAGATAATTAACATGAAATATAAAGAGTTCACAAAAGCATATACAGGCGGATCTAAGTCTTGTTCACGTAAATTATCTCCAACAGCGCATGCGCGTACGAAGTAAGTGATGTACTAGTGGGAGGGGGTCCGATTGCTTGTTCAGCACTAGATATATATAAATATTTGCGATTCTGTTCTGTTTCCGGGAATACTATGAATCCGAGTTCAACAAAAAAAGACATTAATTATTACAGATTCTCTAACCACGATACAAAGTTTATAAAAGATAATAGGACAAAAGAATCAGTCGCGCAAAAAATTCAAGGAACTCTGCTATTACTAAACCAAATGGACCACCATGTTGATTTTGCAAGGATCCCTCCTGCATATACTCTCAGATCCCAGGGAACGAACGAGCGAATTTAGAAGCCTACTCTGCCAGGTTATCCCCGAAGGGTGTTAATTAAATTAGATACATTATCTTTAAAAAGTATTTAATATTACTAACAACGGAAATTAAGTCAAATTTAATTAATAAAACTAAAAAAGGAGACCTGTTCTACTACTTTAATTATTATAAATATATCGAAGAAAGAAAAAAAAGAAAAAAACCAGCTTAGTGAACGCAAAATCATTCGAATTGCTCGCCAATTTTATGCCACTTAAATTCCCTCTTTACCTACCATTTCCGTGCTAGGCGCAGTGCCTCTTATTTCGGTATAAGGCCCAGCCAAGTCCAGAAGGGGACCGTTCACTTGTGCAATATTTTGAAAATAAATTCCTGTTAAAGTAAAAAAGCACAGATCGGATTGTTGCTTCATATTCGCAACAGAATCCGTCATTGTCATATTCGTAATTTGTTATTTGCGGTATTTTTCGGGGCAGAGGTTTTTCAGAATTACGGCCAAAGTTGCCTTGCATGTGGCTCGAATTTTTTAGCGCAGAACTTCCGGTGCACTTAGAAAACCGAAAGTGAGCACAGCGTTGCCACGCGCGACCAGCGAATGGCGATTAGAGATTCACCGGACAATGTAAGCATTCTGTATCCGGTGGACAACGATCAGCGGAGGAGACGGGCAGATTGTTTTCACGTTGACTGCCGACTACGAAGATTCGTCATTTATCGTCGCCGCCACAAGTGATAACGAATCGCGTTGCAAAATCGCTTATGAAAGCTGTCGCCGATGACTCTTGGTGCAGTTTCAAAGTTAACGAATATCGGAGAACACGTCCTGACGATCGATATTACCGAGGCTAGTCACGAACCGAATTTGATCAGAACGCATCGGTACCGATTGCATAATCCATCACCAAATTCCCGTCAGCGCTGGTACGCAATTATGATTACGCTACGTTAATTGTCGCACTTTAGGCTCAATCGGGACCGGGAATTTCCACATGAAAGTGGCCGTAGTGGTCAGCCGAAGCGTGTAACACACACGTCTGCGCTTCGCACAATGTATACCAAAGTACACCGTTCGCTAGGACCGTCTCCGGCATTCAATTAGGAATTTCTAACGACATCGCACTGAGCACATCTTGAAATGATATCGGCCTAGAGGCGGTTGAGAGAGGTAAAACCGCAGTGTAAAAGTTTTAAGGCGCGCTCTCTTGACATGTCCACCAGTACCGAAAGGGCAGAAAAATACCCCCTTAAGACTATGGCACACGGTTCCGCTGCCATGTAAAATCCTTGACAACAGCGTTCGTTTACAGGGCAAAATCGAGGTAAAAAGAAAAAAAGGAATTACGATATTTGAAGTTAAAACAAAAGAAAGGAAAACTAAGTATTTTCTTTTTCACGCTATTAGAGAAGATAATTTAGCTACAGAAAACGTTCATTATCGGAACTAGAAAATCCGATGGGATTAAAATTTAAGGAATTTCTAGCATAAAACCGACAATAAAAATACCAGAAAATTACTTCAGTACTATTACCGTTTAGGATTCCGGGAAAATCGACACGCGTTTTTTACTTTTTTTCATTTTATAAAGGTATCTTTTGTACTACTAAATGGAATAATAAAATTTTCAGAAGGAGCAATTGTTAAAATGAACTAATTAATTTCATTAATAAATTATTATATGCCTGTTGGAGTTGTTTTTGGTTTTTTATCGGAATAATGATTGTAAAATGTATTTAAGAAATATGTCATTTCGAATAAAGAAATAAAAATTCCAATTTGAATTTGAATGAAATTAAACATTTTTGACAACAAAAAGGTGAAATATCGAAATTCATCGAAATTTTTCCATCGGCACATTTTCGTTGAACGGACTACTACTGTAGTTAAAAAATTAAAACGAGATACATTTTGCATATTACAACTGTCTGGTACACTAGATAACTGAAGAAATAAAAAAAGAGGAAAAACGAAGTATTTTGATCGTATAATAATACGATGACAAAAATATGAACTATTACGTTTGATTATTCAGGAGAAATTAGTAGAAGAGAAACGAGGGAAAGATCGAAGAAGGATATTATAGACCAGAAATGTCCGACAATGAACTGGAAAATCATCAATGGAACAACTGATGCAGGCGGCAAAAAGCCATAATATATGATCGCTTACGTGCAGAACACTGCGAACGACACGCCGAAAACGAATAGTACACTATGCCTATGTCTGTACAGCTAAGATCTACGAATAGGAAATCGCCGACGTTCAGGAATAAAGTATGGCACTATGCCGATGATGGTACGCAAGCAATATTACTAATCTCCATTATAAATCAGCAGAACGTAAAGAATAATTTAATTACTCGGCAATTGAAGGGAAGACATGAGAATATTGTAATTTTAATTGAAGGAACTAATAGTTGACGGACGATTCCCGGATGTATAGAAATGTCCCCCCATACACATTCAGCGTCTAATTTAATGCTGCGTAGATCACTAATATCACAAAACGTCTCGGACGCTCAAGTCTGGCTCAGATTCATGTGTGTATCTTACTGCGGCGAAGATGTGTTGCAGAAATATGTATATTGTCTAAAAGAATAAAAGGGATTTTTCTGTTCTACCATAGGAAAGAGGAAGCAACAAACCTAGAAAAAAATGTAAAACTATCCAAAGATTACGTGGTAGAAACATTTTTAGATTAAGAAAGTTTCGCTTATCATTGCTTAAAAACAGCGCAGAATTTTGATTGGTGCGATTTTTGCAGAGTTGCAAATTCTTCGAAGCATCACCGTTACTTGACGTCCGGAGAAAGTATTTCATTTTCAGCCATTACCGATTTCTATTGTTCAAATACCAGGTGAAAAGAGCGCCGGTATTTATACCGATTTATTAAAGAACACGCGACGATAAAAACATACCATAAATTTGCTCAGCACCATAAACCTGCTTCGCTGGTTATTAGTGATCTGCGCGTTAGTTTTATTCAGCTTCAATTAATTTGGTCGCCTTATGTCACGTTTGTATTTAAACAATACTTGAAAAGCGGGTGTCATTAAAAAAAAAAAAAAAAATGAACTTCAAGCCTGCCCCAAAATTAAAAAATCGATATAACTAACAATATGTAACAACGTTTCATTCGATATATTACAGACTTAGTTCTTTTTTGCTTTAAACCGTCCGTTAACCGGTGGTGATCATACGCTGGTTTTAGTACGGTCCGCCTGTCCAATTGTATCAATTTGCGGCTCAAGCTAAACATACCTCTACGCAACATTACGTATGTTTCCATCCCATTTTTTGTCTTAGACCGAAATGAACTATTTTCGGTTACACGTGTATTATTTGCGGCGAGTTAAAAATTTCTCAGGCTCCACAGAGATGGAAACATACATATATTTCTAAAGACTCGTTCATATTCTTTGGAGCAGACCGATGGTTACATGTAAATCCGACTAATTATTATTTTTTATTTTTGTCTTAATAAATTTTACAACGCTTACCATGAATTATTATTTTTACTAATACAATAAGTAGAATTTCTTGTTTTCAGTTAGAGTGTGTGTGCAAAATTATTACTACCGTTGTGAATGTCTAATTGCGAAAAAAATAAATAAAAAAAATAAAGAGAAGTAGTGTCTAGAGGGGGACACCCGGTAGGAACGAAGTTCTTTTCACTTTTTGGTAGATATACAAGTATAAAGTCATTCGTAAAGATACGATAAAGAATGACACGCAATATATAAATCCCGTATGAATTAAAACAAAAACAAAAAATGCGAATCCCGTATGACTTAATTGAAACAAAAACAATAAATAAATCATCAGACTGTTTTTTTTTTTTGTTTTTTTTTGAGCATGTCAGCTAAGGACGTTACTCAATCCAAAGGTATGATAGCATTAATGATTATAAAGGAAAAATATTAGAAATGGAACATACGAATGAAGATAACAAAGGAATAACCAAGTGAGACGGAAACTGGTTGAAATGTGCTAACGTCGCATAAAAAAAACGCGCCAATTTTCAAATTCAATGAAATGTACACGTGTTTAGAATTGGGCTTATACAGCTGACCGCGTACGGTGTTTGCTGCTCGAATCTCGATACTCGCTCGCACGCACACACACACACACACACAGACACACACAACCGTATATAATAGAAAGGGACAGAGTAAAGGTCGCCTGCTGAACGATGTATAGTGCGATTTTCGTTACCTCGCCTTTTCTGCCAGTTTGCTCCTACCGACAAGTTTCGTATAAGAACTTCGTTCCAAAAGAAATTCGTTAAGGAACGTCAACGGTAAAGGAATTTCACCTCTAACCGACATATTTTTGAGGCAAGTCTTACAGTTGCAGGAGATGCTGCTTCAAACAACCGATTTCGTTGTTGTCGTTAATTTGTCAAAAAATTACTTAGGAAGTTTTTCTGTTGAAAGGGCTACACACTTTTCAGAGTAACTGTAGCAGTAGCGCGACATCAGCTATATAAACAAGCAAAAAATTCCACAGGGCAACGCTACCTATTTCGTACTTAATATGACGTTAGTGCGCGGTTCTGTAGTGATTACCGTGCGAAAGCTACAGAAAAATTTCAATTAGTAAAGCAGAAATTGGAAGACCAAGCTTGATCAGCTTAAGTGACTGTTCGTGTTTTTCTACTTTAGAAACGGACCACTTCCTCAGGCTAATAGCGGAACCATCTTCGGATGCATCTTGAAACTTATCTTCGATGGAAAGATTTCTTGTAAAGATTAAGCCTGCAAAGGCAGTTTCATAACTGGATAGTTAAAACTTGGTAGCTCGCGAGAAAATTGCCGGTTTATGAATATAATTAAATCGGCTCGAATAGATAACTCCGCTCCATGTGTTAAGAAATCGAATCGCGACCGGATCGACAAAATCAGTGTCGATGCGCACAAGTTCTTGATATTCACCGAGATGAGAATCACGCGATATCGAGACCAACGAAGTAACCGAGGAGAACAACCTGTGAGACTAACCAAGTCAAATTTAAAAACATCCAACTGCTGCATAATATTACTAGGTGACTTGAACGTATATTAAGCCGTTTGATGTGATCTCGTGCATGGGTATAGATACTTCGCATGTCAGCAAAACCCCGACGGCTTAATGATTCTCTCTTTCGTATACATATATTGTTCTACATAGATATGTACATACCTCTTAGAATACGAAACCTACCATACAACTGCATCAGAAAAACGTATTCAACATCTAACAGTGCTCTAAACTATACATACAGGAACATAAATACGCATCCATGCATGTGTCATATTGCATCTTGCGTATAGATTTGGGTCGGCAAATTTATTCTACTGTTTCGGAATATGCGCGTGGATATTTTTATGTATGCACGTGTACGAGGAAATTAAGTATGGGTTTGTGATCTTTATAGGATTGTCGATATAAGTGTGAGTGCGTTTCTGAGAGGTTTGCGTGTGGTTTGAGTACGCGTATTGAGAGAATGTATAGAATTATTAAACGAGAATGCGTTCAAATGTATGGCTGCAGGTACAGCTTACATGTTAGACGACGGCTCTGGTAAAACCTTTTGTGTATTTATCAGTAAAACCGGTATTGAGTGTCTGCACATACGATCTTGTTCTCTGGGCATGCTCGTAGACTTGTTTGATAGTTTGTATGTAAGCCTTCCGACTATTTTGTGCACATTTATATATGTATATTTTTTGCATCTTAACTTTACAATCTCTAACGCCTTGTCAAGGGTTATTGCTTTATTGCTTTTGTTTTCAAACAAAAATCTTATTGCAAATATGTGCTTTCAGTTTCCCGTTTTTGCAGTTTTTTTTATAGAGTATGTTCATTAATTATTACGATTATTGACAATATTAAATGAAGGTGTAGTGTTTACGAGTTCATTAAATCACTAAGATTTTTTGGGAGCTTACAAGTTCATTGTATAAGAAGTTATTCATCGGGAGCAACATTTTGTTTCGGATTTTATTGTTCTCACGGAGACACTATGGACTAGGTGAATGTTTCACTTAATGCACAGAAAGTTTTGTTCACAGCGATTCGTGGTTAAATCTTTTCTAACGATCTATCTCATGGCTGGGCGTGATCAAACCTCACACAAACTAACGCAAACCTAACCGTCAACGCCGTTAACACTAATGCCACTACTTTGCCGCAGCAAGCGACATTACCGAATATTCTCTCTTCTAGCCCCGGCAATGATTCGATTTCAGATGGCTCCGCGCCGGCCATCAGTTATATTTCCGATAATTCGAAAACGATTTCTTTCGCTAATGCGGTCAAATCGTCGAAAGCTAAAATTTCGCCGCTAACCTCTTTCTCGCCAGCCAATGACGAAAATGAAATATTGTTCCCGTTCATACCTCGCTGTGCAATTCGCGACTACTTTGTAGCAATAAAAAACAAAACCGGCAGCGCATTAAACATAACCGCCGGATCTCGTATTAGTCGCTACCGAGTGGTAGTTTTCCTAAAATCAAAAGAAGTTGTCGAGTCATTTTTCGCCGGTGGCGGGACAATCTCGCTCAATGGTCAAACAATTCAAGCCCGAAGACTACGAAACCCAGCAAACAAACTAATTTTTTCTAACGTATCAGCGACGATACCTAATGAAGCGTTGTATAACTATACCTTTTTCCTTCCGTTAAAATTACTCACCCCTATCGCTATTCTACGCGTGTACCCGCTAGATGATGAATTTGGACACATAATCTCGTTCCGTAGGCAGGTTTACATTGAACAGGTAAACTGTGAAGAAATTCCAGAGTCTTTCATTTTAAAGTATAATGGCATCGAACACCGTATTTTTATTAACTTAGTTGATCATGTTTGCCCCAACTGCAAGAATAAAGGGCTGGAAGAACTCCAATGGAGATCCCCTCCCAGAGAAATGAAGCGGTTGAAGCAACAGATGAATGTCCAATCATTGAACCAAATAACCCTCAACATAAGAGACCGCACCCGCTTACACCTGAGGCAGCTCAACTACAACCGAATTTCTCAGCGCAGCCCCTCGTAAAACGTAGCACCCCGTCATCCCAGCATAATAATGTCGATATTTCCTCATCTCCCGTTCCTCTTCTCCCTACACCCCAACCTTCCACTATCAACACCGTCCACAAAAAAGTGAAGGACATAAATGTCCTGATGTGCGAAGCCAGTTCTTTATTCCTCCCTGACCATGCGCCCTTCGTCTTTCCCTATCAGGAACTCCAGACGTTCATTGCAAAAATCAGCAGCGCCTCGGATTATATATCGTATTAGCCTTCAAAGGCAAATTCTTCACGCCCGAAGTAATGCTCAATGTCTGTACACAATATTTTTGACATTGAGAGGCGGTGCGGCTTGCTACTTAAAGTGAAAAATGCCGGAATAAATGGCAAAATGGACAATTTCATCCTACATTTCTTATCTAATAAAGCAATGCAAGTGAAAGTAGGCTTTGTGATGTCCTTTCCTGTTCCTATGGAGAATGAAATCCCACAGGGATCCGCACTGAGTGCGACTTTATTCATCCTATTTGTTAATAACATTTCCTGCTGCATTAGGCCGCCAGTAACAGCCCGATTATTTACTGATGATCTGAATATATCAATCTCACCCAATCTTCTATCCAATGCCAGTCCATCCTCCAAACGACAATTGGTAAGCTATATACATGGGCTATACACAATGGGCCAAAGTTCTCCTCTTCCAAAACTTCATGTGTCAACTTCCACAGGAGTCGTCTGCACAGAGATAACCAAGAAATTCGCCTTCATCTCAATAATTCTCCTCTTCCTTTCTCCAGTTCTGTAAAATTTCTAGGTCTAGTTTTTGATTCCGCTCTGTCCTGGTCTCCTCATATTTCCAAGCTTAAAAATAAATACATGAAGAACTTCTCCATTATAAAATACTTGTCCAGTCCTAAATTCAATATTGATCCCAAGCTACTTGTCACCATTTATAAAGCCTTTATTCTTTCAAGATTAACTTACGGGTGTCAGGTGTACTCCTCGGCTAGTCAGTCGTTACTCAGTTCACTTGATCCAATACATCATACATCCATCCGATTAATTCTTGGTCTTCATCGAACTTCTCCATCAGCAAGTGCTTGTTTCTTTAGCGGCATACCCCCACTTCCTCTGATCCGTTCTTCTATTACCGCATGCGATTTAATCCACTGGTACCTTCATCAGTACGAAATTAATTCCTTCCCAAACATTACTGACATTCCGCTCCCTTCTTTCCCTAGTGACCCAATTCCTAGATTATTCAAACAAACTATTGATAGTGGCGTACAATTGCCAAATCTCGACACCCCTTATTACAAACTTCCTCCTTGGGAAGACATCTCCGCAAGGATAGACACATCTCTCTTGGAGGCAATAATTCGCGGACATAACTCACCGCGTTGCCGAAAAAATCAATAGTTATCGCAACTCTTTGCACATATACACTGATGCTTCCAAAGCAGACCCGCAAATTTCCCCATCTCCAACCACGGGCGCATATGAAATCGGTGGTGAAATCACTTTGTTGCGTCTAAATGATTATTGCTCGGTACAGGAAGCAGAATTGTACGCCATATAGCCTCGTAACTTGTTTGGAGTCAGGATGTATAGATAGAAGCATACTTTTAATGACTGACTCTTCGGCTTCTCTAAAATCGATTTCCTCACAGAACAACATGGATATCTTAGCCCTGAAAGTCAATTATACGTTGAAGCTGCTTCATCAAGCAAGAAATCAGGTAACGCTCTTGTGGGTGCCGAGTCATAGAGGAATTGTGGCAAAGGGATCGTTCTTTTACGAAGAGCATAAAATTTACAGCTCAAACATGGTTCCCTTCTCTTTACCTTACGCGTCGAGAATATGCTGTGTTAAATCGGTTGCGAGTTGGGCATACGGCGTTCTCACACAATTATAAACTTGAGGGTACCCTTCTCTCACCCACGTGCCTTTTCTGTTCCGGACCTTCTTACCATTCGGTAGAACACCTAATGCTACAATGTACGGCGTTCGACCGCTCCGCTTTTGCCGGTATTTCTCTGTCAACTATACTATCAAATGACCCAGCGCGCATACAAATGCTACTCGATTTTCTTAGGACCAACAACTTAATAATTAAATTATGAAATAGCCTTTTTACTCTGGCCCATGTGCTGTAATGACTATTGCAGTCAAAATGGTGCATGGGCGCCACCAGGGGGAAAAAAAAACTCACACAAAGGTATTACCCTTATATATTGATACGAATTGCTACTTCGAGTCCCTCTTTCGGAGCGCCATTGATACGACTTTCGTGTTCATCCCTGTTTCGAAGCGTCTTTTGATACAGATTGCGTGATTTTAGAATTTAAATTTTTGTTCCTGTTCCGGATGCCATTTGATACGAACAACGTTTCTTCCCTGTTACAGGTTCACTTGATACGGTTTATGTTGATGAGAGAGAGAAATGATTTTTCTTTTTATTATACGAGCATTAGGCTTTTATTTTATCGAATGTAAATTTAAAATAGAAAATAGAAGTAAAATAAAAAAAAAATAAACAACAATACGTTTTCGATCCCGCCCCAAAGCGGCGGGATTCTCTCCGCTAGAGATATCACGAAGTCGATACCACGTGTTTAATAAGCAAAACTTTTACTAAGAAATAAACTTATAATTGACGGAAAAGTTCACAAAAAACTGACAGGACGGCGATCCTGATACATGTACTCGGCCACGATAGAAAAAAATAACAGAAAATTTCACTTTTTAACAAAATTAACAAAAAAATAAATTAAGCGGCATGGCGCGTATTCATTTCGATACACGTGCGACAGCGACCAGATATGTCACGAACACCGAACGATCGACGAAGAACAAAAACTAAAAAACGGTAACCAAAGGCTACGCAGAAGTGTTCTTACAGAAACTTCTGCGTAGATCCCCCCACTAACTACCCTGCCAGACTTTTGGCGGAATACATCTGAAATCTCTGCTTTGGCTCAAGGTCATTCGACACACAGCACGGATGCGCGCTTTCGCCGCAAGCACATGTCACTGCTTAAGTCCTCGACCACTACTACTACACAGACACTAGTGTAGTATCATCCCGGTACAACTGATCGAACGAACAGGCACGGGATTTTCCGTTTTGGCCGAGTAAGCATACTTGACAAGGCAAAGCGACGGCTAAAAAGAACGATGTCCGTCAGATCGAGAATTAATGACGTTTCGGGGAGTATTTTTATAACTCGGACATCGTCAAAACATAGCGCTGCAAATACCGAATCCGTATCAATATATATATATATACAGTGACGGAACCACGGGGGGGATAGGGAACATTTCCCCCCCAAAGAACCAAAGCTTCTATCAAAAAATTTGTTATAACAGTGGAACTTAATTTATACTATAAAAGATATAAATGTTATCTATGAATTTAATTATAACTAATATTTAATACTGTTCTCTAGTAAAACTATTAATGTTACGTTTTTATTTTATTTTAAACCCAACTGCCATCGATCATTTGCCTTTCTTATTTATTTTTAATTCTTATTTTGTATTGTAAATGAAAATAGATCAGAAATAAATATATATGTATATTTTTTGTACTTGCTCGCAAACAAAGAATTAGGATCGGATAACTAACAAAAATAAAAAAGAAGTAAAGTCTAATAAAAATACTATCTTTCTTACTATTCAAATTCTCAACTACCATTTTAACTAGAATTTTATAATTTTTTTATTATTTACCTAAAAATAAAATAAAATTTAAATTCAATTGTAATAATTATGTATTTTTAAAACATTTTTAAATTTCTTAAGAGGTCGTTATTTGATTTTCTTTTTGAAACAACGTATTTCTCAAATCTACTGCGTACCATAGAAGATATAATGTAATTATATAACTTCCCCCCAGATTTGCTCTGAAAATGTTAAACCATGAAGCTTAAGCTACAAATTAAAGTTTCTGAAATCAAACAAACCGAACGATATTCCACTTTTCACAAAAAATAACGGCGATAAAATCACCAATATGACAGAGAATTTAAATTACTCCCTGTCCTCTCTTTTCCCGTTAGACAGTACTGACAAAGATAGCAACAAACAGAAAATAATAAGAGAAAACTTTAAACTTCCCATACAGGAAAACGTTGCTCACTCACAACAGATTCCTCTTGATACTTCCGCACTAAATAGCATTATAAAAAATTTAAAAAACAACAAAGCGGCTGGACCTGATAATATTTCAAATAAGACACTAAAATTAATCCAAAAGGTCTATTCAAAACTCCTTCCACTCCTATATAAAAAAAATCTTCTCCTTAAACTATTTCCCTAAGCCGTGGTGCGAAGCAAATGTAATCATACTTCATAAATCAAACAATGATACAAATCTCATAAGCTCCTATGGCCCAATATGTCTATTAAATACTGTAAGCAAAGTTTAGGAAAAACTATTAAAAAATAGGATAACTTGCCATCTGAACTCAACAAAACTTTTCAGATAAAGGACAATTTGGATTCAGACAAGGTCTGCCCACAGAACATGCTGCGAATTATGCGATCAGCAAGATTAGTAGCAGCCTTAAGAAAATGTTCTCGTCATAGGAGTGGATATAAAAGGAGCCTTTGATAATTGCTGGCACCATGCTTTGTTTGACATTTTAAAATTTATTCTGATCAAAGACATATCATTGCTAAGTAGAATATATCGCTATCTTAAAAACAGACGTGTAACTCTTCAAATAGGCAATCATAGTGCAAACACTGAAACCAATAAAGGCTGCCCACAGGGTAGCGTTTTAGGTCCACTTTTCTGGAATATATTAATCAACCAAGCTCTACCATACGACAAGAACGTTGGCCTATGCGCATATGCAGACAACTTACTATTCATAATAACAGAAGATACAAAAGTCAATTTCGAAAGAACAACTAACAAAACGCTTAAGTTACTCGGAGCCTGGCTAAATGAAGTAAAGCTTAATCTTTCAGTTGAAAAATGTTTTGTGTCCCTTTTCACAAACTCCCTAAAACTAAAAAGGAAAAATATTAAAGTACCGCACCAAATTGTAAGTTGGATGCTAAATACTATCAATTACTAGAAGTGTATAAAAATACATGGAGCTTTCATTACAGATACAAACTTGTACTGTACAAGTCACTTGTTGAGAATACAGCGTGTTACTGTAGCTCTGTGTTTTTCCAACACCTAAAAAAGAAAACCCTAAAGCAAAAAATCTACTCTACACACCGTAAATACTTAATAAACGCCTGTAGAGCTTATAGAACAATTTCTCACAACGCCGCTGTTGCTTTTAGGGGAGTCCTTCCACTAGACCTAAAAATTGACTATAGATCAATCATTTTTACCATAAAAAACCATAAAAATTTTGAATATATTAACGATCACGTCTATCAAATAATGAACTTTCTAACTCCAATAAATCGTCATCAGAACAGTTCCTACATGCTAATCTACCATGACTTACATAAAAAAATGTCACTAAAACGACTCAAAAGACACATTAAAAACTATTTCATGTTCATAAGTCAAAACTCTTGGGAAAGAGACACAGCCGGTCGGCATACCCACAGGGTAATCCCAAATATTAGAACAGGCTTACAGTTAACATCTGACTTTTACACTACCCAACTCCTCACTGACCACTGATATTTCGGAGCCTACTTAAAAAAATACAAAATTACTGAAGACGACAAATGTGACTGTGTGGAAACTGAAAACGCCAATCATGTAATCTTCCACTGCAGTAAGTATGATGACATGAGCAACTTCAACATAGAAAATCTCAATTTGAGCAATTCAACTTTGGCAACTAAATTTCAAAAATTCGCGTTCTTAATTTTAAAGCCAAAATTTACTGGCAAAAATAACAACCTATTTACATTGCTCAATTAAATAAAAAACATTACACTTAAAATCTACTCATTAACACATATATAATTTTCAATATTAATACCCGGACAAGACAATCTAGCTTAAATAGTAAATCAAACCGAAATCAATCACACGCGTTTCAGAAAAAAAAAAAATAAAACAATAAAAAAATATTGTCCATTAAATAAGTACACAGTACATAATTCACCAGACCATGTAGCATTAAGTTTCTCAAACCCCGATATATATATATATAAAAAAAAAAGAAAAAAAAATTAAAGTTTATTATTTAAGTTTTATTGTAAGAAGGTTCTAGTTCAAGATTAAGCCTAACAGCGGTGCTTGGCTTGACGCTTTTGTACGCAAACTCGTATTGTAAAAAAAAGCGCTATTGAAATGCAATTCTTAATCAAAAAAAAAAACTTTCCCCCCACTCCAAAATGTCTCTTTGGATTCGCCCCTGATATATATATACACATCTTGGTAAACAATTCATCTAGTTTGTGATTAATAATCTGAGCGGCTTTTATTAAAATAAAATAGTCGTATCACTTTGTATGCACTAGCCGAAAGACGTATACACAGAGGTAGTGTAAAAGTTTTTATATCTAAAGCGACAATTTTAATATAAGCAGAATAACATTTAATATTCAACAAACTAGTTGACACCTACTTAAATTTTAAATTCAAAGGGCCTTGAAATGAATAAACTAAATTTGTATAAAAATTTTCAAAACTTTAAAAATCATTTATTTGAAAATAAGGATTTCAGTGACGTTGTAATGAAAAATCTAAAGAGCGGAGAAATTAAAATCCAGTCAACATTGGAACCTGATAGATAAATTACTCGTAAATGTAATCAAAACTGATGAGGTTTTAAGAAATGATATTGGTGGAATTGGCTTCCATGCATACCGGTTAAAATTTTCGAAGCCATATGTTTGTTTCATTAGACGCTCACATCATACAACTGATCTAAATGAAATATTAAGGTAGAACTTACCGATTTGGATCATGATGTACGAAACATTTCAAACATTAAAATTGTCAAGAAAATAAATAATAAAAACAATCTAATTAGTTTACCTTTACGTCGCGTGGAACTCGAAGTCAAGGACAACAATCCAGATGTTTTCAACTTTACCTACCTACTTCACTGTAGAATTAAGGTAGAACCCCCCCAAAAAAACAAGCTAGCCATATTTTACAGTGTAAAAAGTGTCAACAATTCGGACATTCTAAAGGCTTCTGCAGTAAGGAGCCCA
Source organism: Icerya purchasi (assembly GCA_039619475.1). Taxonomy (NCBI): domain Eukaryota; kingdom Metazoa; phylum Arthropoda; class Insecta; order Hemiptera; family Monophlebidae; genus Icerya; species Icerya purchasi. The sequence goes on along the minus strand of CM077116.1, from coordinate 41,196,488 downwards.
AATGTGTTAAATGTGCTGGTGACCACTTAACGGACCTATGCAAAAAAACGAAAAAAGCAAATTCCTCCTGTGTTAACTGTGCTGGTGAATACACTGCCAACTGGAGAGGAGGATGCTCATTGTTCAAAAACTATATTGAACCAAACCAGAAGAGTAACAGATCACCCGTTGACAGGATTCGGTTGGCGAAATTAGATGTAAAAAATTGCGTGTCGAATATGGTTGTTTCCGAATGATCCTTCGCACAAGTGGCTAAGGTTGTACCTGAAGTTAATTCAAATTGATCTGAATTAACAAAGCTTCAAAGATCAAAAGAAAGCAGCGTTTCTTTACGAGCAATTAGCTAATATATTGGCAATGATTACAAAAGTATTACCAATGAATTACAATCCGTAAACAATAGGTTACCTAACCTGGAACTGCAGTCGTCAGCAGTTAGCATAGCCAATAAAAAACTTAAACGAGTGACTTCATAAATTTAATCACCTGGAAGTCTAATGGATTAATTTGTGGAAAAAAACGAGCTGTAGTTATATCTCCATGATAATAATATTGATATAGTCTTCATTTCGAAAACTCATCTTACGGGAGAATTTTATATTACAATTAGAGGTTTCAGAGTATACCTGTGTGATCATCCTGACGGTAAGGCTCGCGGAGGTTCCGCGGTTATAGTTGAAGCAACCATTAAACATTGGGAATGTGAAAAATATTGTACACAACATATTGAAGTTTCATCAGTAACAGCTACTGTTAACAATGCAACAATTAACATCTTAGCGATCTATTGTCCACCTAGAACATTAAATCGGATCGGTTTATACATCTTTTCAATCATCTCGGTTCCAGATTTATTATATACAGGTGGCGACTTCAATAGGAGTAGTACTGGGAACCTCGATTGACAACTGCCAAAGGTAAAACTGCGAGCTGTCCAATACTCACATTGTAAATTGTATTTCATCCGGAGAACCAACGTATTGGCTGTCAGATGTAAATAAAGTACCCGACCTAATCGATTTTTTTATTTTTAAAAATGTATCCAGCAACTACATGGAAGTAAAAAATTATATAGACTTAACATCGATCACGTCCCTGTACATCTTATTGTTAGCAGTACGGATAATAAGGAGAAAATCTCTTTGTGGTCTAACGAATCATAAAATGAATTGGGTCTTCTATTAAAAAACTTTGAACGGTAAATTAAACTGACACACACTGGCTTAAGGACTGCGTCGGATATAGAATCAGCAATAACTAATTTCACATACAATATAACAGATTGCGCAAAAGATGTCGCTCCCAGTCATAGAGGAATAGTACCATACACTGCTGAAGTCAGGAATTCGGTTAAGGAAAGAAGAACTGCCAGAAAACGATGGCATAATTCCCGTAACACTATCGATAAAAACTTATTTAACCGCCAACTATCGATATTAATAAAAACTATTAAATCCGAAATGTTTAATAACATGGTGACCAGCTCAGTCTGAGCTATTCACTTTGGAAAGTTACACTTAACACTATCAACTCCACAGGATAGGCCAGAAACGATGAAGAAAAGTGTGTATTTTTTGCGCATTATTTAGCGAAAGTATTTACAGTAAACAACATTACTTCCGATATAGTTCCCCTAATTTAAATTTGACGTTCATTATAATATCACTTATTTTACCATCCCAAAGGAGGTTGTCGCTACACTCGACCGTAGTTTAAATTTAAAAAAAGCTCCTGGATTAGACGGCATTACTCGCAGGATGATTAAGAAGCTTCCGAATAAAAACATCTTGCTGATAACGTATATATTTAATGCTATTTTGCGAGCCTCCCAAGCAATGTTCATCGTATCGTCCTATTTCGCTACTTTCTGTTATGTCGAAAATTTTCGAAAAACCACTACTACTAAAACGTATATTAAAGTAATCACTGATAAAAATAATGTAATTCCAAACTTCCAATTTGGATTTCGAAGCAACCATTGCACGATAGACCGTTGCTATCATCGAGCAATTATTAGAGGAAACCAAATACTGTTCGGCTATGTTCCTTGATGTAGCGCAGGCTTTCGATAAGGTCTGGCATGAGGGATTACTGCACAAGTTAAACAGGCTGCTTCCCGGTAACTCGTGCTGCTTGTTGCAATCGTTCCTTGAAAATAGGCGTTAAGTCGTATGTTATGGGATGCAACATCCAGCGAATATTGCATTCAAGCTGGAGTGTTCTTGACTATTTAAGAAAATTTTTTTTTTTTTTCGGATTCAATCGATAGTCAATATTATTAATTGATAAAAGAAAATTTACACAATTTTTTTATATTTATTCGCTTCGACGAATCGATTTTATAAAAAGTCTTCCAAGATTACAAAAATTTGCAAACTTTATAAAAACGGTAGCGAAATAATTAATTAGGCTCGCAACGATTTCCGAAATATCTGAAAAATGCGTTCAAAATAAAAATATTGCCTCGATGAAATGGTTAATTTATTCAACGTTAATCGGTGCAGGTTAAAAAACAAAAACTTAAACATTACACATTCTACAACGCTCCGGTTCTCACCGAACATAGTGCACTAGGTGTGTATCTGTACAGATTTAAATTAACAAATATATTCCTGACCGTAAATACCGCGGGAAAGATGTTGTAGATGATGTATATCACATAATTTTTCATTGCACAGCGCTATCAAGTTTAAGGGAACAATGTAAAATCAATACCAGGACCCACCTAGTAATAACCCAAAAGTCAAAGAATCTCCTCACATTTATACACGAGGCAATAAAAAAAAAAAAAATCCTCCAACCGATCACTAATTTAAGCGGTTGATCAAACCTCTTTTTGTAATAATAATCAGATAACTTTTTGTTAAAAAGGTGATAATACCATATGTAGCACTAAGCAGATAACTTATTGTGTAAGGATTTTTATAAATATTCATAAGTATAATCAGACAAAAATCAATATTAAAATATATGTATACCACAGACACCTAGCATTAGGATATATTTAAGGATTTTCTTTTATAAATAAAATAGTTGTTATTGCGTAAATTAAAATGAGTTTTTGCATTAAGGAGTAATATTTATACATTTACACCAATATAATGTAACACTAGAGCAACTCATTTAGAACATATATGTTTGCACTTGGTGCCTATGTTATAACATCACTTTTGCAATATTTTATAGAGTTGTTTACATGTGTGTGTATATATATATATATATATATATATATATATATATATATATATATATATGTATTTATGAAAATAAACTTACCCCGCTAGTATATCCGGATGATTGAGGACCCCATAAAAAAAAAACAAAAAAAAAAAACAGTAATCGCGTTCGAAAATTTAAAAAAAAAAAAGTACAATGTGAAAATTTATTAAATTTAAAAAATTCAAATTCGAAAACAAACTGATATTGCTTTTTCTGAAAGACTCGCTCTTTTAAAATTCCCCGTCACTTTAATAAATTTTGGTTTCGTACTTATTAAAATTATTTTGTAACTGATTAATTTCGGAGGAACAACATTAATGTGTCTCGAGCATTAATATGTTAAATACTTTTCTATTTTCCGAATGTCGCATAAAAAGACTGCATGCGACGGAAGTAAACTAACATTAGTTAAAATAAAGAATGCCGTAATTTCGCTTATCTTTCAAAGTATTTTTAAAAGCCAGCGAAATTTCAAAAATATTTCTACATCCGAAAAAGGTACACGTACACGATTTGTGTAGGAAATTTTTCGAAAAAAACAAAATATCATCGGAAATGTTTAAAATTTGTGCGCACCCGTCACTGATCCCCTATTAAAGCGAAGGATGTTTACATGCAGGGTGAAATGTGTTTTTTTCGACTACTGATTGCAGCAAGTTCGTGCTAGGAAATTATTGCCGCTATCGAAATTATTGCATTATTTTTGTATACCTTCTACAATGGTCGCTTTAATCTGTTTTTAAATATGCGTAAGTGTAGTACTAAATGCAATTCAATTTTAATCGCGCCTTGTAAAATTTTATTTTATTTCCTTTGTCGTTGACGCTAAAAGCGGTCTTCTTTTTATTATTACATAAAATTCGCAATTTCCAGCAGCTTTAGCGAATTTCTCCGCAGTTTGAATAAGTAAAGAAATTAATAAGTCAAAGCGAATAAAAAGTAAGTAGTAAAAAAAATCTGAAAATAACGTAAAACACAATTAAAGATTTGAACTTTAAAAATTTGTTATCAAAAACACTACGAAATGTGCTCAAAATGTATTCAACAAAAAAAAAAAAACCCATTCGGCTGGCGAAAGAAGACGGGAATAATGTCGCTCGCTCGCCTCTTTCGTTTGTTTCGATTGTATTTAAATGCTAATCGACATTTCAAATTTCTTTCTGCACGGTGCGCAATCGGCCCGAATAAAATATTTTGAAAACTTTTATCGATTTCGTAATTATACAAATTAAAATGATCCTCTGACATACGATGATATCGGTAGATGCGCATTGATGGAAAATAGAATAACTTACATCGTCGCTAACAAGGCATTAGTTTTTTTGCTAGTATATTTCAGATCTGTTTGGGACGAATTTATCGACAAATACGCTAATCGGGGATGCTAAATTTTTTCACTAATTTATCACACTAATTGGAATAGCCGGGAAGATGTTAACGGTATTACATCACGGCTGCTACATGATCAATAGCAGTTATATGTATGTCGGTTAAAATTAGCGAGCACTGGAACTCTCTTATTAATTAAATGGAAGTTGTTTGTTGGCACATCACGAACATATTATAACATTGGAGATGTTTTTGGATGCTGCACCCTTCGTACACACGATGTGCGTATATTTTTTTATATTGCTCTTTTTTTGCGAATTTCGCATGAAACATCATTTATATGGCATTAAAAATTATGCAAAGGAATTGAGAAAATGTAGAAAAAAAAAAAAAAATAAATAAAAGATCGATTTGGAAGATGGAAGATTCCAGTTGACCTTAAATTTTTTTCTAACCAACAGCGACATCGCTTAAATAAGATTTCGGTATCGTTTTAATAACCTTCTTAGTGGCAAATGTGCATTCATTATTCGTTTACACTATTATTTAATTTATACCGCTTGAAAATAAACAAATGAATGAATAGCATATATATATATATATTATGCACATGTGTGTGCATGTGTGCGCACGCGTATATACAGGCCTCCGTATTTTTTTTTAAGAAATATTTTTAATTCCGATATTTCTTTGTAATTTGCTAATTTTTTTTTCTGCCAAAAAAATGCAAACACGAATAACAGGAATTAAATTTTTTGGACAAATATATTTAGCAAAAATAGTAAAAATAAAAGCGGTTTTTGCCGGTTCAGAGTGGAAAATTTAAAAATAAGACCTCTAAATGCACACATTAAGTGACTGAAGCAAGGCAATCGTGATACACACTTGAAACGGAATAGCTGCGCATATGTATATTTACAATTGCCGGCGAACAAATAACTGAAAAATATTTGAACGACCTCAATTAATTGACTTCGTTTTATGCATCTGCTGAATCGGAGCGGCAACTTTTTTCATTCATATTCGCCGAAAAAACCGTTTCCGATTTGACCTTTAAAATTTCATTTATTTTACTACATATAATTCCATCGTAAAACATCTTCATTGTTGTAGTTCTCCTAAAACCTTCAAAACAACATTTCCCAAGTTTAAAAATAGCCCATACGCGAAGCACAACCTGATTCCGAGCATTTTGAACGTCGTTTAAGACAGCGCTACAATAACATTCTTTTTTAGCGTCGCATTTAAAATTTTATTTTATTTATTTACTTATTTTTTTGTTTTTTTTTTGTTTCTTTTTTGGCGCGTCAGAGGCCAAAGACCTAACAATTAATAAATTTTAAAAATAAGGGGTTAAATCGATTGACGGTTAGAGATGGAGAATAGGAAAGAGACTAGAGGTGCTGATGCGAAGGATAAGGGAAGAATTATAAGGAAGATTTAGTGCAAGGATTTTAGAGTACAGAACGGAGCGTTTGAAAGCAAGGGCAGAGCATTTAAAGAAGATGAAGTCATTGAACGTTCGGATAACTCTTCGCGGCACGCTAAGCGCTGTGGTTTATATAGCTTTGGTGCTTGATGGCTCTAACTGCTTTTTAAACATCCCGTGTTCTTCTACCTTAATTATTTGTAGTCTGATTTCTTTGTCCGTTGGTACTGTGGGCTCTGTAATTGCAGATGTGGCCATGGTATGAGTCAGCTAACTCCTTTTGCTCTTACCTTCGGCAATGTCATTCCTTCTCTTTTTTGCAGGATGAATATGTGTGACATATATCGATGTTGATTGTCATTGGTTCTTTATCCTTGGTATAGCGATTTTTGTCAGATTCCATTCCTTGTAATTCCTAATTGCTTCTATTTACACGTGTTGATGGGTAATCGGCCATTGCTGACAAGACTAGGGAAAAGCCCAAACAAGAAAGAAAAAAAAAATTACTTTTTTACATTAATGAGAACACGGACCATAGTGATTCGAATGGTTTTTTATTTATTAAAAAATTTTACCAGTCAGTGATGGTCCGATATGAGCACATCGGTAAATATCGGTGAGTACTCATTAGTCATCAAATAAACTGTAAAAAAAAAAGAACAGGAGATAATATTATTCTTTCTGAAAGTTTCAAAGGCCAAAGCTTTTTAACAGACTAGTTTACTATCATTGACGCGTCTGTCGAGTAAAAACTGAAAAATCGTGCGCCTTCCGACTTTGTCTAAACAATTTTTCCATCGGAACAGATAAAAAATACAGATAAGTAGTTTTCCATAACGCTAATCGATAATTCCGCCATCATGATTATTCACCTGTCGAATAACTTTTTTTTTTTTTTTTTTTTTTTTTTTTTTTTTGTGGACGCGCCAGCGGCATTGACTCAACAAAAGGAAAACTAAGCTAAAACGAAATAACTAGACGGTCCGAAATGGACGCAACAAAGGACAGCAGTGCGGACACCACAGAAGATGAAGGAAAGGAGCGGATAAAGTAAACGTTAAAGGGTGTCGTAGGGAGACCTAACGACAAGAGCTGACTGTATAAAAGGGAGCGTTCGTTACGAAGAGCAGGACACTCGAAGAAAATGTGATCAGCATCACATGTACGAGGAGGATCACAATCGTGAAGAGAACAATCAGGAGAAGCCGACAGAGCAAATCGAAAGCGAGAGGAGGGGAGGAGAGACTGATTGATCCGGAGACGAATTAGGGAGACAATAGAAGAGCGACGAACGAAAGGAATAGAATGGAACCAAGACAGGGAACGAGGAATCGGCTGAATAAAACGGTAATGCGAATGGCGATTAGAAAATAGGGAGGGATAAATATCCCGCCAAAGTCTGGCGCGATTGGAGGTGCATAAGGAAAATCTGAAGAAAGGAAATGATTGAGAAATGAATCAAGGCGACCAGCAGAACGAGCCAAAGAATCGGCTGCGTCATTGCCATCAATTCCGGAATGACTGGAGACCCATAAAAAATCAATAAGAATAGAACGGAAAGAGTGGAGGTAAGAGAACGAATTGAGAGAGTAATACTATCAGAGGAATGTGAAGGAGGAGAGGGTAGAGCTTGAAGGACGGCTTTAGAGTCCGAAATAATGAGGAATTGGGAAAGATCGCTTAAAGAGGAAATAAAAGAGATAGCCTGAAGGATGGCGATCGACTCGGCAGAACGAATAACTCAATAGCAGACACTCTCTGGAAACGTTATTATTATATTTGTAAATGAAAATTATCAGTTAGCAGTCGTAGTTAACAATATGATCAGGCGAAGTATAAATTTTCAGCTATTACTAATATCGCCATAAGTGGTTAAATAATTATTGGCTATTATTTAAAATAAAATTCAAATTAACGTGTTTTTCTTCATTTTTAAATACGTTTCAGCGCAATTTAATAATTACTTCTTTTTCCTTTTTTTTTTTTGAATTTATAAAGATTAAATATTATGCTGGAAACTTTATTAATAAATTTAAAGAAGTCGATCAATTTAAATTTTGTTTAAAAATAAAAGCTGCATGCTAACTGATCATTTTTATTATTAATAATCGCTAAAGCTTTTCTTATATCGTCAATTATATTTTAAACTTCACTATTAACAAATGCGAACATACACCGAATTGCTTATTTATGTTTTTACGTCAATGCTATTTCCATATATTACTTACTACAGATGTAGATTATTCATTTACTTAATAAATCAGTATTACATAAATAAACATTATTATACGTTATAATCTCGTTCATTTCATTTAATAATTATAATCATTACAAATTTCACGTTTCATTAACATTTTCACTTTTAAATATATTTTTCGTATAATTATTTCTTTGTTATTATTTTTTATCGCTTATCTACTTTATTATTGAAATTAAAAAAAAAAAAAAAAGATTTCCTAAATAATTACGGAGTGGGGTTAACACTGTACAACAATATATTAATAATTTTTATTTATAATGCGTAATAATAATGCTTACAAAATGCCAAATTACGCAACAGAACTAACGGGGTAATTGATGAATATCATCCGTGTTAGTAGGAGCGCGTAAAGAAAATTAATTTATAGCTTAGCTTTTCCTGTTGTTGGGTCAATGCCGCTGACGCACCCATAAAAAAAGAAAATTAAGTAATTTTGCCCTAGTATGAAAATTAGAAGAATAATCGAAAATACGAAAAAAAGAACGAAATATTTTTTTTTCCTCTCTATTTCGTAAAAAATTTTATAATTCGCATTAATTCGTACAATTACAATAGGCATACAAATTCATTAAACTTAATTGAACATGGATAAAAAAGTCGATATTTAAAATTAAAAAATATTAATTTGGTAACGATGATTCGATCAAGTAAAAATAAATGCAACGTAAAATTATGAAACAAAAAAGAAGAAAATGCATAAAAATTATAATTTCGAAAATAAAACGCTGTTCTCTACCGAAGTGTAACGGGTGTCGTTGAATTTATTTATTTCGAGGCATAAATTTAAACTGACGCTGTTTGGCTACAAAAATAATACCGCAAATACCGTCTAAAATTTCGTTGTCTTTTAAATTATGAGAATCGGCCAATGTTACCGTATAATTTTTCAATATGTTCGCGCAGAACAAGAACATCATCATTCTAGAAAATTCTCCGCCGATACAAGCACGTTTACCTAATTCAAAGAAAAAATCAGAATAAAAAAAGGTAATATTTTTAATATTATTTTGTGTACTGCTACTGTTACTATTATCATTATTATTATTATTACTACCTTACTAGTAGGCTGTTTTGCTACACCTGTTTCGCTGATGAACTCTCACACCTATTGCTTCGCTCGTTCAAGTGCCCCCCCCCCACACACCGTTGACAGCTTTTTTATATAATAGAGAAAAATTATAATTCGAAGGTGTCATAATTGTACCTAAATTGAAAATAAAATAAAACAATTTAACTCCCTATTCGCCGGGAATGAATTAAAATCGAGAATTCGAAATATCTAACATCAGAAATTACAAAAAACATGCAACCAATTATATTATTTCTGGCTATTAGTTTAGCAAATCGCGTTATTTGAAACTAAAATTGTTTTACGAGCAAAACTTTTTGATGATTATAAATTATTAATTTTTTAAATTGTTGAAAAGAAAAAATTATTATTACTTTGCTATGTTGAAAATTATTTTTACCGATTATTAAGGTGCAATTAAGGAGCATCTCAAACGCTGAAAAAAAAATTGTTTTAAGAGAATAGCAATTTCACCGTTGAATAATTTTGCCATTTTCGTAGATCCGCGCGCAATACGATGTTACAGTTCAACGGTCTTCACATAGGACTTTACATATAACTGAGTGTCATGACGTGTCCAGTTTTTTTTTTTTTTTTTAAGTCTGGTTGCATTAGGCAATTACTAGGAATGAAGAGAGTCACTCATTGTGACTTAACAGAGATTATACGAATTGGATCAATCAATCATCACAGCAATGCATAAAAGAGGCGAACATTGTGATTAAAGGGATTTATTGTGAAAAGTGATTTATTTCGCTATAAAATATCAACTTTTAATTTAAAAAATCGGGGCCGTATTAACATCGACTTTAGGAAAACATATATTGTATTCCCGAACTGTCATAATGTTGCCGTTCGACCAATTAAAAATAAAACATTCCGTAAAAATTTATAAAATTCATTAGCTATTTCCTATTTATAATAGCAGATACACAACTTCTGAGCTATAATGTTTTGAAGTTTTGGAGCTACGTTGAGGTTAAAATACGCAACCTTTCGGTTGACAAAAAATAAAAAAAACAGCAAACTACGATAGGTGCTTTGGGTTAATTATGTATTTTGTTGATTTTTTCGAATAATCGTTTTTATATATAATTATTTTCTTATCTATTATTTCGTATTCAATTTAGGATGAGTCAACAGTGCATAGCTGGCAATCTAGACACGCCGTAGCGTGTCAAGCCAAGTTCAAGCGACCACGTAGCAGCCGTGTGTATATTTACAGAAAACCGTTTGGAGCCACTTTTAACTCCTTAATAACTCAAAATCTATTTAACATAAACAATTTGGTTTTGTTTATTAAAATCCCACAGATTAACTAGAACGCCCGAATTTCATAAATACAACTCAAACGGTCATTGAAATATCTTCGATAACTGTCTCCAGAATTAATTTCTAGGGAATAGGAAGTAATATAATTTGACGTTTATCCTGGGGGGAAAAGGGTGGAGGTCAAAAGGTACTTGAAGCGTAAAATATAGGATTGTATAATTCTATTTAGTCTCTCAGAATCAACACCTATTCTCATCTGCTCGCGGTCACCTCTGCACACTATTTTATTTGATGAACAGTTAAGAAATTAACTTCTCAGTGTAGTAATCTAATAAATAGTGACAAACGGGGAAGGTGGTTTAAGTAATAGTATTCAAATATAACTATATAGAAGTTCGGAAACCGAACAAATACAATTACAAATTTTTAAATATTTATTGGTACTAAAATGTTTTAGTCTACATGATATAGTTAATCCTTCCAAAAATCTAGAATTACACAGCGTTTATTTATTAGAATTTATTTTTTTTGCAGTACAATATAATGACACTGCGTGATGCGTGAAAAAGAGCTAGACTGAAAATATCTGTTTTGGAATTATTGTTGTTTTGAATTTAGTATTATGTAAATGAAAATTATGGTTATCTTTAACTTAACATACGGAATCCTCAACGCATGAAATATCATGTTTGACTGAACTTGTTTCGTTTTTGAGTTACGTGAATTAATCATGAGTGAAATTCTGGAAGTAGCCGCCGACTACGAGGTGCGCTCAGTTATTCGTTTTTTAAACCACAAAAAAATTGCACCGATTGAAATTTATCGACAAATAGTGGAAGTTTATGGTTCCCTGTGATGAGTGTTCAACATGTTCGTAAATGGTAGTACCGCAAATTCGGAAGAGGTAGAACGAATGTAGAGGATGAGCAAGGGGTAGCAGCAGACCATCCGTCATCTCAGACGAACTGGTGCAAAAAATCGAAGAAACTCTGCGATCCGATTGCCGCCAAACCATATCCGATCTTCTTGACCAGTTTCCGGGTGTGTCACGAGGTACCATGCAAAAAAATTCGAGACCGACGAGGAGTTGAAAAATTTCGTTCTTACCTAGCTACAAAATTTGGCGGAAGTTTCTACGAGGACGGTATTTATAAGTTAATTTCTTGACTCGATGAATGCTTAAATTTAAAAGGTGAATATGCGGAAAAGTAAATAAAAGTGTGCTTAAATTCAATGCCGATATCCGTTTTTTTTTCTGGCTTTATTAGTTTCGAAAATAAAAAATAAGGAACCTTACTTTATGAACGGCTCTCGTAGATCAAAAACCTAACCCACTTCCAGGTGACCTAGAAAGTTGAAATTTGGCGTTCAGCTGGATAATTCGGTGTATACAAAGGACAAAAATCAGAAAATAGTGAATTTTTACGATTTGAAGTATTTTCCAAGCAATTGATTTTTATTAACAGTTAGAGTACTATAAGGCTTTGTGTGCGTTTTTAAAATAAAAATCTAATCGAGATACTTGACCTGCCGCAAAATAAATTTAAAATTGCTAGCTTATTATAAAATAGATGACTATCTTAATGATAAACATATATTATTATGGAGCAATGCGATTTCAGTACAGCACAGGAAATGAACATGATATTGTATACTAATTTTGACATACTTGTAAAAAAAGTGATAAAAATAACATGACATATTTGTACAGTCCTGTGTGCTGCAGTAAGGGTTTCTTTGCCATTTCTTTCCCTCGGCCAAACAGGTCCGAAGTGATGGTAGTTTTAAAGTTTGGAGACAGATGGACTCGATAACTTGACTTTCAAAATATTTTGAAGAATAAACGGTTTAATAATTTATTTACAAAAAGTAATAATATCCTATCAAAAACATAAATGTAAAATTGGGAACCAAGTTTTCAGTATTAAGAATAACCGCGTGGTTGTCGACTTAAAAGAATTGAGATCTAAATGGGTGCCAAGTTCTGTAGATAATCCCCTGGAAATTTATTTATAAGAACATACAACATTCTAAAATTAAAACAGAATTTCTTCGTTTTTTTCATAGACGACAATGTTTGTGCTATTTAAAAATATCTAATATCTTAAATTTGAACAGTCGAATGATTTACACACACAGCAGATAATAATTTAGGATAAATTCTAACGATTTTACTTAGTTTTTACATACAAGTAATCTTATATTTGGCTAATAAACTTATCTTCTTTATGTTATTCGCAAGTTGCTGTTTTTATAGTGTAAGGTCAACGTATCTTACTCTTCTAAAAATTTAGTTTGTTGGTAAAAACTAGCCAAGTCAAATCGTGGCCCCGATACGTGTACATACACTTTCATCAATGGCGGTATTTGAACTAATATTAATATTTCGTGCCGTGTTGAATATAATTACGTCATCGGTTTAGAACATAAAACTATGTAAAACAAATAGTATTTAATTCGGTTACGATCAAATTAGTAAAAAAAACAAAAAACAAAACATCATAATACCTGTTTGATACGGAATGAAGTTGTGCGGAATAAAAAATTTTCCCGTGTCATCGATAAATCTATCCGGATTGAATAAATTTGGATTTTCCCAATTATTCGGGTTCATATGAATAGCCCAAATTAACGGGACCACCATAGATCGTTTCGGTATATGGTAGCCTTCCAGTTCGACATCTTCGAGCGGGCTATGAGGAATACCGATCGGTGTAATCGGACGGATACGCTGGGTTTCTGCGATAGCTGCTTCCAAGTAAGGCAAACGTTCGATCGAATTCAATAGTACCTTATCGCTTTTAGTAATGCCGTTCAAATTGTCAATATCATCTTGCAATTTTTTCTATAGCGGAAAAAAGTTCAACAGATTGTCAATATTTCGAATAATTGAAGTCGAATTAACGCGGCTACGGCGAAAGTGTTTACAATTTTTCAAACAATAAAAAATAGACGAAACAAACTTATATCGAACTGGCGAATATTAATAAAATACAGCGCATTCATTTTACTCCCGGTGTCAAGAAATGTTTCTTCTTATTTTTCCATTCTCCAATATTACAACCCTTCCGTCTACAGCTGCTCATTCTAAACTTTGGTTTAACTCTTACGCCTCCTCATTCTCTAACCCGGATCCCGCTTTTTCTTCTCTGTTCAACCTTTCCTTCTTCACTTTCCCTGATTTCTTGACTTCCCTTTTATGCATCGTTTTAATCTCTTTGCGATTTCCTGCGTTTTGGGCGTAGTTTGCTCGCTTCGTCACTTTCAATTGAACAAGCTTCTTTCCACTCCTCTCTTTTACCACACGGTATTCCCATTCCATAAAATGCTTCATTCATTCTCTCGGTTCTTTTTTCTCGTATTATTCGAGCTTTTGATTTTTTTTTTTTGTTGGCCATCTCTAATTCAGTAATGATTTGAGTCTCCTTCCCCTCTTTTTCACTATTCTTGGGCCAATGTTCATATTGCCAAACGCCTAAAAAAAAAAAAAAAAAAAAAAAAATTAAAAACATATAGTAGAGCAGGGTAAATATGGGTACTCTGGCTCACTGGGCGAGAGGGTGGATGGGGAGTTTAACCCAAGCAAAATTCACCCAATTATCCTCAAAAATCAGCCAAAACTAATCGAACTACCCTCATTTTCCCGCCACAACTAACCAAAATAACCCAATTTATGTGCTATTCTAACCCAACTACCTTTTATTTCTCCCCACCCCAGCCATGCATTCCGCCCGATAATCCGAACAGCTGCACGCCCCTCACCCCTCCAGGGCACTGTAAATTAGGCTTATTAATTCCACCTAGCAGATATTAACTCAACTGTCCACCACACATCTCAATAACCAACCTCTAATCCAAACAGAACCCCCGTACCGCGGAGCTCCTACTTTAACCTCATTTGTGCCAACCTAACCGATATGCGAATCCAACTGTTCCCCGCCACCGCCGCAGCACCACTGAGAGACTATTTTAGAACATTCCAGAACGTTCCGGACCCTCTGCACCCCTCAGCACCCAAGACATTAAGCTAACTGTTCGCTGTATGTCTTTTTTTCTTTTCGGAAAATATTTTACAGATGGGACACAAAATGAAAACAAGAATTAAAAGAAAAAAATAAAGTTACCCCACAGATGTAGCAGTGAAATCGAATAATTTCTCGGAAAATAAATATTTTTTTTTCGCAGTTGTTTTTGCTTTTGTTTCCACTCTTGATGCGTCTCGCCCTAAACTTTAAATTACCTCGTTTGCAACGTGTCATAAAAACTGAATTCACATTTCATCACGGAATATGAAAATTTTCTCTGATTTCGATTATAGATAGTGCACCAACATGTATACAAAAATACATATAATACGCTATTTTTAACTGCGAAGACTACTTTAGATATTTAAGAAATTTATGTTATTTATCAATTTGGCTATTCTAAGATAGTTCACGGTAGTATTTACAACTGCGCGGCAGTTATTTGGTTTGGACCGTGTACCATGTTGGATCTAGATATACTGCGGTTTTTCCAGAGGGAATATTTTAAGTATCAAACAGCATATTAAAAGACAGGAAAATGGTAAAAAATTATGAATGATCCGGTGTGAGTTGTGCTAAGAACTTAGCTACGTCGGTTATATAAAAAAGGTTGCTTTGCAAAGCCTCGTAATATTCCATTGCTCGTTTGCACTGTTGATGGTATCGACGAACCGATTTGATCGACTGAAGGCTTTTTGCGAAATAGGTACTGCATATAGGCGCGCTGCTGTAGGGAATTTAACAGTTTCATAAAATTTGCCTTTGCGGTTTTTTTTTTACGATGGTTAACTTTGTTCTGCGTCCTCCGGCTTACACTGCGGAGAAAATTGTTGAATTCGAGAGGGTAAGAGGGAGAGTTTATTGTTATTTCCGGTAATTTCACAGAATCGCTTAGTAAGGATATTGTTTCTAACAATAGATCTCCATTAAGCTTTAATTATCCATCGTATAAATTTGTAATCGTTATATTTTTCATAAATAATCGATCTACGCCTAAAACACACATCACTGGACATGCCACCAGTTCTTTAGCAGTGCGCTTGTTAATTAGCGCTTATAATTTTTTAGTTTGAAAATTTTTTTGTAATAATTAGGTAGCTTCTATAATGAACGATAGATACCATGTTTAATGAAAAAATCAACAACAAAGAATATTCTTCTTTTAAAGAAAAAGAAAAAAATGAAATAACCGAAAGGAGTACATTTTTTTTTTTATTTTCCAAAATATCAGGTTAATGTTTAACGTAATTTCTGTTAGTAAACGCTTTTTTATCAGACAGATTTTGTATTTCGTTGTCGTTATTTTTATTACCAACTGGAATCGTCTACATTTAGCATGGTATATTATAACTTTCATACGATTTTCACCGACCGCATCTATTATACTAGTGCGTTAACCTTTCTAAAATAAATTGATTAACTTACCCCCGGATAGGTTTTTTTTTTTTTGCAATTTCTCTTAACTTCTGTTTTCTTTTTTAAACAATTCCAAAAAAAAGACAAAAAAAAAAAAAAGAAGCAGAAGCGCAAAAAAAAAAACAAGAAAACTGGAATCTGTTTCGTAGTTGGAAATTTCGGAGTATTCTCAGAAAAACATATTCACAGATCAAAAGAATGAGGTACATGTTATTACAAATTGACTATTGCGTCCCTGATTTCGGGTGCCCGTATTACAAATTGACTTTTCTTTAGCAGTTCGGGCTCGCCAGTGTAACAAATTCTTTAACTTTTCTAAGTCCCTGCTTCCGGGCAGCTAGAGTCACAAATCCTGACTTTTCCCTTCGATGTCTTTCTCTTCCGTAAGCCAGTCACACGGAGATGAAGATAAAAAATAACGAGCATTAGGCTTTTAAAACACGTGTAATTCTTTACGCGGCACATAAATGATATCCGAAAAAAGGTTAACTTCACCGCATGGCGCTCTTCGTAACGCGCGAAAAAACGGTATCGATCGACTAGATGAACGAACAAAAAAAAAAACGTGGTAACTATCAATTACGACTACGGCGACCAGAAAAATAAGCGAACGAACAATGTGTTCCGTGCTACGGCGATAAAGGCTACGCAGAAGTTTCTAGAAGAATACTTCTGCGTCGATCACCGCACTTACTGCCCTGCCTGACTTTTGGCGGGATACATTAAAAATCTCCGCTCGCTCAATGTCATTCGCCACACTGTTCGGATGCGCGCTTTCGCCGCAAGCACATGTCACTGCCTTAGCCCTCGACCACAACCACTACACAGACACTAGTGCAGTATCATCCCGGTGCAACTGATCGAACGAACAGGCACGGGATTTTCGGTTTTGGCCGAGGAAGCATACTTGACAAGGCAAAGCGACGGCTAAAAAGAACGATGTCCGAGAGATCGTGAATTAATGATATTTCAGAGAATATTTTCTAACTCGGACATCGTTAAAAGATAGCGCTGCAAGTACCGAATCCGTATCACTGCCCCACCCCAATTTCCATCCAAAACGGAAGTTTTTGGATGAAGACCAAGGTGTGAAAGAATTTACGGATTCGGAGCATCCAGTGTTGAACCACAGAGCTCTAAACATAACGCTACCGTTCAGATTCACCCATTCCTCAAACATACCACACGCATACCGCACAACGGCATTGGAACGACTAAACAAATACAAACAAATAAATAAATAAAATTGCGGAAAAAATCAGAATCTCCACACGACTAGAGCTATGCATGTCCTCACAGGGACCAAACGAATATCTACTAACAACATTAATTCAGAAAATATCAAAAAAATTATTATCACCCATGACTACAACGGGTGACGAAACTCCAACAAAATCTATTAATAACAAACGATACTTGAATAGGGCTAATAATGACCTCAAGTCATATTATCAAAACGAAGTACTAAGACCATATTCAATAAACTGAAGTGTACGGTGAAATTTCAAAATAACCATCATTAAGACAACAGAAAGATTACAAGCCTTGCATGTACCCGAGCCACCGAAAATCAATTCCTAAAAAAATACTATGCCACCACGGCCCAAAATGGTGCACTCGGATACCATGCGAAGTGCGGAAACACCCCCATTGGCCTACCACAAGAGAAAATGAGAGCCCCCCTTTCGACACCCCTGACCAAACATGCACGAACGTGTAACCGAGCCACCCTGTATATAATTGTAGAGGTGGTGCGCGGCCACGTCCGACACATGGGACCCCCCAATTGGCTTATCCCAGACAGACACCCCTACATATCAGATGAAAACCAACTTCCTACCATTACCTAGCATGCCTTCCCACGGCGCATGCCACCGGAAATTAGATTAAAAACCAACAAAACAAGACAAACAAAACAAAAAAAAAATGTCTGAATAATTAGCAAAATTGCATTTCTAGTCGTGGGCACTCACACTCGCACAATAACACAACAAGAAAATTCCTGAAAAATTATACATTATATTAAGACGTCATTAACACGTTCCGCTACCCTCCGATCTGCCTGCGACGTCGGAGGTTCAACAAAACAATTCACCTATACATAATATTGACCGCAATCACCAAAATAAATATAAACAAACTAACTATAAATGTTTACCGTAACGTAACGAAAATTTACAATTCCCTACGCCGCATATAGTGAACGATTTACGGTGCCGAGGTGTTAAAAATAATATGGCGACATTCCATTAATTCTCACCCACACCTCACTTATACTCGGGAAATAGGATCCAGAGTGGTGACCCGTGAGTAACTTTGACTCAAAGATGTTTAGACAATAATGACGGAAGAAAAGCAAGTTTTTTTTTTTTTTTTTTTTTTTTTTTTTTCGGAAAAAAACTGCAAGACCGCTATCCGAAGCAAAATGCCCAGATGATACATACCTCTTCTCTTAATTGTTATTTTTATTATTTCTCAAGATTAATAAATGTCTAACGGACGAAAATTCGACAAGTCGAGTACACATTCACCAATCGGATGCGCATTGCCTCGATTAAGTCGATGTAAATAAACAAACTCCATGATTAACGGCATCAATTTTGCTCATACATGGATGTGAATACAATTTTATTCTGTAAAATGTTCGCGAGCAGAACTTAAATTGAACGTGAAGAATCGAGACTTACAGAGTGAAAATAAACTGGAACAAGTAAACAAAACTTCCCGTGCAAACTTGTACATGCATTAATGCGTGAATATAATACTAGCGAATATATAAATAATGACTTCCCTGTTTGCCAAATCTGTCCTGTAAACGATCTCAACAGATACCAATCATGCTAGGATCTCGCGACCCCGGAAACTACCCCCCGTACACCGACTATCACCCGGAACAATAAACCGACTTTATGACGCCAGAGCACAACAAAGGGATGTTAAGAAAAAACTCTGTGAAAACGTGGAAAAACTTGACTTTCCGAGTCGCACTGATTCACACGTACCCAGACGCACCACGGTCGCGGCCAGATGTTATTACAAAATGGAGCACCTCTATAATAGGTTCCGTGGAAACATACGCCGTGGCCGCCTCCAAGTACGCCGCCAGATGTTATAGAAGACATGGACTACCTTTAAAGGATTTACAAATCCTACGCAGCCGCGCTAAAGAAAAATAAAATAAATGCAAGGATGCCAACGAACCAACTCCAGACCCTTACATCATAACTTCCTAGTTCTGCGCCGCCAGATGTTATAGATGAATAGGATCGCCTTTCTAACAGGACTTTATATTTGACGAGCACGCCGATTGTTCCCGATAGCGATATACGTAAATAGCTCCGCGAAACCGCGAGCTCCCTTAATTGGTATTGTCAAACAGGACAAGGCAAATAACAAAAAAAAATTATACGGAAGAAAATTCTAAAAAAATAAAAAATTCGTTTAGAAAATTTATTTACGAGGGAAGTATTTTCACTTTTATATATATATATTTTCTTTTTTTTTTTTATGCGGGTCTTAAATCGATGATATTGCGTATTACGTAATTGTTTTCGCGAGTAAGATCTTTTAGGTAATATGCGTTGTTAGGCATACGGTCTATGATTTCAAAAGGCCCTATGTACAATAACTCCAATTTTCTCATGCGTTTTTTCGCCTTATTAGATAGGACATGGTTCTTTATATATACATGATCTCCTACGTTATATTCCCTTATGTTATTCTTTTCTACCTGCTTTTTTCGGCGCGCATTATTGAGGCGTTCTAATCGAGCTTTTATTGTTTCTATGATACTCTCATGAGTTTGTCTATCCTCCACCTCCGGAAACGCAATTACTTCGCTAATGAGATGACAATGATTCTCTCTATAAATCACCTCACTCGGAATATATCCGGTAATAGTACTCGGGATGTTATTGAAACATGCCTCGATTCCCGCGAGATGTGTCAGCCAGTTGGTGTGACGTTTATGACACAAACACCTGATTGACTTACCTAATTCAAAGTTGACCCTTTCGGCCGGATTGTTTTTCGGGCAATAGGCGGCTATATGCCGCACTTCGATGTCCCTACTCTCGAAAAAGGCGTACCAGCGCTGACTAGTAAATACTGTGGCGTTGTCCGAAACGATAGTGTTCATTTTTCCTACTGTACTGATAAAATGATTCACCTTCGATATTAAATTTACACTCGTTAGCCTCTTCATTGGGTAGAACTTAACGTATTTTGAAAAAGTGTCATATAGTACAAATATTTGGTTCATCCCTTTTACAATGGGCAACGGGCCAAAAACATCAACCGCAACGATGTCAAGTGGACCTTGCGGGGAGTAGCTTGTTAAAGGACCGATGGATTTCGCCGTATATGGTTTTGTTTTTTTGCATAATTCACAACGTTTAATTACTTTATTGATCGTATTTCGCATCTTTAAAAAATGACATGTACGGGAGATCAGCAAATAAGTACGGAGCTGTCCAGGGTGCGCGTATTTAGTATGTGTTAACCAGATCAGCTCCTCGACATGTGCACTAGGTATACATATCCGCCACAATTCACTTACTCTACTGCGGAAAAATAATAAATCCTTATGTATGCGATAAAATCTGCGCAATTTCTCTATACATTCAATATTTTTTATAACACATCCCCAAGATTTATCTGCTCGCTGGTCCTCTGCAAGATTACGGAACAATTCCTTAATTATACTTTGAGTAGACTTGTTGAAAAAGGCAATTAACGCAACATCACTGTTTATCTCGGGAATATTACCTAGATTTCGTGTTAGCATATCCGCGACAACGTTTTCTTTCCCGGGAACATACTCCAGTCTCAAATCGAAGTTTTGTAGATAAAGAGTCCACCTTGTTAGGCGTGCATTTTGCCACCGAGATTCTTTTAAAAACTTTAAACTTTTATGATCAGTCATTATTATTATCGGATATCCCTCAATGATTATGCGAAACTTTTTTAAACAGAAAATAGTGGCCAACAACTCTTTTTCAGTTGTAAAGTAGTTTCTCTCTGCACCTGTTAGCAGCCGACTCACGAACATGATCGGCCGCGGATCACCTTGCTCGTCTAATTGCGATAGCGAGCCACCAACCGCTCGGTCGGACGCGTCAGAACATACAATGAATTCTTTCTTATAATCAGGAGTTTGTAATTTAATGTGTTCAGCGAACGCATCTTTGAATTGCTGAAACGCTCGATCATGTTCCTCGTCCCAGACAAACGGGACCTTATTACTAACTAATACTGATATAGGTTGGATAATCTCTGCATATGACTTTATAAATTTACGGTAAAAATTGCACATGCCGAGGAATGACATGACCTGATCTCGATTGTTTGGAGGAGGAAAATTTTTTATTTTCGCTATCTTTTCCGACTGCATAGACACTCCCGATGTAGTTAATCGATATCCCACGAAATTTAGCTCATTTTGTTCTACCGATTTCATTTTATTTTCGAGATTCTCCACGTTCTCGCCAAGCTCTGACCAACGTTCTTTCTCTTCCTCTAAATTTTTTTCTATTCGTACCACGGCGGACGACAAACCCCCTATTTTTTCATTTGAACGGCTTTCCACATCCTCTACTCTCTTCACCTTTACAGCCAACTCCTTGACATAAGAGGTTAAATTTCTGTTTTTTTTCTCTACTTGTTCCACTTTATTACTTACTACTTCATATTTTTTTTTAATTTTATTAATCTCTCTCGTTAAGTCCTCTTTAAATTCTCGAATGCTCCTCTGCATCCCATCTCTTAATTCGTCTGATTTCTTATCCAGATGTTCGAACATTTTTTTATTTTCGTCGGATTTTTTATCCAGATGTTCGAACATTTTTTTATTTTCGTCGGATTTTTTATCCAGATGTTCGAACATTTTTTTATTTTGATGTTCGATCATTTTTAAAATATCCCTCATGTCGGGTATACTCTCTTCCGTATCAGTTGTTTTTTTTTTTACTAGGAAAGATGGACCTGGATCAGTAAATCCTCTTTCCTGCGGACTGGGTGGGTCATAGCTTTCTGCTATTGAACCGTCCGGGTCTTCTATCTCTCCCTTCTCTTCGTCGCTCGTATCGGCGAGGACAGGTTTGGGGTTTCTATAATCTCCCCTAGTTGTCACCACTCTAGATAGATCCCTATCGTCCATTTTCTCAGGCAGGGTATATGCACGAGATAAAATTACGTGATTGGGCTTATCTACAGACAAATAATATTAATAATACGATAATCACTACGAACCAAAAAAACAAAAAACGATTTATATGTCAGATAATAACATTTCATAAAAAATTTAACGTAAATGCGTAAACAAAATAGGTATAATACACCCTAAAGAAGTAGGCCGCGGGGAGACAATAAAAACTTTAAAAGCTTATCTGTTGTTGCAGCTTGGCTGTTTCCTTCGCTGTGTTTCTTCTATCGAAATTGAATATTTTTCTTTTCCGGGTCCACTTCGAGTCCCTCAGTTCGGATGCGCCAGTATTACAAATTGACTATTGCGTCCCTGATTTCGGGTGCCCGTATTACAAATTGACTTTTCTTTAGCAGTTCGGGCTCGCCAGTGTAACAAATTCTTTAACTTTTCTAAGTCCCTGCTTCCGGGCAGCTAGAGTCACAAATCCTGACTTTTCCCTTCGATGTCTTTCTCTTCCGTAAGCCAGTCACACGGAGATGAAGATAAAAAATAACGAGCATTAGGCTTTTAAAACACGTGTAATTCTTTACGCGGCACATAAATGATATCCGAAAAAAGGTTAACTTCACCGCATGGCGCTCTTCGTAACGCGCGAAAAAACGGTATCGATCGACTAGATGAACGAACAAAAAAAAAAACGTGGTAACTATCAATTACGACTACGGCGACCAGAAAAATAAGCGAACGAACAATGTGTTCCGTGCTACGGCGATAAAGGCTACGCAGAAGTTTCTAGAAGAATACTTCTGCGTCGATCACCGCACTTACTGCCCTGCCTGACTTTTGGCGGGATACATTAAAAATCTCCGCTCGCTCAATGTCATTCGCCACACTGTTCGGATGCGCGCTTTCGCCGCAAGCACATGTCA
This sequence comes from Icerya purchasi, assembly GCA_039619475.1. NCBI lineage: Eukaryota > Metazoa > Arthropoda > Insecta > Hemiptera > Monophlebidae > Icerya > Icerya purchasi. The sequence continues at coordinate 41,173,395 of CM077116.1, read as the reverse complement.
CTGCCTTAGCCCTCGACCACAACCACTACACAGACACTAGTGCAGTATCATCCCGGTGCAACTGATCGAACGAACAGGCACGGGATTTTCGGTTTTGGCCGAGGAAGCATACTTGACAAGGCAAAGCGACGGCTAAAAAGAACGATGTTCGAGAGATCGTGAATTAATGATATTTCAGAGAATATTTTCTAACTCGGACATCGTTAAAAGATAGCGCTGCAAGTACCGAATCCGTATCAATGTTTAATTTCGACAGATGGGAAAAATAAATCTAGGTAGGCTTTGCAGAGAAAGAAGATTCGAGAACATAATTTGTCCGAATATCGCACAACTATGCCCGAGATTTATTGAAGAATTCAATTTATAATATGATATCAAATTTAGCAGAGAAAAAAAAATGAATTTTTAACAGACCGGAATTATCGTAAAGGTTTTTTAACCCTACATATTAAGCGTAGATTAACCGGCGATGTTTCATTAAGTATATATTGTGCGGTTCTTTGGCCATACTATGCGTAACGAACACTCCATGCTACAATTAATAATTGATGGGAAAGTGCAGGGAACACGCCCAAGAGGAAGATTAAACAACATTAACTATGGACGGATATAATTAGTAATTTATGAAAGGAAAAATCAATTATCGAATGTAAACGGATGGTGGATGATCGAATACAATGGCGGAAAAAAATTGAAGATGCTCTAGTGTAATGGTCACGAATTCATTCGGGGGATTACGACCAAAGAAGAAGAAGAAGAAGAAGAAGAAGAAGAAGAAGAAGAAGAAGAAGAAGAAGAATAGTTTAATAAGATGAAATAGACATTTTGCTGATATACTGAATTGGAATTAAAGATAAAACACGAAGTTGGCGTATGAAATTATTTGTATGCAGGATGTATGCATCTAGCGCTACAAATATTGTGACCGAAATTAGAATAAAATTTTTTTAAAGCATGTTTATTAATGAAAAATTCGAAAATTTCTAGTTGTTGAAGCTTCTCCAGTTTCGAAAAGAAGTATTTCAGTGATCATCCCTGTTTACAGTGCAGTACACTATCCATTTCTAATATTCGGTTATGTTATTCGTTGCGTTGAACTATTCACGAGGGCGAACAATATTTTTAATGCACTTTAGTGTGTCGACATTATATCAGTTTAGCTTCAATTTCGAATATTTACAGAAACATTGTTGTCCTTTTCGTTCTGACGATGCTGTGTGCCAATGCTCGGAGAAGAAAGCAAGCTATTAAATTAGTAGAAAAATTTCCAAAAATAGTCATTCAGCACCGTTTAAATCAAAAGCTTCGGCTAATTCGTCTAAAAAAAAACAATTATTGTAAAATACTTTTCGCCAGTCAAATAAATATATAGCATGATAGAACGACTATTAAGATTGGCGAGTTCTCCGATGGACAGCATTTAGTTCGCCGTCTACTGAAGCGATATGTATACTCTGTTTTGTGTTGGGCATTTTGAAAAGAAGATTATAATAATTTTTAAAGATCTTATTCCGACAATAGATATTTCGGAAGAATTTTCCGTACCTTTTAATCCAATCCGGAAGTAAACATTTAAAGAAAGCTTAAACACTAATAAAACGTACATAAACGCATTTTAAATCGGTAAACTAATTTCGGCGAATATGAGCGACAAATTAATGAGTTTGTAGAAAGTGAGGGGTATTTTTATAATGATATAAGAATAAGGTTACACTTCCCCACAAAAGAGAAAATGCTCGATGAAATCAATTTCGATTTCTCCTAGACAGCACCGATAATTACGGTTATAACTGCTTTTCGCTCTTTACCAGACGAATCTGCAGGATCCAACGAAAAATGAACTTCATCGTGAATCGCAGGTGAGAAAGATCAATTAAGAGAAATTTCGAACTATAAATAGAAATTACCGTGTACAAAAAGGGGAAAATTGAATCATTTAGTAACAGTTTAAAAAAGTTAATACTACAGCGGTCCCGGCAGCGGAAACGCACATGAAAGAACTTATAGTTTAATGAACAGGTAAAATATATAGTAAATTTAGAATTGACTGTTGAATGTACTTCGGATTTTAGGTCGAATCGATTACGTGATAATCAATTAAACGGCCGGCACGCTGTACATTTTATAAATTCGGGAGCAGCTAGAAATTACAAACTTGAAAGAATAAGTCTGAAACAAAAATGAAAACGCGAAAAACGTTAATGTAAATCCAATTTTAGAAATCGCTAGGAGAACTCTTTTTATTAAATTTTTACCATGCAAAATATTCGATTTTTCGTTTTAATTCGATAGCATAAAAAATAAATTATTGACTAGCATCGAAACGAAACTATGCCAGTTTGCAGCGAGGGAAATTGAAGGGAAACAAATAAAAGAAACAATCAACTTTTTCACTTTACTTTTCGTTCTTTGTAATTCCACATACGTCTCAGTTTGGGAAGCACTGGCAAAGGCACGTGTAACAAAATTAATTTTTTGTACAATTTTTAAACGCAAAGAACAATATGGGGAGCAGTAAATACCAAGGAAAAACGAGTTTCCCTAAGGAAATAAATATTTCATTTCTCGGCGTAGTGGAAGTTGAAATTTTTTACTCTCCCTAGGAGATCGGCTTGTTCGCGTGAAAATCCTTAAGTTCGTACCGAACCCAACGGAGTACCGACAAGAGTAAGGAGCCAGTTCCTTAATCTGTTCTTCGGATCTGCGGTCAAACTAGGCCTCGCTAAAACTATAGTGTTCTTATGTAATGATTATAGAAGAGTTATTTCACTGGACTTCATCCGAGTCTTATTCTTCTCATTTTGAGTTAGTGAAAGAAAAAATATAAAGACAGTTTTCAATTTTACACTTTTTTTCGATTTTTATCGAATGTTTATTTCAAAAAATATAACAAAAAAAAAAAAAAAGAGAAATGTTAAAATATTTCGTAACGATTTTTTTGTTTTTCGTATGTTCGCTAGCGTAAGAACCGCTTCCTCATTAATATGAATGAGTGAGTCGATGAGTCTATTCGGTCTTAAGTTTAACTTTATTTATACTATACGATTTATTCGAAGTAGCAGCTCGTAAAGTGAGTAAACGCGCGCGGTTCTGACGAAGTCACGGGACTATTTAAAAAATGCCGCGAAGAAACATACTATAAAAGAGTGCGGCAAACTTGTCGGATCGATGATTCCCAGCGATCGTAAAAATGGAATTAGATTAAGTAAATTAAAGATCACGGGTAATTTATAATGTCAGGCCGAAAAAAAATAATAATAATAAAAAAAATAAATAAATAATCACAAAACAAAAAACATCTAGATAAAATTGGCCGATGTCGAGCATTTTATGTGTACGCCGCTAGGAGAGGTCGTTCGAAATCGTATTTGGCTTTTTATTTTACCGCTATTTATCGCTGCTGTATAAAAACAACTTGTAGTGCTATTGATCGAAGTGTTTTTGTCCCCCCTTCTGACACCTTGAAATAAACCGCATCGTAACCGGAGTCGGAAACCGGTAACCGAGTAAATTAAAATAAAATAAAGAAAACAGAATTGAAATACGAGGGGATGTAATGAGCTAATAGAATAGCGGAAAAATCGTGTGATTAGTGGTTCCACCAATCGGTGTAATTTAATGTGACGGCAAGGACAAGTTGCTCGTTAGGTGCCTAAAAAAATTAATCGATGATTCGAGATGAGAGGTGATAAGTGGAAGCACTTAATTTATTCCGATAACAGATTATTATTTTTTAGGATAGAAGATTGCCGTAGTGTACTACGTTCGGTAACTATTAATTTTCTCGCATTCGCGATGATGAAAGAGAAATATCGTTTTTAAAATAGTTTGGAATTAAAATGTTATTGAAAATATCAAATGACTTCCGACATAAGTCAAAGAACCTTATAAAATCATAAAATCATACATTGACGGTTCTAGCAAAAAAAAAAAAAAAAAGTTACAGCGGTCGCGATTCTTTCTACAGAGTTTAAAAAAATCGGAGGAAACCAAAAAATTTCAGATTTTCCTTTCTGGCGCCTTTATCGAGAGTACCTGATGTGAAGTATGTCGGTGAGCGGCAATTTCGCCAATCTTTCTATTTGCGGGAAATAAAACAATTAGAAATCTCCCCTCCACGAGTTAACGATTTTAATAATTTATAGTTCTTTTTAAGTTAATCTTTCTTTGTTATTACTATTATCACTTTTTGTTTTGAAATCTAAAATGCATACCCTGCTCTAAGGCGAAACTGGAAAAACGTACATTTTTATCATTCGGCGGTTCGATTTTTATCTTTTTATTTATTTATTTATTTATTTATTATTTATTATTTATTTATTATTTATTTATTTATTATTTATTTATTTATTTATTTATTTTTTTTTTTTTTTTTTGACCAGATTTATCGGATCTGTTAATTTTATATAAGAAGCTATTTTATTACTTCTAGGAAAGTGTTATAAAAAAATATTCGTATTCTGCTATGGTGGAGAGAACGTGTACTAAAAATTATGAATGAGGAATCGCGGCGAAGGAAGACACCTAGGCAATAATTTACACTTACAAAAACCGCGTTTCTTTTTTCATCGTGTTTCTCATACTGACGACAGGCTGTACCGCGGCAATAATAATTTTCTTCCTAGTTACAAGATCCGATATAGTACAATGACATTCCTTTTAAAATTTCAAAGTCTACTTCGATGTTATGTGTTTTAATTTATGTTTATTAATGATAATATGTTCAGTTATTGTTGATTTATTTATATGTCCGTATTTTATAACGTGCAAATGTTCTTTTTGTATCTTATTTTGAATATATAGGATAAACTAGGAGAAATTTCAAAATAAGATACAAAGAACATTTGCACGCTATAAAATACGGACATATAAATAAATCAACAATAACTGAACATATTATCATTAATAAACATAAATTAACACGTAACATCGAAATAGACTTGGAAATTTTAAAATACATATAAACAATCATAACATGCTAAATTTCGCTGAAAATTATTATATTAATAAATTCAAAAATAACTGTATAAACCATAATTACTCAAATATAGATAATCCATTATTTAACCTCTAAATAAAATTTTAATACGGTTCATTTCCTTATGTACACATTATTACTATACAGACGACCATTTTACATAATTTATCCTACTTATGATTTATTTATTTTTGATATTAATTTTTATATTTTAGAAATTTTAAACTTTTTAAATTTTTCATTTTTCATTTTAAATTGTTACCGCATTTCTCCTTGTTAAATTTTATTAGTCATTTTTATATTTTTATACTTTATTTTTAAATTTTATACATTTTATATTTATTCAATAATCGACTTTTAATATCGACCTTTTTCAGTTTAATTTTAAATGTAGTTATTGTCTTCATTATTTATATTTATTTACAATCACTCCCGTGAAAATGAAGTGTTCGCTTCGAAACGCGTCGGGGATATAAAAATTATACATATAATTGTTTAATTAAGTGTTAAAAATTTATTTCTGTCGTGAATAAACTTAACAATGTGTTCAATTTATTTATTTATTTATTTATTTACTCCGCTGTACCTTGCGGCGGTTTTTCAGCCAGAGTTTCTGATTGCTACTGTTATTATTTGTTGTTGATGTGTTTTGTTTTGTTATTCATTACATGGTTGACAAAGCTGATCAAATTAAAAAAGTTTTTTTTACGTATTTCGGTTATTGGTTTTTTTATTATTTTCCGTTTTTCTCTTTCGTTTTTAAACTTATTGCATTCGAAAATCGAATGTTAATCATCTGTTTCCTCTTTACAGTCTTTACAGATGTCCGATTCAGCAATTTTAAATCGTTTCATATAGACACCCCATTATTATTTCCATGTCCGGTTAAAAATTGAGTGAAGTTATAATCGGTATAAAAAGGTTTCATTTGTAGTCTTTCTTCTAAGTTTGGAACTATTTCCCGTGTTGTTACTTTGCCAGTTTTTGATTTATCACACCTGAGTGTTGCCAAAGTCGTATACTACTTGAATTCATTTTATTTATCTGTTTTCGTAACGTTTTTTTTTGTCTAAAATTTTAGTTCTTCTTGTTTTGTATGTTTTGATTTGGTTTTCTAACTTCAAGTCTATAGGTATTATTATTCCTGCTATGATGTTGACTGAAGTATAGGATATTGTGCGATAACCAGAGATTGTTCCTATTAATATTTTCCTTTGTAATTTTAACAGCTTATTCTTGTCTTTTTTATACTATGGAAAAAGAAGAAAATTAACAAAATAAATTTCTTAGATATAACAATAATAAAATCAAATGATAAGTTAACATATAATATTTATAGAAAACAAACCACCACTGATAATATAATTCATAAAACATCAAATCACCCAAACCAACATAAATATGCTTACTTCATGACTGCAATAAATAGATTATTAACTACACCCATGAATATAAATAAAAAACAAATAGAAATTAATATATTAAAGACTTTGGCAAGAAATAATGGTTATGACGAACAAATAATAGATAAACTAATTCACAAAATAAAATCAAAATCAAAATATATACAAAAATTAAGAGTCAATAATGCTACTAACAATAAAGGATGGATAACATTCACATTTATAAACAATAACATATACAAATTAACCAATTTATTCAAAAAACAAGGTTTAAATGTAGCATTCAAAACTAAAAATAATTTAAAATATAAAATAAACACCTTAAATTTAAAAAATAATAATATTTACGAAAATAGCGGTATATATAAAATAAATTGTACTGATTGTGAGAAATCATACATTGGTCAAACAGGGCGAAAAATCAATTGCAGATATAAAGAACATATAAAAGCATTTAATAATAATGAAATAGAAAAATCAACCTATGCAGAACATCTAATTAAAAATAAACATAAACCTAATTCAATAGAAAATACTGTAACCATCCTGGCCACTTATCACAAAGGTAATAATATGAACATTGCAGAAAATTATTATATAAATAAATATAAAAATAATATTTTAAATGACCAAACACCTAATAATAATAATCCACTGTTTAATATAAAAATTTAACTTTTTGTCTTCTTGTTTTATTTTATATTTTATATTAATTATTAGCATTTTCAATCTATAGATTTTTATACCTGCCATGTTTATTCCTCTTTACATCTACTATATATACACATGTATTCCCTATATTCACTTCAGTATGTTTTAAGCTTCCTTTAAGTTAGTGTTAGCTGATGATGGGTTATGCCCGAAAACGTTTCTAAATAGGTATTTATCTAATTTATTGATCTATATTGTTTGTTATTAAAGTTTATTTTATTATACCATTTTAACAAACAGGATGTATTCACCTACATGTTTATTTTATCTTTATCTTTTTTTTTTAATCTTGTCTATTATGAATTCGATGTGTTTTCCAAAATTTAAATTTGTGTCTATGATTATTCCCAAGTATTTTATTTCTTTTACTATTTTTATTTTATCTTTATCTGCTGTTCAATGCAATGCACCATTTCTTCCCTGTCTTGTTTTCTACTTATTAGTAGTGCTTGGGTTTTATTTATGTTGAATTGTAAGCCTAAGTTTTGAATGTTTTTACTCAATTTTTTTATTGCTTCATTTATATTGTAAACTTTGTCCTTTTTATTAATTCCTGAGACTAACATTATATCGTCTGCGTAGCTTACCATATTGCAGTGTTGACTGAAATGCAAATGATGTACTTCGCTCATTGCTATGTTGAAGAGTACTGGCTCTAGAACCGAACCTTGTGATACTCCTGAGTTGACACTCCTGTTGTATAGGATTTTGTTTTCTTGATTAAATAACCCGATTCTTCTATCTGTTAAGTAGTTACGAATTATAGTTTGTATTGTACCAGATATATTTTTTCTTTTCATTATTTTTAAGATTTCATCAATTTTTATTTGATCAAAATGTGTTCAATTAATAAATACAGTAGTGATCTTATGTAAAATTTAAATATTCATTAAACAAAAGAAACGCGTAGCTGGCAAATTTTGAAATCAGCTCGGTATATTCAGTGCGCAAACGCCAAGGCGACCACATGGATTCAGTCTCATCCACTTAAGTCCCGTTGTACAGACGATCACCGATGATTGGGTTTATTTGTCTTCAATTGTAGGCAAAATGAAATTATCGATGTTCACTGTAGAAGGCATATCATCGAGCTTAGAGACAGGGCATCCTTGGCTATCGAATCCATCTGTTACCAGATGTAATCTGAAACCTACCGGAACAGCACTCTATTCGACATTTAAAAACAGTCGGTTGTTGGTTAATAATTTTACCGCAAATTTTTTGACAGCTTGAAAAAAGCATAAAAGATCTTCTCGATCTTCTGCAATGAAGGGAACAGCGTGTGATAGTTTATACAAAAGGGAAGTGAATAGCGAGCATCCTGCTGCGATGATAAATAATCAGGAGAGCGCTCTAAGTTCGTTGAAAGTTATTGAATTTTTAAAAATGCACAGGATGTTGCAAAGAAACCATTGCGAACGAACGATTAAAAAACTTATTCAGAAATTAACAAGATAGCCAGTCAATTCTGAGAATGGTAAACCACCTCTGAGAAGAGGAATAAAGAAAAGCGAAAATATAAGAACAAAAGAAGAAATTAATCATTCTAAATCCGTCTTCGCAGCACTGACGGAAGCGACAAAAGTGCTAAAAAATAACGAGACAATACTATCAGAGCAAATAAAAAATTTCGGGTACTAAATTGCAAAAATTTGTTTATCCGTACTGCCTATCTGGTAAAATGCCTAATATACGGAAGAAAGCCCGTGTAAAGTCTGAGGAAAAATCCAAACGAATCGCAGAATTCCGAAAAGAAAACGTAGTGTTTTATATATGCTGACGATTTTAGACGAGGGGAAAATGTACTCTAACCTGACTCGAGTAAAAATGTATCTTCCACCTGGAAACTGCAAAGAACATTAAAAGAAAGAGATTAAACAATTTCAACTTTCAGAATCACTAAAAATAAAAAGATTTTCCGAAATGCCTAACGAGAGATAATAAGAACTTAATAATTGTCATACACACCGCAATAAATATTGAGCAGAAACGTTTTTTACAATACTCACTTGCGGTATACCTGAACTAATTTGACTTAAGTTTTTAGACCCATCTGCGAATATGTGTCTATGCCGAGGTCAATTGTGAGCCGCTATTCTGCAAAACAGATTATTTGCGTTATAATTACTAACTCAGTTAAATGTGAAAAGGAGGAAATATCAATCCGCGGCGGAAAAAGTATACTATGGTAAAATCATTAAGAGTAACAGATGCAAAGTTCAGTAGAGCTGACAAAGTTATCTGCGGTATGTGAATTAAACCCCTAACTAACATTGATTTCCTCGAATGTACTAATCAATCCACCAAAGTGTGTTTTAATAAGAAGTTGCCCCCCCCCCCCCAATAAGGCTAATCTTCAATGGGTTCTTCTTGGCGTTTAAACCTCCATGAAGTAGATCTACATGCACCAACGATTACTCTAAGACGGAGATTTTGAAGGGCGTTCAGTTTAGTGCGATAATTAACTGAGCAATTGCGGAACCAACGACACCTCTAATATATCTGTTAGATATCATTCTTATCAGTATCCCATTAATGTTAATACATTTTCAACGTGCTTCCGACTGGAATCGAACACTAATTCTAAATATTTATATTCCGTAAGCAAAGGAATATATCCGTTTATAGAAATATTACTTAAACCCGAATTAACAGTTCTAAAAGAGAAAACCATATTAACATTCGGCCGAAATAGTAAAATTCTAATTGCTGACGTACAATTATATCAGTTGGGTAATGCGCGAGATGATATTCTGATGTATGTAAAAACCAGACTGTTCGCATACGTTGACCAGATTACTGGTGTAGTTGTTCTGCAGTTGATGTTTAGCATTGAAATCGGTAACAAGAATAACTTTATCAATTGTATTGAACAGTAATCCAATGCGAGTTTTAAAATACGGGTCGTCATATATGGTGGACAATAAGCAAAATAAGAATATGCTAGACTTTTCAAGGTTTAAAGAAATTCTTGTTGTTTCTATCCTTTTCAGAGAGTAGTTGGGGTACATTAAACAAAACTCAAAGTTGTTAACTCCTATTTTAACCTGTATGGTCAATCGCTCAATTAAGGAAGCGTGCAAAAAGAGGTATTATTAGACCGATATATAAGAAGTGGGCTCAAAACCAAATCGAAAACTATCGCCCAATAACAATAATGCCTGTAATAGCTAAAATTCTAGAACAGTATATCGGCAAACACTTAAGAAATTACGTGGAAAAAAACAATCTGCTCTATGAAAACCAACACGGATTTAGAGAAAAAAGATCCACCGTTACTTTACTAAGAACGTTTGTAAATGAGATAAACACAGGACTATCGAGGGGGAACCAATTTATAATTACCTTTATAGACCTAGCTAAAGCTTTTCATCTAGTTGACCATGATCTGCTTATTAAAGATTTAGAAGATATGGGCATTGCAAATAATCAACTATTGTGGTTTAAGAATTATTTACAAAACAGAAGAAGCGTAGTAAAAATTGCGGGGATTATAAGTAATGAAAAGGTGAATCGATATGGAGTAGGTCAGGGTACAATACTGGCTCCTATTCTATTTCTTATATACACGAACTCATTATATAAGCACATCAAAAATGCAAAGGTTTATGTATTTGCCGATGACATCGCATTATTAATGGAACATAAAAATCTAGAGATGGCGAAAAAATTACTGCAGCAGGATGTCGATAATCTCAGTAAATGGGCGCATGACAGGAGGTTATGTATAAATGTAAATAAATTAAAACTACTCCATATTCGTAATATCTCTAAACATATGAGTCACCACCCGCGAATCAGTATACATAATAATGAATTCTTACATGAACGGCACGGGAATAAAATCACTCACCCATGTTCAGTGAATGTAACAGATTTTAAATACCTAGGAATATATATCGATAAATCATTGACCTGGAAAAAGCACATACAAAACTTTAATTCGAAAGTAAGACAGTCAATTCCAGCGTTATATAAACTGAAGACGGTTCTTTCATATGTGACATTACGGATATACTTTAATGCATTAATAATGTCTAGAATTTTATATGGGATCCAAATATGGGGTGAGGCTAAAAAAACGGAAATCAATAAAATAGGCAAAATTCAGAAAAGGTGTTTGAAACTTTTACTACCCCATTGGAAGCGGAGTGATACTACATCAACCTGGTGGAAGGAAAATAATGAAATGTCTCCCAAAAAGGCATTATTATTATTACAGATTACTTGAATTTAAATGCAATAACGTTAAGTTACCTTCCAGACCAAAAACTCGACTAACAAGGAATCAAAATAATACCTGTTACATTCATCCTAGAGAGGTAAATCTACGCATCGACAATACAGATGATTCGGTTTTAATTAAATTAATGAGTACTATGCCCAGTCACGTAATAAACGAAAAACAAATTGGTGTATGGAAGAGGGAAGTGAGGAAGTGGTTGAAAGAATGGTGCAAAGATTAAGGAATTTCGCTGCATTCTCTTTTCCATTTATTTTTATTGCTGCATTTTTTAGGACTCTTTTAGACCATCTATTTACCATTTTCCTTTTCTTTTTTCTTTCCTGTACATTAATGTATGCAATGTCCAATATATAAGCGGCTCCTATGTATGGGTTATTATTGTGTAATTCATACATATAATTGCGTCGATTGATATATTTTATTTTTATTTTTTTGGTTTAATACGTTCGATCTAAGTAGTAAGAATGATTAATTGTAATTTTGTTTACTAGAATAAACGATAATAAGAGTGTTGGGCACTCACGCAACGGGCATACTTGCCCAGTGAGACCCACAACTTATTTATTTATATAAAAAAAAAAAAAAAAAAAAAAAAAAGTATAGTTGAATGTTTGATATTTGATTCAACAAAAATTGCAGCTTCTTCAAGTCCCAACCGTTGTCGACCATAGGTGAAAAGCCTCTTTTTTTTTAATGATGTTATGGACCTCTCCCTGTTATAGGCCTCAGTGTTCATTCCTGACCCCACGTTTTGATATCGCGCATCCATGAGCGTCGTCCCCTTCGTCGAACTTTTCTCCAGTCTGTTATTTTTTTCCTAATAAGATATTCCACAGTAAGGAGATTGGGAGACGGATCAGATGACCAAAGTACTTCATCTTCCTGTTTTTTATGGTGCTAATTAGTTCGCATTCTTTATTTACAACACCTGCGCAAGGTGCTTGGCTACTAAATCAGAAGACACGGGTTCAAAACTCCCAAGTTTATTCCTAATCTGGGATAATTGGGTATCAGGGAAATCTGGGAAAGTAAAGGCGGATCCCCAAGTAGAAAGGAACCGGTCCCCCTATTCTCATTAGTGCCGTTAGGCTTAGTACCATTATGAAAAGCTTAACTTCACAATAGCCGACGTCCTGCTAAAGGTATGGGACTTGCCTGCTTGCGCCTATACACGTGATAGTCTAAACAGTTCTACTTTAAAATTAATATAAAGCAACAACACTTATGTAAGCCGCTAAACCGAGAGGAGAATCAAAAAGTAAAATAAAAAAAAAGAAAGAAATTAAACCCTGTTTGCGAAGTTCAAAACTAAATAAATGCAATTACTTCTGAATAATTGAAATAATATCGTCCGTATTTTAAAGAAAATGATAATTGCAACTCACGCTGGTCACCGCAGTATGTGTAATTAATGTCACATAAGGCGGGTAAATACTTGCAGACATTAATCTATCTATATGCTGTTTCTCTGCGCTTCGTGTCCGCCACAATGAACTGAAAGATGATTAACGTCATCGCAATAGTTCATTGATATTCGAAATTTAGCAGAACTCTAGTGTGCCCAACAAATCGGCAGGTCGTGGTGACAAATTTCCATATCAGACGGTTTTCGCTATTGTAGAACTAAGGCGTATGGTTAATGTAACTATAGCATGCAAAAAGTTGCTGCGCGATTACGCCAGTCACTGTTTGCATTCTCTTTAGCTTTACTTGGCAATCGCGTGTAGAAATATAAATTCGAAATCTTCAGTACAATTTAAAATCGTCTTTGCGTACGACTTATAGGGGTCTTTGTCGTTTCGGCCTTGTCCTATTTTGAAGCAGATTTAATTTAATGTTAGATAGTTTTTTAAACGATATATCGAACAAGAAGAGTATTAAAAGCGGTAATTTATTTTATACTAAAATTAATTACTGATTGCGCGGGTGTTTTTTTTTTTTTTTGAATCGGTGATTACTTTACGTCCTTAATATAATATTAATTAAAGAGGGGGACAAAAGTTAAAAAACGCTAAACTAAATCTACGTTGAAATTGAGGACGAAACATAGTGAGCTCGAAGAAACGATATGGCTTCCGATTTAGCATCAGGAACGTGTGCGTGAATAGAAGGTGTATTTTTAGTAAAATTAACAAGAGCATTCGATTTTTCGGTTGATTTGGTTAATTTTGGTTTTACATAGGGGGCAGCCTTTGAAATTCTCCAGACGTTGACCGAAACAATTGATTTATTTAATATCAATATAATTATAGCACGTACTCTATTGCAGCGAGATTGGGCGCATTTCAGGTAGTTATTAGGTTGGAGGTTATAGTTAGAAGAGAGATGGTTAAAAATTTAATATTTATAACATTGAGTGAGAGTTTTATTAAACACCTATACATATATTCTTCCCGGCGAAATTTGGAAAATAAAGTTGTTTTATTTTTAAAACATTATTAGTTTTAGCTAGGAAGGAAAATAAACAGAATATCAAGATTAAAAGTTCCTTTTTTTTTTTCTTTCAGTTTTTAAGAGAATTTATGTTGACGGGGAATCCACTCTTAGGAACAAATTTAAATTTTTTTCTAGAATTTGGAGTCAAGCAAACTTGGCAAGTTAAGATATCACAATTATCCGGCGTTTAATGCGAAAATATGCTTTATTATTTCGAATTCTGGCTTTTAAGTTGTAGGCAATTTTTTAAAATATCTAATAACCGGTTGATTCTGATTGTTATTTATATATGCATCGTGACCACTAAATCTGTACATTCTAATTGCGCACATTTAGAGTCTGGTGTGGCAACTGTTATATGCAACGTTAGCGTAGAACAAAACTACATTCGGTATTGATTGTAAATGTTTAGTTTATCGATATAAAAATGCGATTCCAAGTGTGTCCGACTGTACACCAACTCGCGCGCATATGATGTTATACGTGGGGTGGTTTGCCACAATTATTTAAAATTGAGGATCTCCGTGGCAAAGGCAAGTGCTCTAGCACATAGACTGACCAACATGCAATTATCGAAATTACCTCGTATGCTCGGCCGGGAGGTATTTTAATTATTTATATTTTCAGTAGCAGCATTGTTACAAAACGGTGAGATATTATTATTAATAACTCACGGTTTTTGTAATATCATCTTCATCCTCGATCTCATCTGCGTCGAAAATAAGTAAATTAAGTTTTTAAAAATTACCCGAAAGTCATCTGATTCCTCGTTTTTGATTTATTTTTTCCTTTTTTGGTGTCCTCGAATTTCTCTGAGATAACTTGAATAAAGGCAATTGTATTAGCGAAGAAGCTTAATTAAGGTTATTTATTTGTTTCCTAGTCAGTATTACTGTACGGAAATTGCTTTAACAAGGTTGTCCAAGTATGCGTAATATCAGTCAGCGATCGATATTATCGAATAATCCATCAGATATAACGACTCTCGATGGTGGAATGTTGATACAGGTTTCATAATGGCTACTTTTTTTTTTTTGGGCGCGCCAGCGGCATTGACCCAACAACAAGAAAACTAAGCTAATAAATTAAATAACCAAGCGGTCCGAAATGGACGCAACAAAGGACAGCAGTGCGGACACCACAGAAGATGAAGGAAAGGAGAGGATAAAGGCTACTTCGATTTAGAAATCCGCGATTCACGCACAATGCATATATAATATCAGCAATTGAAACTGAACAATTGCTAATTGTTTGGGAAGAGTAATTCACAGGAAATGATTTAAGTAACGATAATATTCGTGAATACATTTATCGTTCAGGCTTAAAATCGACAAACATCTACAACAATAAGCTAAATGCGTCTTTCGCCGGACATTTGCAAACGAAAAAACTGCATAAGACGGGTTTCCGCGGTAATTCAAGTTTTTAATTTTGGCGCGAAATCAAAAAAACCATTCAACCATTAATTAATTCAATTTACAAATAACCCGGTCACTACTATCAACACGGTTTTGCCACCGAAGCAAAATTCTGATCGTTCTTAAATTTAAAAATAGCTTAAAGAAACGGAATATTTGTTAGAGGAGCAGAAAATCGTATACGCCTATTTTTCGGAAATACAACTCCGCATTAGTATTATTTCGTCTCAAAAATACTTATAAAAAGTCGTAAACAACATAATTGCCGGATCTAAAAAAAATCGATAATTTTTCTTAAATTTAAAAACATCACGTTCATAACTTCATTGTCACAAGGGCCGCCGTTTCGGCAAATTATAATATTATTCCCAGTGTGATACAAGGTTAAAAAATCTTGTACGAAAAATATCACTATGCGACCTACCGCCAACAGCAGTCTCGAACACGATTTTAAAGGTATGACATTTTTAACTTCCTTATAACGAATTATCTTTTTTTTTAACTTTCATACGATTACCGAGTATCAGCATTCCCTGATACTTATCGGTTATTACTGAATCGCTACAGACTAGTACAATCTTTAATGAGCAAAGCATTCCAGTGAGTCCATACGGTAAAAGGCTATTCTTCGCAGTAAATTAGAACATGTAATATTTCCAGCAGTGATAAGATTTTTAATTTGGGCTAGATTTCAAATTTGTTTTCTTCACTGTTCGAATTTATATATGTATCCGTTTTAAAGGTTCTAATTTTTTGTCTTGCTAAAAGTTAATTTTTTTCTAAATTATATTCCCATGGTAAATTGATTATATTTAAACTGCCACCGGCGTTACCAAAAACTTCATCCCTAAAGAGATGCTCATTTTTTAATGTTTATTTACTGATAACCACTCGTTTGGTGCCACCGTTGACTGATACACGTTCCAGTGAACAAGAAACCATCAAAATCGGTTTCCTAAAAATATGTTCAGATTTCAGCCTGATGTTGGCCTCTCTGATTGTATTAGTCTTTTCGTTTCTCACTTATATAAGCCGTTTATCCTAAAAAAAATCACCTAGGCTTCCTTTATTGATGTCCCCTCTGCTTTGGATAATGTTCATCTTCCCATTTTAAGAGATAAAACGACGACAATTAACATCCCAAACAAATTCGCTTCCCTTATTATCAATCTCAAGTCAAATCGTTCTATCCATTTCACCTCTCCATCACTGGACGCTCCAAGAAAGGTTTCCCGAGGTCTTCCTCAAGGTTCTTCCCTCAGTCCTCCTACTCTTTTTAACATCTATACTATCAGTATAGCTTTTCTTCGTTTAAATTCCTTTTCCTTATTCTTTGCAGATGACATCCTCTTTTTTTCCTCGTCTAAATATGTTGTAGCAGCCAATGAAGCACTCAATTCGTCGCTTATTGTGCTGGAACATTCTCCTTCCTTAGTTAATCTTTCGATTTCTCCTAAGTCTTCGTATACTATTTTTACCCTCCGACCTTATAACTCTGCTTTGGTCAATCTGCCCTTAAACAATATATCTCTTTCTCGTGTTAATTGCTTCTGTTATCTTGGTATCTTTCTTGATAGTCGTTTGTCCTTTTCTGAACATATCAGATATCTTTCTGCTTCTAATTTTAAAAGGTTAAACTTTCTGAAAGCTCTGTCACCAACTAAATGGGGTAGCGATCCTTATGTTTTTATTTCTCTTTAAAAATCTATTATCCGTTCCAAATTTGATTATTGTTCTTTTATTTATGGTTATGCGTCCAAGACCCGACTCTCTAAACTAGATGTAATTCAAAATTCTTGCCTTTGTCTTTGTCTTGGAGCGTTCAAATCCTCTCTAATTCCTGCTATTCTCGTTGAATGTAATTTGCCACCCCTGTTCATCCGTAGATTAAACATAGAAATCAGTAGGTATCATATAAAAATTAAAATTTATGATAGAACTTAGAATGAATGTAGATGAACGAAAAAAAAATTAAAATTGAATAGATTAATAAAATACAAAAAATACATAATAATCTTTGTGTTTACGGTTTTTTTTTTTTTTCGATATGTTTAATGTATAATATAGCTTCTTACGTATAGTCTCTTAACTTCTTGCTTTCAAAAGTATACTCTTCTTTAAAAACACTTTCCAAATTTTACCATTTATCATATTATATTAACAAGCACGTACGTTAAATTAACAGATTTCATATTGGAGTGGAAAAAAATTATTTAAAATAATCTCCGAAATAAAAATAATATTATAAAAAAAAGAAGACTAAGAATCAAGAAAAAAAACAAAAATATAAAAAAATATTGATTCTTCCTGATGTTTTTACTCCCTCCGGGAACATTTTTTGTAGAAGTTAAGTGTGGTTGTAAAAGCATGTAGCTATTTTTGTATAATACAGAGAGAAAAAAATTAATAATACGTTGATCGATGCTTTAAAAATTACATTATCATACATTTTCAGCATCTGATATTTGCATGCGCTTCTATAGAAAGCGTGTATACACATACATGAATAAATATAATACGTCCATGGTAGGTTGCATATTTCTGTTGTTGTCTAAAATCGTTAGAATATCAGGTAAGAGATCGAGTACGATAAATACGATTTATTTCCGTAGCATATTGCTTAAAGAAAAAAAAAGTAAAAACAAAAGAACATGATCGACCTAATTTGAATTTAGCAATATTTTTAAAACTAACGAGATTTTTTTGTAAAACCAGAAAAAAAAATAACGGTAAAATTTGTTAATTTTACGTCTAAATCATTACAGAGGTATTTATTTAATAATGCCTATGCATTTGCCATCCGTTTTACCACGCGCTCGCACGCATGCGCACGTACACATATACCGGTCATAATCGTATAGGTATTATCAACTATCTCATTCATACAGTTTTAAAGCTAATTTTCGGCTTTTTTTTCTAAAACTGTCTCGAAAAGGATGTTAGTGGATATTTCGCGTCTGTCATTGCAGTACAGTTCCGCTATAATAAAAGTACATATTTCATCTTACTCACTCTCTCTTATGCTATAAGCGGATTTGTACCTGTCGTCGTGATTCAACGGCTGTTTCTTATTCGCTATTTCGTATATTTCAAGCATACATACGCACGCACGTTCACACATATTTATACATATTTACTCATCCTTACGTACATGCAATGTCGATACATGTTCTGTAGTTGTCTCTATAATGACGAAGACTACTCGTAGGCGTTCCTGTAGATTTTTAAATATTTGCATATTGAAAATTTAAAACGTAAAAATGAAAAAATCTTACAACGAAACAAGGTATAAAAATTCCCTTCAAAATCTGTATTCCAAATAATAAGACCCGTACGTTTTCGTCAATTCGCCTCCATCACATGTAAAATTTACCTTTTATTTTCTCTCTGTTGTATCAATCTATTCAAGCGACATGATTAATAATGAAAAATATTTTTAAAAATAATACGTAGGAACCGAACATGTTACGAAAATTTCCATCAAAGTTTAAAATCTAGGTATCGAGTTTTGATCGTTTTTTTTTTTTTTTTTCAATAAACTTATAAATTAACCTTTTATACCTAGGAAAAATAAAATTTAATTTTTTTCATACTTGTATATGTAAGCATATACATGCAGACACATGCGGAGAGATTTTTCTTAGTTGATTGCAAATTCTCAGAATTTGAATTTGAAAAGAAAAAGAAAAAAAAAATAAGAAGTAGAATTCTTTGATGCAAAATTTTTTTTACCGTTGATATAATAAAAATAAAATGTGAGAAAAAAAGGATCGCAAAAATTGATTTATTTTATCGGCGTCGCGGATATATGTAGAATTATATGCATGGATATCTTCAGTGTGTATGGATGTAAGTGTGGTGAATGTAAATTTTTCACACATCGTACATTTTTACTACAACATAGCTTAAGTTTTTTGAAACTACCTGGATCGTGAGATTAAGAATCAAATAAATTCGTACGTATTTTTAAATTAAATGTTATGTATACTTACGTCTAATATTAAAAATAATGGAAAAAAATAATAAAAATAAAATAAATAAATAACGTAGCATGTAGATATTTTACTTTTCAGGATCATATCATATTGATGTAATGGGGGATTTTGTGGAAATATGTGTTAATATGATGTACGTACAGTATTTCGTTGTTTGCGTAATAGAAAAAAGTATACATTTTGTTAGTTTGGAAAAAATTATTCCCATAGTCTACTGCTAACGATTTCCTGAAATGTGTTAACACGCAACGACTAAGCCGCAAATCCTTAATAGTATGTATAATTTGAATGGTAATCGCGATAAAGGAATATCGATCGTTTGTTTGAAGTGTGTTTTGGTACGAATTTATAAAAGTATATGTATTTGAAAATGCTCTCTAACTCAGAACTTTGTAATAAAAATAGAAAATTTAAATGTACGAAAAATATTTATTATTATATTCTAATAAAGTTTGCATATATACGTGCGATATATTTGTATAAAACAATGTAAAAAAAGTTTTTGAAAAAATAAATATATATGCGAGAAAAAAAAATTTGTCTTTTTTTATATCTTACATGCAATGCATATTACGCCGACTGACTGCGTTGCATCTGTGAGTGTTGTTATGTTCATAATCTGTATTCATTGGATCGAGACATCTCACAGCAAATAAATTTCGCTTTCGGCGACTGCATCCGCAATAACCGACTGAATTTCTTTATCCAAGCAAACTGGAAATTTCTATTAGATCCCCAATATAATATATCGGCATGATGCTTGTGGTTTAACATGTTATGATTTTTTCGCAATACGTACACAACTTTGATTCTATATCTGCTCGTATCGGATTCGATTAGCTTGTACAATTTTATTGATACTCCGTTTGTTCTTTCGAATATTTCGATATCAGCTAGCGAGCGGACTGGTAATTAAATAAAACCAAAATAGTATACATTCTGCAATATGTTGTACTGCCACGTTGATAATGGATTCCTCGTAAATTTTCCCGAAACTGCATACATGAAACTATTTTTATTTTCAGAATCGTTCGGATCTTTAACATAGATGACTGCTGGGCGGTTAACTATTTCTTTAGCTAATCCAATTGTTGTTGGTGTATAATTCAAAGCTGTTTGAGACTGAAGTAAAGATATTTGCGTTTAGTGGCGACGGAGATGAAATAGAAGTTGATGATGGCAATGGAGTGGATGAAAGAGTTGATGTAGCCAACTGTGCTGTTTCAACGTACAGTTGTTGTGAAGTCGGTGATAGTGATTGCTGTGGTATATGTATATTTAGAAAAATACTCATTGTAAAATCGTCCGGAAACATCGCATTATCAGTATCATTTACAAAAAAACTCTGAATAAATTCTTCAACGTTAACAGCACTCGATTCGATATTATTATTCATGATTGAATAATATTTTTAACTTTTTACTAAAACCGTGAAAAATTAAAAATTTTTAGCGTAATCGCAAATTTTTAATAATGCAAGAAAAGCACTGATTTTATAAAATAGACTTGTCTCCCGTGTAACTAATTCTAACGGACTGACCGAATGAATGATTCCGTTTGTTGGTCTAGCTCGATGCATGCTTTTGAATAAGGTGTGGTTTCTGGAATACTGCATCAGAAAAACCGCATTTTCTTAGTGAAAGTTTGTTGTAGACGTGTCTGAAGGAAGTTGCCAAGGATTCGGATATAGACATATGTGTACGTGGTGCGTGTGTGCGCGCGCGCATGTAAGCATAAGATGTGTGCGTGGGAATGTACGGTGCGCTCTTGTAGCGGGTGTGGCTAGGTGTGTTCGGGAAAAATATTACGAAAGATCAGTTAGTTAGGCTGCGAGGGGCGGTGGAGGGAAAGAAAGGAATTTTCGGGATTGTGAAAAATGAAAAAACATACTCGAATTAATTTTTTAAAAAACTCCTAATAGAATAACGTATAATACAGAATTGGGAATGGATGGTGCGCTTTCGCAACGGTCGGGATGTTCTGCGGGTTAATTTTTAGAACTAGGGAAAACATACAAAAATACTTATGGATGGAAAATAATCGTAAATGTGAAAAAATAATAATATACCTAGAGTAATTCTATAATACTTCAGCGACAATAGATGTGTGCGTGAGAACATGCGGTGCACATTCGTTATGGTCAAGACATCGATGGATTTATCTTTAGAACCGAAGAAAAAATAAAATATTATGAACAATCTGAATAAATGTACTGAAGCGTAAACAAATATACCTAGGATAATTTTATAATACTTAGGCTCGGGGAAAAAATTATTATGACCGATATCAGAACTCGTGACAGTAGGGTATGTGCGGGATCGGTCGGAACGTTTCCACGGCGGCTATTGCGTGTCGCTGACCGATGTGTGCGGCGCGGAAAAAATAAAAACATACTTAGGCTAATTTTATAACACGTAGGCTAGGAAATAATAATAATAAAAAAAAAAAAAAAAAAAAAAAAAAAAAAAAAACGGTCGATTGGTAAAACGGGGCGAACGGGAGATGAATATAAATTTTCGGTTTATTTTGAAAACTGTTCGGATTTCCGGCTGTAACAGATTAGGGGGCGTCGAACGGAGATTAATTTTGAGCCCCAAAACCGTAATTTAAGTTAGATTTTGAAAATTCGTTCGGTTTATCGGGAATGTGGGAGAACAGAACGGGGGAAATTTGGGGAGATTTGAGAAACCGTAGGGGAAACTTTGGTTAGTTTCTGATCTTCGACACCATAAATTGGGTTACTTTTTGCCCCCCGAATAAAATACTTAAGTTAGTTTCTGCACTCTGTATACGGTGTTAGGGTTGTGATCTTAGACCCGCCAGAACGAATATTTACTGACTACTCGTACAGATTACTAAAAAGAAATTCGACTGGTACAACAGGATGATATAAAGCTGCAATGGAAGAAAAAAGACTAAACGTTATAAAACAGTTCCAGAAACTGAACTTTTGAATGGCGCCCTAAAACAAGACAGTGGAGCCACAAGTGATGGCCATACTGCAAGGTGATTCTTTAAAGAAACTACAGTGGTAGCTGAAATTACAGGAGTTGATGAAACTTTAATTACCAGATTTTCCGTAATTTTACAAGTCCTAAAATTCAGAAATAATGTACTTTAGAGTCAGCTGGATGTTTTGTTGACTTATATTCGTAGTACCAAATGCTGGCAGCGTTTCTTAAATTGTTAATTCATGGACCTGGTGCCATAGATTCTTTAATATTTCCTATTGGGCAATTAACTTAGTTGCTGGAGCGCTTGGCTTTCATTACGGAAGTCTTGAGTTCAATCTCAGGCGACGACATAAATTATTTCAAAAATTAAATTAAATAATCGCTAATTCACCGGGACGGCAACGGCAAAACACCACGTATCCACCATATGCGCCCTAGATAGTATGCAACAGAAACGCACGGAGCGAGGGGAGGGGCCGCATTTATATAACGATATAAATCAAGTACAATCCGTTCCAAGTGTATTCTTGCGTGTACACATTCGTACTGCATATAAACAATTTCCACGAACACTAGCCTCTGTCTGCACAGCTCTATAAAGTACAACTATAAGCTATTTCGTTAATCCAGCCGGCTAAAAATTTATTTCACAAAAATTGCCGCAGAGCAATAGAATAAAGTTTAGTGTGACGCGAATATATGATCACCTGTGATCACTTAGCCTCTCCACTCCTACCCCACACACACCTTCACGTGGTGCCACTGTTACGCCCAGTAACCTGATGGAAGGTTGTGGTACCAATCCCAGCGGGTGTCAGGTCGGCTAACTAAAGAGTGTACGGGGGGTCTAGACAGGGCAAGTACTTGGTGCTACCAAAGAAAGGCCTCCTAGACTAGATAGAGACATAACAGGTCATCTATCTCATGATGGCGGCGGAAGACTCAGGCAGTCAAAGTACGACGGCGTCACAAGCCCGAGCTAGCAGGGTTACTGTCAACGCGGAAGGTAGAGGGGCCCCGCCGCGTTTTTCCTTGCCCCAAGTGAAATCACCATGATTACAAAATTCTCGTATCTAAACCGGGTTGCGACGGATCGCACCAAATGCATTACAAGTAATACATGGAAGGTAACGCAGTGGACAGCCAAATATTTCAAAGTTTTTTTGGTAATATTGTGAATGTATACGTAAGAAGACTCAGTCCTTTTGCAGAATCCAACCCCTTCTTCTTCACACTATTGTCAATCAATATGGATAAGATTTGTAAAAGAGTCTGCCGATATCACGAACAAGAAAAGTCAGTATGTAACAGGACGAATAGGGAGATACCTTAGTTATGACCAAATTCTATTTGGGAAAAAAAGCGTTCTGTGTAAAGCACCTCTTGATTATGATAATGGCGGATGCAAAAGCTCGCAATGCCGCAACATACACTACTTCATTAATGAAATGCTGTATTTGTGAAGCTATCTTGAAGCAGTTTAACAATTCGAATATTAAAATGGATGTGTTAATGCGGAAGCTCTGGAATTTAAGCTTTTAATTCTACATGGAAGGATTCATTTTTTGGAAAGAATTCTTTATTTAGTTTACAAGTTTGATGTCAAAAAATATGGAAAGTATCTCCTAGTCAAAAGCTATAAATTCGAGAAAAAGGAGAGTACGAGATATACTGAGAGAAGAGAGTTGGATTTACCGAAAATTGAATTCGTCAATTCCGACGATGGAAAATGTGAAGGCCTGCTCCAGCCTAATCCGTCTGCACTAGCGGGTCTGCGGTTGTCATTTCCTATGACATCAGAAGCTTTTGATAACTGCAAATGGTCCGGAATTGTTGACATCTTAAAGAAGAAGAATTTTAATTCATATTTAATTAATTTAATCATAAATTACTTTTCTGATAGGCTTGCGAGCCTCGAACATGACACCTCCCTCTGTTACAGGAAAGCTACTTGTGGCGTTCCACAGGGATCTGTCTTAGGTCCTACTCTGTGGAATCTACTATACTCAGCAGTTCATCGCACGGTCGAGGAATTCTGTAGCATAATTCATAACAAGTGCGAGTTAATCTCATATGCAGATAACTTGTGCTTGACCTTCGAGATCCATAAAGATTATCCATTTGAGCAAATGGTAACTATTTCCAGAATTTCGGAGGGGGTTATTGGTGATCTTGGTTTAACTTTCTCCATTACCAAGTGCAGTTTCCCTGTGTTCGGTGATCAGCGCATTGTTGATCAGGTTTCTGCACTTCCTCTCATTTCAGGGTCAACAATTACTTACATATCTCGTCTTAAATATCTGGGAGTTGTTTTAGACGACAAATTAACATTTCTCCCTCATTATTATATGATAACTGACAAATGTGATAAACTGTTTAACAAACTTGTCTGATTACAAACTAATGCTTGTTGATTGGCTTTCAGAGAACGGCTCAATCTATATAAGGGCCTTATACAGTCCTTGCATGGGTATGGCGCTGCGACGTACGTCAATCGCAGAATCCTAAATCGCATCAACAAACAGCAGAGGAAGTTCGTATTACGGATTTTTTCCCTGTATAAAACGTCGCCAACATCTGCAGCCTGTGTGATCCGTGGGGTTCTCCCGCTGGATTTACATCTAGTAGCTAGGGCTATGGTTAGTGACCATAGGCTCGTTGGTTAGGTTTCTTCCATGAGATCGCTAAAGCGTTTAGATAAAGTCTTCCTTGATACTGCCACCAACATTAATAATAAAATTTTCAAAAAACATGCCAACGAACTGATTGTCCATTCTTGGCAGGAGAAGTAGGATAGGGATGCTACCGGCAGGAAAACATATGATTTCTTGCCAGACGTGTCCTTAAGACTAAAAATTAAATGTATGAAAATAAATATTTTCAATTCGCAGCTGCTTTCTGGACACGGTTTGTTTCAATGCTATTTGTTTAAGTTTAAACTTATTGGTGTTCCGGAGTGTATTTTATGCTCCTGTGATGCAATTGATGATTTAAAACATTACATTTTTGAGTGTCCCGCCTTCTCTTCTCTGTGTGAGACCTTCAAGATAGACCAGTATCCTAAAACAATCGTTCTGCACAAGAATAATCACGTTTCTATTCTTTAATCTGCGGAAAGAGCAATACGCCAGGAATTCACTCTAAAAAATTCATAACCTCAAATTCTTAATTCAACCGTGAACCTGTGACATTGATTGCTTCAAGCGGCGTGGTCTACTTCACTATTACGTATATTTATATTTATAGCATATAATAATTAGATTACTCATTTGCTTATTGTACAAACACCTTTACACAAACACACTTTCTTGGTTGACGGGGACTACCACATGCACAAAATGTTTCTGTTACTTGTCTGCAGCTACTTCTCACTTGCACACGCCTTTCACTTAAGTACACTATCTTCTGCTTCTTTATACATCAATTATTTTAAATACAGTTACCCCACCCGCCATGTCGGGAATGGGATAAAAAAAAATAAAAAATACCGACAAGGCTGACTCCATGTGACCCAAACTTAATAAACTCGTCTAATATGGACAAAGGTTCCTTAAATTTATCATTGAATTTTAAAAAATGTAAAATTTTGGCTCTTTTTTATAACGGAATTGTACCTTCAAAAGAGTATCTAAAATAAAAATAAAGTGTCCAAAAATGTACCTAAAAAGCATCTGACAGAAAGTGCATTTTGTTCCGTACATTGAAATCTATCTAAATCCCAAATTTCATCGAAATCGGCCCAGTCGTTTTCTCATACTTATTTTGACCAGTCAGATTAACGAAATGCCCCATAGTGCGACGCACGGAATCGAGCAATACAATTGAAGGGAGAAGAGATTAGGCAATTAAGCGAAAACGCTTTAGAAGCAAGACACAAAGAATGCAGATGATATTATCGTGAGCACAATGTAAGAAAAATTAATAGAAAACAAACTATTGAAGATCTCCTTCATACCACATTTTGGTATCGCCTGATTTTCTTATACCTTCTCCCTTAGATGGTCACCAAAGTAGAAAAAAAACAAACAAGTTTCCTTACTTTTGTAGTTGTTAATTTACACTAGGAATTCCAGAAACGAATAATGAAAGTAGCTCAAGCGAAACTAGATTATTTTCTTTTTAATTGTCGTTGTAGTTGAAAAATCAGGGTAATTATCGCACTTTGTCCGTCAGTCTAAAATAGTATAAGTATACAGAATAGCTAGTTTTATTAAGGGGCTTCGTTTGTTAAAAAATTAAAATTAATTTAAATAAGGGGACATTTTTTACTCCATCAAAATTGTTTTTCTTCTATTTTTTATCGCGTTATATTAATATATTACATTCGTACACGCGTAAAAATATGCTAAAGAGAGAGTACTTTGTTTTGTTTAAAATTTTATTTTTGTATTATGTTTCTTTATACTTTTACCCAATGATTTGAGTTTATGTTTTGAATTAAAAAATTATTATTGTAAATAATGTACATTTAGTAAAATTTATTTTAATCATTAATTAAACTTTACTGTGCCATTGGGCAGTACATTGGTGAACTTTGATATGGGACTTGCTCGTTTTATACCGATAAAAATTAAGATAACAAAATAAATCTGGTTGATAAATTTCAGATAAATTCGAAAAGTAACTTTCGAAAAACACTGTGCAACGGTGTACTTCAAGAACTACACAATAATATAGGAAGCCTTGAAAAGAGTATATAGTATAACGGACGTAGGAAGTTTTTTTTCTTTCGATTTGACGGCTAAAGTTATCTCCCCCCCCCCATTATTTCAATAATACTCGTCCCATTTTTACTAATTTATATTACTTGTTGATTGATGGTGCATATTTAATTTTTTAATATATTTATTTATAATGAAACGATTTTACTGTAGTACTAAATGATTTCGATATTTTTTAATATTCGTTAAATGTTTGTTTCGTTCAGGCAGAACCGCGTTCGAATTCCGCTGTTGAGCACTGTAGCTTGCAAAAATTTCACTTGTGCCGGGTTATGTCCATAGCTAACGCCCTCCACTGCCCAAAAAATTTAAAGATAATTTAAAAAAATAAAATAATAATAATAAAAATACAGAAGAGTACTCGATAAATGTATATTAAAGTGGGCCTACCTGAATATGCGGATAAACTGCCATAAACAACAGAAACCAATTTAACGTTGCTACGGTTGTGTCCAAACCGGCTCCGTGAGCGTCGGCTAAAAAGTGATGGAACTGCTTTGTGCAAAATATGTACTCGGATGCTTGCTTACCGCTGTCACATTGATAACGCGCCATTTCTTTTTTGAAGGCACCGATTAAATCGTCTTCTCTCGAGTCATCGTGCTCATCGATCACTTTTTGATAATAGTCGTGAGTTTCGCGTTGACCGTCTATCACGAATTTGATCGTTCGCTTATATTTCGGTATAAACCTATAACACTCGCGCCGATACAAAAAAATCACCGAGTTACACAGAAAAAATGATAAAAAGGTATAATTTTTTAAGAAATAAAGAAGAAAACAGATTAGGGAAACCGAAAAATAAGTTCGGAATCCGCCGATCAACCATGAACGCTGCTGAGCCTATCTAAATGTTCAGCCGAAATAAATCGGTACGTCCTTCTTTCGTAGGAAAGTTGACGCGGTTATAAATGTTATCGGTCTATTACATTTTCACATTTATACCTTTTATTTTTTCGGGGTTTTTTTTTGGGAGGGGGATCGAGAAAAGAAATGAAAGACGCTATAATAGGGATGATAGCCGGGGATCGAAGTGAAAGAATAAACGAAGCACTGTACGAAGTAAGCAAGCTAAGATTCACGATTTTTTGATTATAAAAATGAGAGCGTTTTTACAGACACGCGTCTTCAAAGAAAATGTGATTTGTATCGCAGAATAAATCAGAATCATTAGAATGGAAAGAACGGAAAGGAAAAGAGGACATAGAAAAACGAAAAGAGGATGCAGGAAGCCGACTATGGTCAAAGCGAAACCTGCAGATAGAAGAGGTAAGAAATTGCGAAAGATGAGGGAAGTCATAGTGCCAAGGATAAGGAGGAGGCTGAGTTTAAATATTAAGATAAAAGGATTCGGGATTAAATAATAAAACGGGATAAATATCGTGCCATGGTCTACACGATGATACTTGCTGGAAAGAACATTAAGATTAAAAGAAGAAAATTTGGATAGAAATTGACCAGTCTGAACGGTAGATCGAGCTAATGAATCAGTCAGTTCATTTCGGTTAATAGTTTCCAACAGAAAATAAATTACAATGGGCTTTACTAATAATGAAGAACTTAAAAAATGAAATAACAAAATTGAATTTTGCAAATGTAATACGTTGCTTTAGTCGCGTTATTTTTCGTACACATTAATCGTGAATAAAAATTAGCTTTTTATTGGATTTTTGAAATATTTTTGAAGTTTTGAACATTTTTCGAAACTCCCGTACTATATTCGAAAAAAAAAAAAAAAAAAAAAGGTTAAAAAGTATTTATTTTAAGCCTTTAAAGTGTGTACCCCTTGTCGAGAAAAGAAAATGACGTAACCGATTGCATCTCGCCGCCCATAACCGCCCGGCTGTTTATCGATGATCTTAACATCTCCTTATCGTTAAATTTTTCGCTCAAAAAATACTCCCGATAAAATAAACAACGGCCTAGTCATCTCGGCGAGTAAATCCGTATATGTTGTTTTCTGCAGGGGACGCCGTTCCCTTTCCCAGTATGTCCCTAAATCTAAACAACCTTCCTCTTTCCCCGGAAAGCCACTGTCAAATTCCTCGGGTTAATCTTTGATTCTAGGCTAATTTGGAAGCCTCATATTGTCAACTTAAAACATAATTGCACCAATTCTATCCCCATATTGAACGGCTAGTTCTAGATGTAATATCAATCCGAAATTCCTCTTTAATATCTACAGATCGCTGATCTTAGCGAAAATCCACTACGGGTGCCAGGTGTACTCCTCAGTCAGCAAAAATTTTTTGAAATCCCTCGATCCTGTACATCACTCCGCGTTGAGAACCATTTTGGGGGGTACATCGAACTTCTCCAAATGCCAGCAAGTGCGTTCTATACGGGGTTGCCCTCCGCTTTTCTACTTCCGAAAATATTTCATACAGCGAAATATGTATCACTACTTCAGCCACACACAAAACATCCAGCTAAAGTTGGAACATTGTCCTCTGGAACCAAACCTTTTCGGCGACCCTCTACCACAATCACTGGCCGACCCGCGAAGATGTGGTATCACGTCTGTACAAAGGTCAACACCCAGCCGCAATATTCTATTGCTCCTTGGATCACTTTCCAGATAAATATTGACTTAGCGCTGAAACAAAATCCAAACACATTAAGTCCACTCTATACAGTAGAAATGACAGTTTAGGGCAATTACCAAATATCCGGACCACTTAATTTACTACACTGACGGATCTAAGGCAGTTGGTCAGCCAAATTCACTGCCAGCAAACTGCGCATTCGAAGGTCACGCGACATCTCATGCGAAGCCCGAATCAATGATGCCTATTCCGCATTGGATGCAGAACTATGTGAAATTAAACGCTGCTTCTAGCACATCGTTACAACTCACAGCAAAGCCAATAATTTCCTCCTAGTTACTGATTCCATGCAATCTTTAACTATAATTAAAAGCCAAAAATACAACAACCCACTAGCACTAAAAATATACCACTACTTGTACCAATTGTGTCTAATGGACAGTCACGTGTCGCTGCTGTAGGTTTCTGGACCCATTGGAGTACCTGACAATGAGATGGTCAACAGAGCAGCACACTCTGCCTTGCTCTCGCCAATGCCAGAGTACGCGAGGCCATCGTCATTAATGGCATATACATTCCTAAAGGTGTGCGAAAACCAGTGGAAAACTGAATGGGTGAATCGGCAGCTGCTACAACATCCTTAAAAATCATTAAGCCCACAGTTGAATCATGGTGGCCACCCGAAGGAACATCTCGATACGACTTTAAGATTCTCAGTCGGCTGTGAATCGGTTACATCGCTATCTGCCATAAACATATAATCGACAACACGCCGCCTCCGGCTATATGTCCCTTGTATGGACAGTTTCTCACATACTCCTTATCTGCCGAAAGTTTACTGTGTTACGAAAACAACTTAAACTACTGAGAAAAATAGAAAAGATCCTCTCAAATGGGACAATTTATATCACCAGGGTTATATTGCCTTCGTTAGAATGAGCCGTTTAACCCAGCATATTTAAATGATCCCCCCTGTATCTGCTGTAATGACCATCACAGCACATACAATTTAAAAGGGAAAAAAAATCATCTCAAGTATTTATAATTCTCCATATTTTTTGGTTTTTTTCCCTCGGAATCGGAAAAAACCACGCGCAGTTTATTTATAAAATGCGAAATCAAATTTTGCCTATTTTAAAACGATTTTTTTTTCTTTTACATACATTTAACGTGTGCCATATACAGCGAATAAGCTAGAGAGGCATGGTGGTGAGTTTTATGATAATAAGGTTATCTATCGCTTTAAGAAATCCGAAGAGTCACGAATTATTCTTTCACCGTCACCGAGAAGCTCACAGCAAGTGATGAAGGGAATGAAAATTTCGAACGTACCGTTTTGTACTCCGGGCAGTCAATAAGAAGATGTTGGGCGGTTAATGGATCATATGCGAGGTACGGATAAATAATTCAAGTATGACCAATGCGGACATGCTGCAGAGTAATTTCCGCCCTACGGTTAGATCTTACTGAGGTTGGGGCCATGACTCTGAAGATTGTCTAATTCATTTTAATTTATTAGAAGAAGAGGGGACCTAATATTCGAATTGGAAAACTAGTGTGTTTATAAATTTTTCCTAATTTGTAAATTAAAATTAAACACTTCTATTATAAAACTTCATCGCTTTATAACACTTCCTTCGGCTATAACTTCAGGGCTAAAACAATACTGTATAACGCTTTATTTAGACAAATCACTAAATACGGTTCGCTTATGCATTTCGAAAAGATTAAAAAAACAGATATTAAAAAACTATTATCATTAAAATTGCTTTGTGTATTATTTCAGGTTATAGAACAACTTCATACACTTCGGTTTTTGTTATTGCTGGTATTTTACCCATTACATTACAATTAAAACACACTAACAATATTCAAAAAAATTAAACTTGGAACACTTACAAAAGAGGTATTAAAGAAAAGCATAAACAGAATTAAAAATAAAACGACGGTTGAATGGCATGATAAACATAACGAAGACATTACCGCTAGGAGAACATATTTCCTCATACCGGACATACATTTAAAATTAAAAAATAAAAGTGCAGAAGCAAATTTTTTCTTCACACAATTTCTTACGGGTCACGGTAATTTCACTGAATATCTATATAAATTTAAGATAACGGAAAATAATATTTATAGTGAATGTAATGCAGCAGTTGACATACCAGAACACATTTTTCAAAACTGTAGTAAATTCGAAACCATCAGCGAAAAATACAAAGTTGAAAACTTAAATTTCACAGAATGTTACATCATTGTTAAAAAATATATTTTTTATAGAAATTTTAAAAATTAAAAGTTCATTCTATCTTCGCTTAAAATAATTTAAACTCCAGAGAATAGGATAGGTATATGGTGACGTGGGAAAAACTTTTAAGTAGAACTGAATCTTCATACTTCCTTTTATAAATTAAATAAAATGAAATGTATACATGTATATATAAAGAAGAAAAAAAATTGTAAATTACTCCCCCCTACCATTTTATAGCTTCAAAAGGCATCGTAAACGTCGAAACGTATAAAAATAAAATAAACATGGGAGGGGTAATCGGAAAATTCTGTTTTTGCGTTGTAATGCAAATGTTTTTTTCTCAATTCCAGCCTCTATGGACGACTACGCTAAAAAACAACAAAGTTTTCATTTTGCAACTTGTCCTTTTTCCTTCCGTAACATCTTTTCAATTAAGGCATTTTTATGCTTTCGGCCCCGTAAATTATATTTATCGATTCTGAGAATTTCTTCGAAGTATTCCTTCCGGCTACGTATCTTATCCAACTCAATTTTTGCAGTTTTCTACACTAGCGTTACTTTTGCCGCCCCGTTGATGTTATCCTTTATCGAAAATCCGGGGTGAATCTATTTAAATCGTATGTTCCAACCTACCTTTGAATCTGACAGCCGGCAGTTGGTGTAATTTAACATTACCGTATTTATTATTTGAACACATTGTTTAAATGTATTCACAATGAAAATAAATTTGTAACACGTAATTAAACAATTATATATAACTAGCTTTTAACCCGTGACGTTGTCCGCGGAGAATTATTATTTCAAGTAAGCTGTTTCGACGTGAAAACAAATATAAATGAAAGAGATTTTATTATTAAATTATAACTATAGGTTTTTTTTTTTTTATTATTATTGTTTTTTTTTTATTAGGTATTTACTTCTATATATTTTTTTTTTATTTACTTTTATGTAATTATTTTTGTTTATTTACAATTACAGTAGTAAAATTTTAATTCAACACATTTTTGTAAACAACGTTTTTCAGACGTTGTCCTGCCAGTGTATATTCATTTACTATTAAATATATATATATATCTCAAATGGATGGCCTTTATATTACAATGAAAAGCTTTGTCGTAAAAAAATCAGTTAAGCGGTTTAAGCGTGAAAAGGTAACAGATAGACAGACAGACAGACACACAGAGTTACTTTCGCATTTATAATCTCGGCAGCCCTTTGAGAGGCGTGACACTCAGCGTCTAAAGCTTGCCGTGCCTGAGTCTGTTCTAAGATCTCTGAAACCTTTTGAGAGGAGTGACGCTCGGCATCTAAAATCTGTCTGGTTTGTGTCTGCTCTTGAGATTCCTCAGTTCTAGCTACTTTCGCAGCTCGAGTTCTGTTAGAGTTACGCGCTAGATCAGATTTACGCCTGCGAGGCATATTGACAGTAAAAATAATAATAATTTTATGATTTAATAATAAAACCTTTTTCATTTATATTTATATTGACGTCGAAACAGCTTACTTGAAATAAT
The DNA here is from genome assembly GCA_039619475.1 of Icerya purchasi. Lineage (NCBI taxonomy): Eukaryota > Metazoa > Arthropoda > Insecta > Hemiptera > Monophlebidae > Icerya > Icerya purchasi. The sequence goes on along the minus strand of CM077116.1, from coordinate 41,140,222 downwards.
AATTTTCTGCGGACAATGTCGCGGGTAAAAGCTAGGAACGGACGAACGAATGACGACTATCGAAGATGAACAACACGTTTTAAGTTAGGAACGGACGAACGAATGGCGACTATCGAAGATGAACAACACACTAATAATAAAAGCTAGCTAGTAATTTTGTTTACATAACGAAACCGATTTCTGGCGTTCTGATGTTTCTTAGAATTTCCGAACAAAAACATCTGGCTGAATAAAATAACATACACTAACGAACGAATACGTAAGAAATAATAAAATTAATATAATATTTCCAGAATAAAAACTATCCTATGTTCTTTCCTTGACCTTAAACTATCTCCATACAAAATTTCATCTAAATCGGTTCAGCGGTTTATGCGTGAAAAGGTAACAGACAGACAGACAGACAGACAGAGTTACTTTCGCATTTATAATATTAGTAAGGATTGTTTAATTACGCGTTACAAATTTATTTTTATTGTAATTTAACATATTTAAAGTTTTTAGTAATATTTTATTTTATAATTATTTTTTGGTTTCAAGATCTATTCCTCTCGAAATCAAGTTTTTTTTTTCCGTACTTATCACAAAAAAAAAAAAAAAAAAGAAAGATATATAGTCTTCGATAAAAAACACAATTAGCTTCTCAATTGACTCATTCCTCGTAAAATAATAACATGTTTTTTTTCACCGGCAATCAAAGAAACTCTCAAAATCGATAAATATAATTTACAGTTTGAGAAGAAATTTGTTTTACTACAAAAACTGAATTCCTCATTATCATGTAAGAATGACTGTACAGAGTAACATATGTAAATTTAAAAATTTTTTTTTACGGGTGAAGGCGTGATTTAAGTAATCATTGGAAGAAGAGAATTGTTGGACTAAAATACGGATTCCTTAAAAATAAGAACGAATCATTCGGGGATGATGAACTTAAAAAAATAATCGGAAGTGCAGCGACACGGGTCGGAAAATTTGCAATTTAGTTGTTTTTAATATATATATATATATATATACACACACACACACACACACACACACACACACACACACACACATATATATATATATATATATATATATATGTATATATATACATATATTATATATATATCATCATCATCATCTAGCTCACTCGAAATTCCGAGTATGAGTTATCTTCTAATTCGGAGGAGAATTAGAGGATAGGATATCCGCGCAATAGGTAAGCACGTAAGCAGGAGCGCAACCTGGCTTCCGTGCTGCCGACAACGTGAGAAAGGTACCAATGGCGAGGCGGACCAAGACGACTGGCCTTTACTCACGCTGATGCGATTGTTCGCCGGCTGAGTGTTTCTATGCGACGCTAGCGCACTCGCACGACTACATTCGGAACTGACTATAGTCGCTTGTTATCGCGCTACAGATGCAGTGCCAACTGTGTCTAAACGGCTGTGTACTAACTAGCGCCGCATAATTTTTGTCGTCGCTCGGTATCGAACCCGAGACCGCCGGATCGGAAGTCAAGCGCTCTAGCCACTAGGCCAAACGCGACCACATATATATATATATGCGACCGGGAACTCGCAATAGGTCCGGCGTACGGGCAGAATGCAAATAAGAGAGATTACTAATGAGGAATACAAAGTTGTAGGAATGACTGAGAAAAGAAGAGTTCGAACGAATAGAAAATTTCATCCGGTTCAAATATAGTTAAAATTTCTCACGCTAGGGACATAATCGAGGAACAGCACTACACAACCGGTTCGGGTTTGTGCTACGGAAAGACTTCATCGATTGACATTAAGAAACTGGTAGTAATGACAACGTTAAAGAAAAATTTAGCTTTCTTAGAACTGCGTATGCTAGGAAAAATTTCAATTAAAAAGTTGCTAAGGCAAGAAATTTGCATTTTTAAACGCTCAGAGGTGATTTTTTGGTGTTGTTATCGCTTCACGTACGAATTTAAAAAATGCACTATACTCGTTTTGCCGATGTTGATCAAAAAAACAAATTTTTCTCCGCCCGATCTGACTGGGTGGCAGTTTATATTTTTTTTACCTTTTCCGGGTATTCCCCTTCGTGATATTCGTTTTTTTTCTGTTTGTCTTTCGTTAAAATCTATATATATATATATAACAAAAACGATAGAATTTTTTCGAGCGCGGAAACTGGTCTAAAATATGTAGTTGCATCATATTTTAGGCCTCCTCTGAAAAGAACGTTGTTTTCGTTTTGTTTTTTTTTTTGTTTTTTGCTTGTCTTTAGTCGAGAAACAAAATGCCTGCTTACGTGTACGTACCTGCAAATTGGTAAAAAATTAACCGGACCCGCGACTCCCATAAGTTTCACCCCTTCCGCCGCTAAATATCTTAATTTCGTCCAGACAGGATCGTTTTCTTGCCAGGTACGTCCGAATACCAAGGAATTCATTACGTTGCCAACGCAGTGCATGGCGCAGTTTAGGATGTCCAAATTCCTGCTGGTATTTCTTTCGACCATCTGGAATCGTGACAGAAGCAAACCGGTATAAAGATCTATATGCGCACACAGATACATCTGTTTCAAAAAGGAAACATTTTGCATTTCCAGCCATCTGAAATGCAAATTTTACGACATACCTGGAACGGTGCCAAATGTGTTACACTATTTCGTAACAACGTATTTTCCCTACAATGTATACACATATCTAGGCGAAAATGAACGCGTTTTTCGTAAATTGTTTCAAGGTCATTTATTCCAAATATTTATTATTTGTCAGGGTCGATTTAAAAATGAAAACATTTTTAAACTCTTACTTTCTCTTTCAAAGCGCTTGTAAAGGACGGTTTAATCATTTCTGGTAGCAAAACTAAATAATTTGTAGAAGCAAAAGAAGGTAATCTCCTAATTCTATATAGTTTATCCCGCAGTGCGTGATTTTCGATCGATTTTTTGAAATGCTTATCAGAGTACGATTCTAACATTTTCCTAACTTATCTCGGTTAGTATAACTAGGTAAAAAGAGCAAAATGTAAAATTACAAATTGTACGCTACTCCGTTGTTGGTATTGAAATTCAAAAGTTTCTTGCCTGCTTTGCATTGTATATTATTATCGTGTTGTTACATCCTCCTCTTTATTTCTGAATCCTTCATACTGCCTTTCTTTTTCTTCTATTTTGCACAGATGTGTATGACTGAGTTTGAATGTAGATGCGATTGCAATCCGGTCATACTGTTTTGATATGCCAGTGCCGATTTACGTGAGTTTCTCAGCTACATTGATAATTTATTTAATTCCATAAGTGGCAAACTGTAATTGGCCGAAAGGCTGTTGTTTGTACATTGTTGCAAATAAATAAAGAAATAAATGAATCAATTTCTCTTGATAAATTCATTGCTTCACTATACGGTTTATTATACTTCTCGTTGTTTAGTAATCTGTCTGAAAATCTTTGAAAATTTTTTCTACGCTTTACTGGAAAAACAGGTTCATTCGGTGGCAAATGATTCGATATTTCTTACATTTTACCTTTTCTTAATTCATATTATTACAATCATAGTATTTCGTTCGTTTTATCAAAACAGATATAATTTTTTGATTTTTCCCTTTCTATCTTTCTTTCGAAAGTGTTAAAATACTGAATTTGGTTTTCCTCAGATTAATGCTTCTTATTTTTGGGGGATTTCACTTCTATTTCTTCGTTAATTTTTAATTTCTTTTTTTTATTTTTTCAGAAATTACTCGGAAAGGTAGATAAGGGAAAAAAGTCTTAAATAAAATTCATTTCTTATTTATTCTGTCGTTTCCTTGTTAAACGTCTTCCTCTCGCATCCTCTACTCTTGTTCAGTCTTACCTTTCGATTTATAACAGCTAGCGCTTCACTCCCAGCAAAACCCCTATTCTGGCTTTTATTTCACATCGTCTCACTTCATTTTGACCGTATATTATATTTTTCAATAATATCCTTTATTTTTCCTTCGACTTCGCTGATATCTATAATCCTCCTAAGGTATTTATCTTTCCTTCATTTCCAAAAAATCTCCACCAAGCCGTAACTAAACAGGTATTCTACAGCACTATCAATTCCCTATTTACCTCTCATGTTACTATTTACACGGATGGTTCGAGGGGGCCTGGTGGTGTTGGTGCTTCCTTCATCTTTCCTGATTTTAACCTCTCAGATTCTTTTCGACTTCCTTATTTCCGTTCCATATTCACAGCCGAGTTGTTGGCTGTCCCTTCGCTCTATTATTTTCATTTCCTCGAATCAATTTTCCTCTAAATTTTTAATTATCTCTGACTCTTTGAACGCCCTTCAGGCCATATCTTCTCCCCTTCCTGATCATTCGCGTGACTTTGTTATTCTCTGTATACGTTTACTCATTCACAATCTTCCTTATCTCCATTCAATCAATATTGGTTTGCTGTGGGTACCTAGCCACTCGGGCATATTTGGTAATGAAGCGGCTGATTCCTTGACTCGGGCTGTTGCTGCTTCCTCTCGTCTTTTTTTTTTTTAAATCTATCCGATAACCTCCTATCAATTTGTAAAAGCTTTCATATCCGATTTTGGTCGGACACCTATGTTTCCTCTTTTTCCAACAGTTGTTCCTTTTACCTGTCAGTTCAGTCTACTCTTCCTGCATATTCATGGTTTCTTTTGGACCCCTCCCTTCGGCGTTCTGATGTTGTTTTCATTGTTCGTATGCGCTTTGGCCATTCTTTGCTGCCTTCCTCTAAGTTTCATTTTTCCTCGATTTCTTCTCCACACTGTCGTCTCCATCCGGATGATGCGGTTATTTGCGACGCCGATCATGTGTTTTTCCAGTGTTCATCTCTCTCCGTGGAGCGTTCTGCCTTATATTCTTATTTACTGTAGCTTGGACTTCCTACTCCTTATTGTGCTTCCCATATCCTGTCCTTTCCTTCCCTATTAATTATTCCTGCTATTTGTTCCTTTTTAGATAAAATTTCTGATCGGATCAAAATATAACCTACTTCTTTCCTTACCTTTTGTTTCTGGGTAAAGGTCATTGTTTGACAAGCCCTCCCCCCAAAAAGAAAAAAAAATTCATTTCTCTTTCTTTTTTCCTATAAATGTATAATTTTATTTAATACAAAGACACATAAATACATTCATACATATGTATATATATATATATTTTTTTTTTCTTTTTTGGGAACGCCAACCAAGGGCAATGACCCATCATCAAAGAATTACGAAAACAGGATTAAATTTTGATATATAAAGAAATAGAGGAAATGAACTCCGCTAAAATTGGAACAACATCTGGTGAAGGAAAGGAAAGTATGGAGGAAGCACAAAAAGGAGTAGGTAGTTTTAGGTGAAGAAGCTTAGTGTAGAGGAGGGAATGCTCTTGTACAAGAAGAAAGCATTCAAAAAGGATATGATTTGCATCACAAACACAGTCATGATCCGAGGGATGAAAATTACAGTATGGGGAAGAAACAATAGAAAAACGAAAGGGAGACGAAGGAAGACAATTATGGTTGAGATGAAGACGTGTATAGAGGAAATAACGGAACAACTGAAACTAGGGAAATCGGCAAACCAGGAACGTGATGAAGGAAGAGGTTGCAAGAGTTTGTAAAAGGAATAAGGATTGGAAAAGGAGGTAATGTAGGTATCCGACCATGATTTGAGGTGTGCTTGTTTGGATGAAAAGAGGATATTATTGGCAGGAAATTTATTGACAAATTTGCCATTATAGGAAGCAGAGCGAGCAAACGAGTTAACTAGGTTGTTGCCTGCGATGCCGCTATGACTGGCAATCCAAAGAAGATCGATTTGAATGGAACGAACTAAGAAGAGATTTGCAATTAAGGAACGAATGGAAATGATAATGTAGTCGCATGAAGAGGATGGAAAAGGAGAGGATATAGCTTGCAAGACGCTCATGGAGTCAGAACAAATAAGGTATTTATTATTATAGGAGGAAAATGCAATGAAGAGAACTGCACGGAGTATTGCATACGATTCTGCAGTGAAAATGGAACAGAAGGAAGAAAGTTTATAAAGTTCGTAGTGTGGAAGGGAAGAAATAAGAAAGGAAGCTCCGACCCCCTCATCGCTTTTGGAACCATCCGTAAAGAGGACAGACGAAGAAAAAAATAGAGACCTCAAAGCTCCGTTGTACTCGCTTAAAGCGATAGAAGGTGAATATTTAGTATAACTCGATTTTTCAGACACGCCCTCTGAAACTTTTTTTTGGAAATAATAATGCTTTCTTAAAATTTTCTGTTTGTATGGGAACTTCTTGTAATTTCTGTAACGCAAAAACGTAACATGTTTTTAAAAAAATGCAATAACGTAATAAAGAACAACATAGTCATTAATGTAACTCGATCCTTCGGCCCTCTTGCCATCCTTGGACATCGACGCAATAGTCGTTTATAATCGTTATAGAAAAATCGGTTTTAGTTTACACGTTTTCACAAATGATAATTGCTGTCTGTGGTTTATGTCACAACTGCAGATTTCATTAATAGTTGTCACGAAACATTGTACCATTATCTCCCAACAAAAAAAGATTTTGTCACTAATATACGTTAATGACTTTCTGAGACGCTGCGGGTGTAAGAAAATTCTGTAACGTAATATGTTACGTTTTTGATGTCTACGGAACATTTATTTTTTTCTTCTGCTTTTTTGAACAATTTTTTGATTACCATGGGAAAAAAAGGTTATCACTTTGTGACGCAGATGACATAATCAATCGAAATCAACTCCTCTATAAGAATTGTAAAATCACATCCTATTCAAATGTTCTGCACTCTCTAACGAACGCTCCTTTCTTTACGCCCAACTTTTAGTTTTGGGTCTTCCTACTCCCTTTAACGCTACCTATATTCTTTCCTTCCCATTGCCTTCAGTTATTCCGTTGCTGCTGTCCTTTGTCTTTTCTATTTCTGACCGCCTGGCTATTTAGTTATAACTCCTAATTTTGCATGTTGTTGGGTCAAGGTCGCTGGCGCGCCCAGGATAGGAAAAAAAAAATAATTGTAAAAGACTATCTTTCCACTGTAAGGTCTAAAGAATCGCGAGTTATACATGTCGCGGTTCTTTGGACCTAGCCAAGCGGACCTTGAGTTATTAGTTTTTTCGTTAATATTTATAAAAAGTCGAATTCAGTTAAATACATTATTCTTTTGATGTAACAAAAAAAAAAAAAAAGAAATGTATTTTTTTATTTTTCACATAACGCAAAAGTGAAATAGATTTTGTAACAGGCTTTTTAAATAACGCGAAAACTTAACAGGTTTTTTTTTTTTTTTTATTATCCTTAGCGTGAAAATGACGTATCATACATACATATACACCTTCGGCTTATTTTTCTTTTTTGCGCCTGGCTAAATTCCAAGCTTAAGTAATGATCAAAGCAGAAGCTAGATAATATATATATATATATTGTATATAAAGGAAAATCGGATCTGTCAAGCAATTTTACATATTTCCAATCTAGTTTTACAAACACGCCGGCAATGCTTTAACATAGCACACGAATGCCGAAAGAGAATAACAAGAAAATTAAAACTGACCATATCCCAAGTGCAGCAGACACTGGACTGCGGTTGAACAGCAAAAGTTAAGAAAGTGAGTAAAGCCGAGAAAAGAAAAAGGGAATAAATTAAAAGGAAACAAGCGACTTTTACGCAATTGTCCATGATATATTTTCCGACTTGTGCTAATCGGTTTTTTTTTGCCCTGTCATCAACTTTTTTCTCCATTGTTTTCACGATTACTAACAGTTCTGTGTTTACTCTAAAATATCATACTGAAGTAATTATCAATCATTTTTGAATTCATATTTTCTCTTTTAACAGAATATACATATATATTTGAGCTATTTGTCAGTCCGAGGAAGATTTAGTAACGCCAGAATCTTTTGAGTTTTTCAATTGTGTACGCAAAACTCGCATGACAGCGACAGGACATTTATTCTACTTGTTACATTTAACGTCAGATAATGCATGGTTACGATTTTTTCGCGAATTCCGGTTCGATCTTTACTTTCCACGCATTCAGATTGCTTTAGATATTCCTATGACTTCAAAACGACTATTATTTTTTTATATTTGATTCGTAATTTCGTTCGCAGATGTTAGCCCATCGTGATTTACACGAACTTTTTGCATTGACTGCCTACAATCATTATATGTTAGATCTGTACCGTTTTCACTATAATCATCGATATAACGAATGCTATTTAGATCTTCGCCCTTAATTTTAATCAGTTCGCCTCCCATGAATGTCTCTGTAAAAATCACTTTGATCCTTGTTACTGAGCCCTAGGCGCAGAGTTCTTCTTCGTTGAGTACACAAAAAAAATTTTTAATCAGACTTTCCACTTCATCAAGACTGACGGTATTTAATTTTAAGATCGAACGTTTTCAAAAATGTACGTCGCAGTTGAGATTCTTTTATTAAAACTTTACACGAAATAATGTTTTTCTCGTTCCGCGTCTATTGATCAATTGCTGACGCGCTTGATGATCGACAACTGGACCATGGTCAGTTGGTCCCTTCGAAAATTGCTTATGTCAAAAGAGCTAACCGCAGACAAACAAGAACCAGAAACCTGGACCAATTCAATAATTCAATCACGACACGAGACTAGACAAGATTACACTTCTTTACAGGATAGCGAACAAATTCGCGTCTATGGTGCTAAACAGTTAACCGCGAATAAAAATAAGAAAATTCCCGAATGACCAGCCGGCTTTTCTCGGATCTACTCTGAACTTGCAAATCAATCAACGGATTAATGAATTTCGCAAACAAGTACAGCAACTTTGTATATATCGCATTATTCCTTTTACATTGAAGTGTGTTCTCACGTTAAATGAAGTAAAACCGAATATTCCCAAGCGAGTAAAATATCATTAAAAATTATTATCCGTAAAGTCAACGTCATCGGCAATTGGTGTATTTTAATTGGAACCATCGTTTGTATGTCTCACGAGTAAAGTAAAATCTATTTCACCGCGAAACAAAAATATTGCACCTTTATTTATTTTCAATTTGTTACTTACTATGGTAAATAAACATATTATTAGTTTGTAAAGTAAATAATCGTATTGAACGTGAATATCTTTTAATAAAAATTATAAATATACAACAATGATTGTTTAAACAGAGATCAACCCTCTTTTAAAATTAATTGTTTGTTTAATCGCCTTTTTTCTCAATACCGTAACCAGTCGATTTATCTAAACCTCAAAAAATCCTCTAGTTCGTGAATTTCCTCAAAATCATTCAGCCGTTTCCCAAAAACCAGTTAAATAAGATAAATATATATATATATATATATATATATATATATATAAATATATAAATATAAACTCGGCCACTTTGGCCTCGCAAGGGGCTGTGCCCCTTGACCCCTTCTGCTTTCATTCCTGTCTCTTTTTCTTCTATACTTTGTATAAAATGATCGAAATTTACAACGTAATTCTTACTGGCATCAACACACACAAAAAATAACGTAACCACAAAAATCCTATTCTGACATTTACCTTCCGTTATATAAAATTAAGACATTTTTTCGTTACATTTTTCGTTACATATTTCATTACATAAGATTGTGACATTTTTTAAATAACAATAACAAAAATCCTACAAAATATAACAAACGTTACATAAAATTGGGACATTTTTCTGGGACATTTTTTTGGGACATTTAGCGTTACATAAAATTGGGACATTTTTCTGGGACATTTTTTGGGACATTTTTTCGAATGGGGAGTAGCCTAAGAATTACGTTGTAATTAATATATACGTATATGCAAACAATTCTTTCTCATACTATAAGAAAGTAGTAACCAAGCATTGCTCGGATTTGACCGGAACCTGCAATCAAATTATTCAAGAATTCCATAACCATTTAAAAATTGAACAATAATACGCAAATACGGAAGTTACGTAATCCAATTTTTCAACTGTTAAATCGTGAATTTTAGTTTTCGTAATATCTGATACTGTATCGTGAACAAATTTATTTCATCGCGGAATTTCAGTTTTTTCCATTTAACACCTTACATAAGCGAACTGTTAAATTTACTTATCCTTAAAGCCTGAGTACAAGTTTGATCGCTAAAATACGAAAAGTGTTCGCTTCGATTTAGGCCGATAATCGATTTACCTTAAAATTCCCTACTATGTCGTGAATTTGATCAAAATCGTGTTAGAGCCATTTCCGATTGTTAATTTAATAATATACATACAACTGACCTTTGCCGGAATCTGAAATTTCAAATCAATCAATGTAGATGAAAAAGTTTCGCGATCTGTCAAACATTTAGCAGTAATATGTACACGAAAGCTACACTTGTTGTACTATTCTCGAAGTATCTTTCTTTCTTTTTTCCCCTACCCTGGGAGCGCCAGCGGCCTTGACCCAACAACATAATAATTCAATAGATAGAACTAAATAGTCGGGCAGTCAGAAATAGAACTCACAAAGGACAGCAGCAGTGGAACAATTGAAGGCAATGGGAAGGAAAGGATATAGGTAGTGTTAAAGGAAGCAGGAAGACCTAAAAGTTGGGCGTGTAGAAGGGACGTTGAGAAGTGCAGAACATTCGAAAAGGATATGATTTCAATCACAAATACAAGGAGACTCAGAAGCATGATGAGAGCAGAAAGGAGAAGGGGACAAAGCGAATCGAACGCGAGAAGAAAGGAGTAGAGAATGATCGATCCTGAGTCTAATTAAGGAAACCATAGTGAAACGACGACAGACAAGAATAGAATGAAACCAAAGTTGGGTTCTAATTTAAATATATACAAATAAATATTAAAATATAGGCGGGGGACCATAGGGTGTTCGGATTATCGGAATGTAATAGTCTAAGGGTTGGGGGTTGGACTAGATCATGTTCGGATTAACGGATCAGCAGAGAAACGGGACGAGGGAACCAGGGGAAACTTGAGTAAATTTTGAGCTCTGGAACAAGAAATGAAGTTTGCTTTTTGTCCCCTGAATAGCATAGCTGGGTGAATTTTCGGCCTGCGGACATGGTTTTGGGGTTGTGACGTCACAGACATGCCAGCTTGCCCATTTATACTTTACATTCGTACATAGGGAAAATAAACTAGAAATAGTAATATTAATCTTTGAAAAATATTTGAATTTAAATTTATTTCCCCCCCCCCCCCCCCGATATATGGAACATAAAAAAAATAAAGCTACCGAATGAAACAAGCATGTGAGTGGAAATAGAGAGATACTGGAATCCGCATCGGCCATACAAAACTAACACACAGACATTTACTACAAAGTGAACCTCCACCATCACGTGTGTTTTGTGGTACTCAAAGTCTGTCCGTTAACCATGTTAAAAACTTAACAAGGAGCGTGAGGAAGCTTTCTCATCCGCACACACGAGAAGAATTACTATGGAAGAGGCACTTGGTAATGATGAAGTTGCAGTCCAAAATACTTTTAGATTCTTAGAAGCTGTAAACTTATTTCAGAAGACATGATTTTTAGTTTACGTATCGTTGAATTATTTGTAATTATTGTTGTTTGATTTCTAAAATGTGTAAATTTGTAAAAGATACAAATTTCCTTTTAAATACTGTAAAATTATCTGTAACTATCTGAATTGTAATGTATAGGAGACGCAAATGACCTAGAAGTCGAGCGTCTATAAATAAATATATAATTTGATTTGATTTTACCCCTGCTATCTACCTGTTCGAAAGTCATATAAGAGGAAAAAAAATTATCAGTTACCATCGTAGTCTAAGTCGAAGAAAACGATATCTCAGTTCGAAGCCGTAAGAGGAAAAAGAGTTTCTACGGAATCCTGGCTTTACATAGAAACGGTAGCTATATTTAGGAGAGTACGCACAGTTACACAGTGCTAATAATTTTTGAAACGATCAATTTTAACAAAATCTAACGACTGTCCGGCACACCAAAGGGGGTTACGGAGAATAATAAAATTAAATAAAATAATCGGAAAATAAAAGTTTTTTTTAAAAAAAAAAAAAAAACAACAAAAAAATATTCTTTTTTGTTGAAGATAGTTCAACATCGCCACGAGGACGTAAAGAGATGAATAAAAAACAAAGAACCAAACTGTTTAACGCCAATTTTCACGTGCTTAAATAACATAACGTAGAATAAACAGGATAACAGTGTCAGTTCGAGGCTACATTTTATTTCGATTAAAATCCTGAGTTCAAAAAATATAAATACACTCTTAATTTAACGCAAGAAAATGGAATTCCAGCAATTAGTAGAAAAATAAACTTGGATCATAAAAGTATCAACGCATAGATCAAAAATATCTCGGATTAACAAACGGTCGAAATATTAACTATAAAACAAACTACTATAGTTTGATGAAATTTAAAACAAAGTGAATTTTGAAACAACATGAAAATAAGAGTAATACCGTATGATATTTCGTTCAATTTCGAAATATGGAACAATCGAAGATTGCTGTTGTTATTAAAATCATTGCGAAGATTAATCAATAATTCGGGGTAAAAGTATATACATTTTATTCCGGTAAATCTTCGAATAAAACAAATCGATCAAAGTCCCAAAATGAATAACCAGTATATCTTGGACATCGATCGCGTCTGTCGAAAAGCAATAAAAATCACAAAACGATTAAAATCTGTATAAACAACAGGTATACTTTAGTCGTGTTAATACCAGATACTGAAAGCAGGTTGGAAAACAAAAAAATTCCCAGATCCTGTTACGTTTCAGTATAACTAATATCGGTCATGGCTATTATATTTAAAGAGATTCGAAATCGGCGCCGATAATAATCTCCGCGGTTAGTATAAAGAATTTGAAGATGACCACAGAAAAAGAAAAAAAGAAAAGATTTATTTGCATAAATAATAACATTACACTCATGATATAGTTATTAATATGTGTACCGACACGAGTCTTACCACATAACTAAATTAATGAATATACCTATAAATAAGACATGATATGCGACGTTTAAGTTAGTCGGAAAAGAAACAAAAACCTACTGCATGAGACCACACAATCACAATCAACGCGTACTAAAGACTGGAAAGCAACATTAATGATTGAAAAATATGAAAAAAAAAAAATTATTAACTACTTAAATCTTTTCGCGACAGGCTTAAAAGTTAAATGAAAGAATGACCTGAATAAAAAACTTTATGTAAAAGTTCGAAACAGGCTGCGTTACGTATGTTATCGTATTTACATGGCGTATGCAATATATAATCTAAGATAGATTTGCGCGCCATCTTCAAAATGGCTGAAAAAAAAAAAAAGAAAAAAAAACAAATGTAGTTTTCTTCGGAAAGAAACACATAGTTCAACGATTTTTCTTTCCATGTTGAAAAATCCTATAATATTATTAGTGAGTAAACGTTGTTCAGATGTAGATGTAAATCATATTGATCGAGTGAAATTGTTATTATCTAAATTAAATACCGGCCAGTTTTTATAGAAAAATAAAAATTATTCGGAAATTGCGATTATATAATTCTTTAGCAGTTAATAAAACGTTTTTTTTTGTGTCAATGTAAGTTCAGCATGGCGCCTAAATAATAGCAGCAAAAATTACTTGTTATTCAGATTTAAATTGTTCGCGCATATTATGATAAAATTCCAATTACGAGGTAGAGACACGTGTAAATCATCTTCGATCACGTATTTCCGAACTGAAATAGAGGAGGTTTTATGATCGTCGAGTATAATAGTTTTTTTTAAAATGCTTGTTCAAGCATAACTTTCGACCATCTAAAACGATTCTGAAGATTCTCTTTGATTATTCGAAAGTGTACCCCGGTTAGTGACCATGTCAATATTAATCGGTGAGCACAGTTTAGTTATTAAAACAAAAAGTTGAAAAAAGGATCTCTTTAGAGAAATTTGTAAGAGTATAACAAACACCACTCTTAACATTTCATCAATTTATCGTGAAAACGTAATTCGGAAAAAACAATAATTTCCTAATAAGACAAACAATTAAAATATTATCGATCTTTATCACGGAAAAATACAGATTCGAATAAAGAAAATGGAAACCCCACAGCGCCATTTCTCATCACTGACGAAAATATTATATACTCGTACCTTAACAATACTGCGTACAACTTTTGACCACCTAGACCAACTTCAATGGTATCTTTTGTTGGATATTGTACCGGTCAGTGGTTGTCCCACTATAAGTACATCATCGGTAAGTATCTGAGTGAATGCGCTAGTATACTACTGTTAAGAATTTAATAAAAATGCACTAAAAAGTAAAAATAATTACACTCGATAAAAGATAAAATACATTTTGCAATAAAATATACCACTTAAAGGAGGAGATATTACGATTATTTTTAATTAATCCCTTAATTAGAATCTCAGTATGCTCCTAATTCACAGTTGCAGCAATAATTAAAAACCGCATTAAAAAATTCTGATTGTGCTCATTCAATATGGTTCTTTAATTGTTGCAGTTTGAATTTGGTGTACCGAGAAGACTCTAGTTAAGGTATTAGTACTGTTGTAGAATAATTGTAATATCCCTTTCTCGCCTTTCACTGTTAGTTATTTCCATTATTAATAGATTACGCGTAAATAACACTCGTACTTTAATGAGAGTGTTCTTCAAATTTCAACAATTAAAAATTTCCATTAAATATTCTTGATATTTCCAATACTCGGCTTATAAGAAATAACATATTGTTCACTTTACATTTGTTTTTTCAATTGTTGCAATTTGGTTCAACGAGACTGTAATAAGTATTAACGTTGTTTAATAGTTTAACCTCTATATCACGGTCAAATGCATTATGCTTTATCGAGCAATTATTTCTTTTAGTCTTTTAGTGCACTTTTATTAAATCTTTGGAGTATAAATCTTGAAGTCGTTTAAGAAATAGTTTGTTGATCAAAAAAAAACAAAACATTCGAAATGTTTTCGCTCCCCTTTAAATCGTTCATGTTCTACGCTTCAGCGGATTTGATATTCTGCAATACTTCAGCAATACTGACGCTTTGATGACAGAATGAGACGATAATGTTTCCACGAACGGCTTTCAGATAATGAATTTTATTTACCCGCGATTTCATTTTTTTTTTAGCTTTTCGTCTTTATTAAAAGTATTAATTTTAAGGTGAAAAAAAAAAAAAGACATTTGATGCTCTCGATGATATTAGTGATGCGATCGACAACAGCGGAGTTTTGACATCGGGTAAACCTCAAAATCTCTGTTCAAAACGTTTTCATTCTCGGTGTAAACAGCGGATTCAATGTTCTCAAATACTCGTTCTGATTTACGATATTTAATATGGTTCGAGCGGATGCGAAATTAAAGTCCATCAAGTAATTTGTAATACGGTATAAATTAGTGTTCATATTAGAGATAATTGCGGAGAAATATTTAAAACTGAAGTTTGTGAACTGATTTGTGAGTTAGTTTGTAACAAGGTGTTGTCTACAAATAAATTAGTCGAAAAAGTATCCAGTCAACATCAGTGAAATACACATCTTTTCAAGTCACCAAAAGCGCTTTTCTGTCATTTTAAAGTAATTTCGATATCTTTCCATTTGAAAAAATTTGAAACGACCTGCAGTCGTAAAGCATGTTTTTGTGTTGAAAAACAAATAAATAAAAATACGGCGTTGATGTTGTCATTATTGTTTCCTTAAAAGAATAAGATTTTCTTAAATATATATATATATATATATATACACACACCGTATTCCTTCGAATTTAAGACGCACATTTTTTACTCGGTTAAAGGGCTAAAATAATGGGTGCATCTTAAATTCGAAGTAATACGATATTATTTTCATGATCGTTAGTATGTCGCAAATTCTTTTTATTTGTGTACAATGTCGGTATTAAACGATTTAAAAATATTATCACCCACTTCAACGAATGTGGTGGTATTCAAATACACGCGAGCATGGCTTATGTAACCAAGTGAATCGTAAGGGTGCTATTTCCGATGAAAAAGTGAAAGAAATTGTTGCATTATTCGTCGATGTGCAGAGTTTGTAGCTATATCACTTTGCCTGTTGGAAGTATTAACCTCTTTTTTAAAAAATACCATCCAACGAAAATAAATCTACTTTTTATCGACGATATATAAACAGCTGCCAACCTGGTATTCGAGTCATTAAATTATGAGCATTCCAACGGTTATGGAAAACTTATTGTCTATATATCATCACTATGAAACCCGCATATGATTTATGTGACGTCTGTTGCAAACTCATTAATAAAACTAGCATTACAATTAACGTCAGTGATGAGGAAAACAAGCTGTATTGGATGATTATCGCAATCATTTACAATTTGCTAATGGTCAGCACGAGAAAAAGTACCGAGAAATTAAAAGAATCTAACTGTTTGATGATATTGATGGATTACGCACGTTAGTGACACCATCTGGACCACAGCAAGTTGGAAGTGTGTATTTCAAGTTCCTTTCTTCCAAATACCCTTTTCCTAAATACCTAGTAATTACGATGGGTCTTAAATTCGATGTTTTTATTTTTTTCCAAAAATTGTTTCTTAAAACATGGATGCGAAAGAATAGGGTATATATACATAACTTGGACATCGGGATTCGCAAGGGGCTCTGCCCCTTGATTCTGGCGGGGGTTACACCGAACCCCCAGTTTTGTTGCTTCTATATTTCGTATAAAATGAGGAAATTGACAACGTCATTCTTCCTGACTTTGTTACAAAACAAAAGGAGTGATGTGTTTTATTCGGCTACATTTATTTGTTTACAGTTTCTTACAGTATATTACATTCATTTGTATATATTTATTTCGCTATTCGAGAGCAATAACGCTCATTGTTCTTTTCGAGCGATAGCGAACATTGGTCGATGATAGCTGAAGTAACTGATGTAATTTTTCGTATCTATTTTATCGATGTCTCTGGCGAATATTGCATCGAGGTGGGCAATTCATAGCAGGGTAGCAATCCATTTTGTTGATTCTTCTTATGTATATACAATATATGTAACGTTTTGAAACAAAAAAAGTGATGGCGGTCGGAATAAGAATGACGCTGTCATTGGAGTAATCTTTTGACCAAGATGATTATGGAAGAGTCGGTTTCAATTAACCATAATATTCTTCGCAAAATTATTTTTTATTTTTTTTTTTCATTTTAATCAAGAAAGAATTCAATACTAATAAATGTAATTAACGGTTTGCATAGAAATGTATGTCATTACTTTCACAAGCAGAGAATTTCTTATCAACCCTAACGTAAAAATAATATAATTGAGCAGGGAAACAATCTATTTTGTCGATACATTGTATATGTAACGTTTTGGGACAAAAAATGTGATGGGGGTCGACTAAGAATTACGTTGTCATTGAGGCAATCTTTTGACCCAAATTATTATGATAGTCTTTGTAAAATAAGGTTTTTTTTTTTTTTCATTTTAACAAAAAAGAATTCAAAACTAATCATTTTTTTTTAAAAATTATTATCTAATTAATGAGAGCCACATAGCAACACAGAGGGCTTCACGGCTCAATTAGGAAAGACATGGGATTAAATGAGATGGAAAAATTTGGCTTGTTTAAGGAAATTTACTATTTTATCTATGGAGTTGGAGGAATCGTTAAGAGCTAGAACGCGGCTTGAAAAAACATAGAAGGAAAGTCGGAGAGAAGCTATTTTTAAGCATGTAAAAATATGGTCAGCCGTTAAGTCTTCTTCGCTGCAATGAGAACAGTTGGGAGGAGAGGAGATTTGATAAAAGAATTTACGGTTTGCATTGTCATTACTTCCGTAACGCAAAAACGTAGCAGAATTTCTTATTAATCGAAACGTAAGAATAACGTAATTAACCAGGGCAACAATCCATTTTCTCGATACTTTGTATATGTAACGTTTTAGGACGAACAAAGTGATGGGGGTCGGGCTAAGCATAACGTCATTAATATATATATATATATATATATATATATATAGGTAGTTGTTGCCTGTAATATCAGATTGCCTCGGTTGCATCCGAAAAAAACAACAACAAAGAGATCCTTAAAAATCTCTGACGAAGGCAGTCTCTTCTTCAGAATATTAACGGAGCATTCTATCAATCTGTTTTAATATTAGAAATGTAATCTCCGTAAATAATAGTCGCTCCCGAGACGTTTAAAGAGGGAAAGTAAAAAAAAAAATTATGGTTGTGTTGAACTTGAAAGATCGGATTTTAACCATATTTGAAATAGCATAGCCGAAGTTATAGAGCTCGATGCCTGCGGATACCAGTCGGTAGGATATATCGCCAAATAGTTTAGATTAAGAAATATATAGACAAAAAAAAAAAAAAATAGATAAGAAAACTTTAACATTTTTTTAATATTGATATGAAAACTTTAACCTTTTTTTCAACAAATTCGGTCATACAACTTGAAAAGCAACGAAAAAATTTGCGTAACGATAATAAAAATAAAAACGGTATATCGTCCCGAAGATACTTCTCTTTTTCTGAAACATTCAATTTATTGCTCGAACGAACTATATACGGAGAGTGTGTCTCTATAAAAAGAGACGTACGCTTCTGCCTGTAATTTTAGAATAATTTTTTACTAAACTTTTTAATATTGTATAGAAAAAAGATAATCGCCGTTCGTCGATGTTCGTATCAGTGGGTCCTCCCCCCCCCCCCCTCGTGCTCTGTCATTCCGGCCACGCTAATTTCATTAGCAAAGGCCGATAAAATATTATCCAGTTTCCCGACCTGTCAGAAGGCAACCAGCGCCGTTTTATGTTTTGCTATTTTCGCAAACGTCGCAGGAGGAGCGGTGATTATTAGAACGTGGCAGCATCAGCAGAAGCTATTAGAAGATTACTAAAACGGATTGTCAGAACGGTCGGTTGATGTTGATATTTTAAGAGGCTGCCTTGGCAGAGTTTTTGATGGATCTGTGTGCTTTTTCTTCGATTTTCCTTGCAGTTAATACAACAGCAGACAGACTAACTCGTGTGTAACATGTAGCGGTGCAAGGCTAAGATGTAACAGATATCTGCGAGAAGGCGTTGATGCGGCCCGGTGAAGTAAATTTGCGAGATCAGTAACGTTAATGTTGTCATTTATAGGAGCAGGCAGAAGACGTGCTGTACAAAAGACCCATTAATAACGTCCGCGTTCAATCGAGACTATTCAATTGCGTAATGTCTCGTATTTTGTAATAGGTCTCTCCTTTAGCCGACTATGCAAATTGCCGCCGAATAGTTGATTGAATATTAATTTATTAACTCCGCGTCTGTGCCCCTATCTGCTGTATAATACACTGTATACATGTCTCGGTAATTTCTCGCCTTCCAATGATATTAAGCGATCTCGATGCTACTCTCCGTTTCTTCTCAAGTCGCGCAGTTCATTCGAAATTTACAACAAATGTATAAACGAAAATCGAAATTGACGCTTACACAACCGATTTTCAAAGGCAGACGGTCGTAAGATGGCATTTAATCGAAACTTAATAACCGTACAAATATGTATAAAGTCTCGAGACAGCGAAAGGGGGGAAACACACTTTAAATTGTATCGCGATCAAATAAATGTTGAAGAAAAAAATTTTCACAAAAAATTTTGAAAATTTTTTTCTTCATCTTGAAAAGTTGTTCATAAAATTACTTCGCAAAGACAAATTTACTTTAAAAATTCAATAAAAACCCACTAAAAAGTAAAAAGTAATTCAAATTCGTGCTATTTTTAAGTTTTTTTTTGTTTTTTTTTTAAATTTTTTATTGAGGACGCGTCAGCTCTATTAACCGAGCAGCGCAAGTGAAATTTCTGTAAGTTACAATGTGCGGCTTCAAACCGGGCCGAACGAAGCGCTGTTTAGCCTAAATAAAATCTATTACGCCACGGTAGCTGGCTTTGATAATTCAGGCTAATAATATTCTTAAAGGGGTGTATGTTATGATTATCGTTTAAAAAAAAATTAATACCGTTTCCAATGACGATAATACTTATCAAAGTCGGGGAAAATTTCAAAACAACAAAAAACAAAAAAAAACCCTGTATTAAATGAATATAACACGAGACAATCATTCGTTTTCTACAAATGAAGCAGTGTGTGAACATGTTCGGAATATTTAATGCGTTTTTTTTAATTGTTGCAAGTGCTCGTAATTAAAGTTGTAATGTAAGCGTAACATCTGCTTAAAAACTATCTGAATTATCCTTTTATCGGGTAATTTTATTTTTTACTTTTTAGTAGATTTTTATCAGACTTTCGGAGCAGTAAAAATCTTAAAGGCGCTTTTTAATAAAATAATTTTCGTGCTTCCGACATTTTTTTTCCCTTCTTCCGTGTTTTATTGAAGAAATTCGACAAATTTCTTCAATATCAGTCCACTAATAATTGGGTACAATCGAGATTGGCATTTCAAAATATCCGTTCGCCTTTTTTTTTGCCGTTATTAATAAAAGAAATTTTTAGCTAACTTTATTTTTGATGTTTTCATTTTTTTTTTTTTTTTTTATTTTAATTTCGCAATTTTTAATGGAACAATTTTTGAGTGCGAGCTAAGAGACCGAACAAAAAGTACTACCATGCACTTTATCGGTCGTAATATTTCCGTCAGTGAAAAGAGGTGGATTTCAATTTCATTATCCCCATTTGAATCGTTTTTTTTTTCTTTTTTAATATTATTTCAAAGTTATTTAAAATAATAATCAGTATTAAATACTATAGTTGCCGCTGGGAGCCTAAAGAATTATATACAACAGGTGTATCTAAATTTCTAACGCAATATAACGTTGGTAATACTTTTGTTCGTTCATCGTCTTTTTAATCTTAATTTTACCTATAGTCTAATGAAAATTTTTAGGTAATTTTTGTCATATCTTTTAAGAAACTTCTTCTTTCAACCTTTTATTTTGAATAACTACTAAAAGTGTGTCAACACTCACCGATATTTATCCCACGATATGCTTACACGGTACCACCATAGATCGGTACAATTCCTGACAAAAGGATATTTTTAGTAGAGTCATTCTGGTAATCTTTTTTATTTTTATTATTATTATTATTATTATTATTATTATTATTATTATTATTATTTTACGTATAAAAATTGAATGTGGTCAGCGGTGGACACCATCCAATTAAGTTTTGGATTCCTCCACTCCACATTGTACAATCATTAATCTTATCTTAAAATACTATAATATTAATATAAATTAATATTAGACTACTTCCTATATTCGAATTCTTTTTTGACCTACTTATTGAAAATATTCATTTTTTCCCGTACCAATTCACCGCAGTTTTCCGCAATCTCTATATTTAGAATGTTGCATCCACTCAGGATATGCCGTACACTGCCAAAATAGAGGCGCTTAAAATGTTTGTGTACCGGCGCAAGTTGAAGATGTTGTACCGGGACTACGTTACAAAGGCCGAAGTCTTGCGTCGCTGCACACTATTCGCTCTAGAAAACACCAATACTTTGGCCATATATCTAGGCACCACTTACTTCAGCTTGTTCTAAATGGTACAACAGAGGGCCAGAAGAAGACCTGGAGAAGAAGAACATCGTAGCCAACTAACATACGAAAATGGTATGCAGAAGAACTGCAGGAGGTTGCAATATCCAAGACTACAATAGATCGCCCAACATTGAACGAAGAAGTCGTAGAGAAGAAGAAGAAGATATATATTTGTATGTGTGAGCGTGATTATTTGTGTATGTGCGTAATCTGTCGCTCGTTGGCATCTTCCTAAGTCGTGCGCAGATCTGGAAAATTTAGCAAAAAGTACACATAAAAGAGACCTGGAGCTTTCAATATCTGAAAAATTAACGTAAACAATGTTTATTGTTTCGCAGAAAAGCTCAAATTCAGCATATATACGTAAACATAACGCTAATTAAATCGTAACCCTACTAATAGTAATGGCGAGGTGAGATTTAACGAGGATAGAAATATTTTAAGCGTCAAAACTTTTTTTTTTAATTATTCTACAAAAAAAATAAATGTTTGAAAATTTTGAAATTTATATGGATACTTTTTGAAAGCTGCAAATAAATTTTTTTAGGGGGGCTTGTCCAATTACTTTAAATGGGGAAAAAAAGACACTGGCCGAAGTATGATTATTTACATGTTTTCGATTTCCAATATTTTTCACGAATAATAAGCGTGCCTGGTGTGCCGCAGTTTTATAGAACAAGTTTAGTTTGACCTAAATACAGGTTTACAATTTGATTTTTAATATTTTTGATGCTTTAGAGCTTGTAATACCTAAAAATTAAAAATTCTGTTGATATGTCTATAAAGGTATCATCTCTAAAAGATTTTAAACTTTGATAGTAGATTGAAGAAGTCAAAAATGGCCCCGTTTTTAGACAGTTCTCTAACGTCGAAACCGTCAGCTTTGTCGTGGAATTATTGTTCTAAAGAGAATATGCCAAAATTTCATGAGCAAAATAGCGCAACGTTAAGCATCTTACTGCAACGACGGTAATGGTGTACCACACTGATTAATGAAAATTCGTTATGCGGGTTTTATTTTAAAGAAAATATTTTATAATGCAAATACGATTTATCTAAAAAAAAAAAATCTATGGAAAATATAATTAACTTTGGACAATGAAATTTGGGATTATTAAGTAATACCTTTTCGGCGCGGCAAACCTGTCTACCAATTCGGTTTTAGTGAGTTCGAATGAATTTTAGTATTTTTTAATTGCCATACTTACGTCTAATAATTCGTCAACACCGACCATAATTCGATTTTGAAGTTGTTCGCGCCTCGGACCCAGTTTGACCATTCCAAAATTTTTTAAGCAACTTAAAAGAAAACGTCTTTGATTCTTCCACCGATCGCCTTCGGCACAAATGATTCCTATTTTAAATGTAGCAGCCGGTTATTACCGATAAAATTAAATCAAAAAAAAGAAAGCAATAAAAGCGTAATATGAAAATTCGGCAATGCTATTACATACGCCACTGCGGCGGAAATTTAAGTAAAAATAAGTAATATATATATATATATATATATATATATATATATAAGTTACTTATAATCTAGAATGCTCTATCAGGAATTAGATCCGCTATACACGCATAATGTTGTCGCTCGTTTAAATCCAACTATATACATACATTAACAGTGAACCTTCTCGTACGTTTAATCATGTGGTCAAGTACCAAAGCAAACTGAAAAAGAAAGAAATCTACCAGAGTTATTTATTATATTAAAGAACGTTTTAATTATGATATTTATACAACAAAAGCGTAAGTGGATAAATTCGGAGGTGAAAAAATAAAAAATAAAAAAAGACACAATTTCTATTTTATAAATTGAACCGTCCAAGTTTAAATTTATTTCAAATTTTTGTTGTTTCTGAAACATCTTAAGATATCGCATATAATTTTGCGTGGCCATTTTTTATTTATGAGTTGTATAACGCTGAGGTTAACACATGTTAACGTTATTTCTAAACACCTTCCGGTTAATTCTAATAAATATTCAGAATTTATATAAAGCTATTTTACTATGTGAATTTAATATAGTAAAATAACTTCTGCGTTTTTATATACATAATTTATGAATATTTATTGGAGATCTTGTGTTAATTATAAGTTTTTCTACTTAAATATCTACTTTAAAAGTAATGTTAAATAATAATAATAAAAAAAAAATACAGAATACCAAAGATAAATACTTACACTTTTTACGTATATCTAGAGAACATTGAAAACGTACTTCACATTTAAAATCAAACAATACGACAGTTCAATTAAGGAAAGTATTTTTCTATAATAAAAACACATTAGATAGAAGAGTTTCTAAGTACCCCTTGGGCTCTATTTTTCCTAACCACTTTACGATCTTCACTGACAACTCCAAAGGACCTAATAGAGTTGGTTCAGTCTTCTTTTGTCCATCCATTCAGAAACCTTTAAACTTCCCTCTTTCTGCTCAATTTTCCATACCGAGTCCACTGCTGTCCTGAGGGCCGCTGTTTTTATGATTTCTTCCTTAGTTTCTCATAAAGTGCTCATTATATCAGATTTCCGCAGTGTCATCTCTTTTTCCTTCCCCCTCTACTGATTATGTAATTCTTCTCATATGCTCTCTCTCATTCACAATATTTTCCTTTCTCACTTTATTCGAACTGGCCTACGCTGGCTGATTGCCACGCATTCAGGTATTCGTAAAAGCATAAATACCTTCGTTTCAATAAAATTATGATCGATATCCAGAGCGTGGGAGCATCCTCATGCTTCGGAAATTGAGCCAATTGTAGTCAGTATTTCATTGAAATACACAGAATCTCCATATAAATCAGTCATTAAACGTTTTTTCGATCTTACGAATGGCAAACATGGGAAAATTTTGAAGTAATTATTGGTTTCCCTTCTCAACGAAATGCTTAAATCAAAAATTATCCTTTTCCTTTAAAAACATGCTTTTTTACAAAAAATAAATACCGACTTCAAGGTTTATTATAAAAATTTAAAAATGCACTAAAAAGTAAAAAATAATTACTCCCAATAAAAAATATATATCACAGTGTTAAGGTGATATCGTAATTCTTATACAACATTAACTTTATGGAGTTGGCATCAAATTCATGTTACAATATCTAGGAACAATTTAATGAACTTTTAATGCAGTTTTTAATTATTATTTTAATATGAATTTGATGTCGACTCTACTTAAGGTTTTAATGTTGTATAAGAATTACGATAATGTCATTTTAAGTTATATCACTCTGATATATATTTTTTATCGGGAATAATTATTTTTTACTTTTTAGTGCATTTTTAAATTTTTATAATAAACCTTGAAATCAGTATTTATTTTTTGTAAAAAAGCATTTTATTATACAATTTTTAGCATTATACTTGAATTTTTTTCTTGTTAAAAATCAATTTTTTTCACATTATTTTCCATACTTTATACTTAAAAAAAATCGATTTCTTTATTTTGAACTGCATTTCCACGGTAAAAACATCAAAAGCTATATTTCCATGGTAATTTGGCAAATTTATAGTATTTTAAGTCAATAAATCTAACCCGGCGGTGAAACGAATCATGAATGAAAAGCATCCAAAAAGCATCAATCTCCCGCATTATTAAGGATAACTCAAAAACTACCAGTCAGATCTTGATCAAATTTAAATGGGACCACATGAGAAGCACCACCTTTTAAATAAAAGAAGAATCATCAAAATCGGTTCACCTAAAAGAAAGTTCTGAGGTAACACACATAAAAAAAAAAAAAACAATCGAATTGAATACCTCCTCCTTTTTTGAAGTCGGTTAAAAATAAAATGCTTTTTCACAAAAAATAAATACCGACTTCAAGGTTTATTATAAAAATTTAAAAGTGCACTAAAAAGTAAAAAATAATTACTTCCGATAAAAAATATATATCAGAGTGATATAACTTAAGGTGATATCGTAATTCTTGTACAACATTAACTTTTTGGAGTTGGCATTAAATTCATGTTACTATATCTAAGAACAATTTAATGAACCTTTAATGCAGTTTTTAATTATTCTTTTAATATGAATTTGATGCCAATTCTAATAAGTATTAATGTTGTATAAGAATTACGATATTACCTTAAGTTATATCACTCTGATATATATATTTTATCGGGAGTAATTATTTTTAATTTTTAGTGCATCTTTAAATTTGTATAATAAACCTTGAAGTCGGTATTTATTTTTTACTTTTTAGTGCATTTTTATTCAATTAAATTAAAACATTTTAATAAGAACAGATATTTCCACGGTGTGAAAACACCAAAAGCTACATTTGCATGGTAATTTGGCAAATTTATAGTATTTTAAGTCAATAAATCTAATCCGACGGTGAAAACAATCATGAATGAAAAGCATCCAAAAAGCTTCAATCTCCCGCATTATTAAGGATAACTCAAAAACTATCGGTCAGGTCTTGATCAAATTTAAATGGGACCACATGACAAACACTACCTTTCAAATAAAAGAAGAATCATCAAAATCGGTTCATCTAGAAGAAAGTTCTGTGGTAACACACATAAAAAAAAAAAAAAAAAAAAATAAAGTTGAATTGAATACCTCCTCCTTTTTTGAAGTCGGTTAAAAAAGTATCGACTTCAAAAAGTTAATAAAAATTAAATAAAAATTAAAAATAATTATTCGGCAAAACATAATTCAAAGTAATATAACCGAAAGCTCACGATTATCCTCACAATATTAATACATCACTGAAGTCGGCGCAAAATTCAAATAAATGATCATATTAAATGGGTATAACAATACAAACCTTCGTTTTTTCGAAGTCAAGCATTTAAAACATCAGACAAATATTTAATGCAGTTTTTTAATTGCCGTAATTGGAATTTATAAGAATCATAATATCCCCTTCCTAAGTGTTTTACACAACGAATTATCTTTTATTGGGTAATTAATTTTTATTTTTTAGTACATTTTTATCAAATTTTTAGGGTTAAGGTCAGTATTTCTTTTAACAACTACTTCCACTTTCCGTGATGTCACTTTCATCGCATTTTTCTCGTCATACCGTCTGCTCAGGTATTTTCCACGTTAAAAATCAAAAATAAACTAAATAACTTCTATCCTATTGAGCTTCAGTGGGAAGTAATTTATTATTACTTAAACAAAATGTAAAACTAGAAATTTAATTCTCTTCTGGACTATTTTAACAATAGATACGGCAATATGTTCGGTCTCCGTAACACAGTGGATACGCTACACTCTTTAATAGTAGACTCATGGGCTATTCATCTATTGCGTGACCAATTTTTGTATCAGATAAAATGCGTTATCGGAAAAATTTTAAATTAGCAACAGTCACATTATGTGAGCTTCGTTAATTTCTAGATAAAGAACCTAAAATTCACGTTAGTTTACATTTTCAATATTATTTAACTTAAATGACGTCTTTGAAAAATAACCTACCATATAAGTTCCTAGATCCACTCTTGCCTCTAGTGCTCCTTTATATTTATGCCTTTGAGTCGCATTAACACAGCACACACAATTTAAAAAAGTGAAAGGAAAAAAAAAAAATGCCGAAGTTTATCGAGGATATCTACGAACGAGTTCAGTGTTAGTCAGAATATAATAATTTTTTCAGACGTGTACGCTAAAAAACAGAGATTTCAATAGTCTGATTGTTAACGATAAGTCTGGAGAAACTCAGAAATATTTCCTTTTACGATTCAATAATCACTCTCTTATAAAAGGACCGGACGAAAAGAAGTAGTTCTAGTATTAAACTTCAATAATAAAAAAATAAAAACCGAACTGATAATCGTCGATAAAATTAGATTGAAAGAAACTGTATCGAAAAATGTGTACTCGGGTAGACACAAATGGCTTAACCGCTAAAGTTAAAAGGAGGACTCAACTAACTATGTCACCAGTTAAATAGAATATGGTTCTTTATTCCGTATCGTATATTAAGAGTTCGTTTAGAAAAATATAATAAAAAGACGCCACAAATTTGATAATAAATATATCTACAAAATTTCAAGTTTGTCTTTGTTGTAAGGGGGACCACCAATAAATATGGGATACTAAAGGGAGCCATACACAAAACAAGGTTGAGAATCACTGATCTAAAGGATACGCGGTCGCGACGCCTCCTTGCGGGGTAAACGATTAATTACTTAACGGTACAGTACAGCTGAATGATTGCGTGTTGAGATCGACCGCATTTCAGTCATGTTAGAGGGATGGAAAAGGTCTTCTTCTTCTGATAAACTCCTCATCGGTATTTAACAACTTACATACAATCAACGATATGGAAAAGAAATCAAAACAGATGATTAGGCTTTACTGTTCTAATTTTATTTCTATATGAAAAAATGTGCCATTTTTTTTCAAACAAGTTGTTAAAATTAAGTACATAAAATGTAGACGGTAATTTGGGAAAAATTTTAAATAGTTATTTTTATTAACCAGTTAAGGAAAAATATCAAAATAATTAAGGAAAAAGATATGAGTTGTTATACATTATTAAATAATAATAATAATAAAAAAAAAACAAGTTAAATACCTAGAAATATTAATTGATAAAATTAAAATTTTTATTAATCGTTGGCTTTTCCGAACTCTGTCGTTCTAGAACAAATTTAATTTTGATAATAATAACAAAAAATATTCAACCAAGGGTCGCCGCGAACAAGACATCGAGTTAGTAGATTGCTTTAATGTTATTTTTTGGTAGATTGTCGCGCTGCAATTATTAGTTTGCATAATGTTTCCGGCTGTTACGCTTAACAACCACTATCTTCGGCTCGCATTTATTAGTCTACAGGTGCGAACTAGTTTTACCTTAACGTTATATCCCACTAAGCCATAGAGAGTTAATTTACGACCTCTCTCTCTCTTAAAATCTGCACGCGTTATTTTTCCTTACCCAACAGTGCTGCGTTAATCAAAATATCCAGCAACAACTTACCAGCTCCTGTTTTAGTTACTTTCTTCCGTTATTTGGCAATTCTTATCAGCCGTATACGCTCTCGGAACATATTAATTAATTTCAGTCATTTTTTCTTCTGCTCATACTTCACAAGTCCGCAATTCGCTCTAAACTTGATTACTTCTGTTTCCCATATGGTAATGGTTGCCGATCTCTCCTTTCCGAATTAAACATTTAATTCAAAATGCAGACTTTATGTCTCGGCCTTTTAAAATTCCCTATTCCCGCGATCACAGCCCAGGCTACTGTTTCTCCTTTATCAATCCGCAGATCTCGGAATTCGATATTGTAGAATTTCAAGCTTTTTATTTTTATTGCCATTAATTTTTAAGATAACTAGATCGACCAAAATTACTCGAAAGTCTTAAAGAGTTATTTTCTAGAGTTATCTTTTACTTTTAATAGAACAAATCTTAAAATTAAAGATAAATCGAAGATCAAAATTAGCGAAAAACGGCATACAAGTTGGTCAAAAATCGAGTATTGTCGAGAGCCATATTGCTTCTTCTTTTCCTTTTCCTTTCATACACATTCAGCTGGGCCAAAAATAAATCATGAAACTATATAAAGAAGCGTATGTTTAACTTTACAATTTAATTTTATAATCTGGGATCAAATATATATATATATACACACCCTCCGTGCCTAACTTTCGTCATCTGGCCATTCAACATTTTTTATTTATTTATTTTTTTTATTGTTTTATTAAGTTTCTATTATTATTTATAAATTATTAAAATAAATTATATTTTATATAATTATGTTACTGAGTTTTGTATATATATATATATATATATATATATCTATTAATTACAACGTAATTCTTAGGCTACCCCCATTCGAAAAAATGTCCCAATTTTATGTAACGCTAAATGTCCCAATTTTATGTAACGTTTGTTATATTTTGTAGGATTTTTGTTATTGTTATTTAAAAAATGTCACAATCTTATGTAATGAAATATGTAACGAAAAATGTAACGAAAAAATGTCTTAATTTTATATAACGGAAGGTAAATGTTAGAATATGATTTTTGTGGTTATGTTATTTTTTGTGTGTGTTGATGCCAGTAAGAATTACGTTGTAAATTTTGATCATTTTATACAAAGTATAGAAGAAAAAGAGACAGGAATGAAAGCAGAAGGGGTCAAGGGGCACAGCCCCTTGCGAGGCCAAAGTGGCCGAGTTTATATATATATATATATATATATATATATATATATATATATATACACATATACTATATAACAGGGGTGGCCAACACGTCGACCGCAAAGGTTTTGAAAGTAGCCCGCGAAACTAAAGTTGCACAATTTGCTTTCACTTAAAAGTTAATGTTTGAAAATCTGAATGCGATTGATTATTCTTACCCCAGAATAGACTGTGCAACGTAGCCCCATACTGTTTGTATTTATCCCGATGAACAATGCAAGTGAATGTTAACTTTTAAATTAATTGTAGTCGTAACGCATGTGCATATAAATGGCAATCGCACAAAATGACGCAAAATCATGCGCCAGACAGCAAATAATGAGGTTATTACACGCGGTTCGTTTGAAGACAAATTTATATGTAATAAGTTTTAATCTAAAATTATGCTAAGAGAACTTCTGCCACAAATATGCACTCATATTTACAAACTAAGGGTGATTCATATCTTCAACTAAATGATCAATAATGGCTTCTTGATCTTTCTTTGTTCTGCAATATTATTGAAAAATTACACCAATTAAACCTGCAACTACAAGGGGGTAGAGGTAAAACAATACTAGATTTGATAAGCATTTTGAAATCATTTAAAGAGAAACTAAATATGCTTGCAATGCAATTAAAACGTCGTGATTTAAAGCGTTATCAAAATCTGGCTGATGAGTCTAAAAATAAAAAGAATCTTACAATAAATATGCCGATATTATTGCACTGTTTTTAAAAGAATTTGAAAGAAGATTTCTAACATTAAGTGAACTTGAAGATATTGCCAGTTTTTTGTTTTGCTCATTTAATGACATCGATGTCGAAAGTGTAGCTTAGAAACTAAACAACTTTCTCGATAGTACAAATTTAACAAGCTTTGAAGAAGAAATAATAAATATTAAATGTGACATAACTCTTAAGTCACTGGTTTCAGATTGTAATTTTTAGAAACTGACAAGAAAAGATAAATATCCAAATATATGGACAATTGTTACACGTTTCAATGCCTTCTTTGGATCAACATATTTATGCGAATCCGCATTTTCATTTATGAATACGATCAAAACAAGTTACTTTATTATCATCTTTTAAAGCTTGGTCTTCCTGCTTCTTTCAATGCCTCTTATGTTCTTTCTCTACCTATTCTCTCAGTTGTTCCTATTCTAGGGGTGTTCCTTGATTCCATTGTCGACAAAATAAAAATATAATTTCTATTCTATTCCATGCACCTATTCCATTTTGCTGGGCTAATGCTCTCTGGTAGCGAACCCAAGGGGGGTAAAAAAAACAAAAAAAAAACGCAATTAACAGATCAACATTTGGATTATGTTTGAGAATTGCCTTAAGTTCACATGAACAAAATTTTGAGAAACTTTCGGCACTTATACAAGGTCACATTTTTATTCACTTGCTTATTTACGGTGTATTGTTTCCAAGTTAAATATTTCATAACGGAAAAAAAAAAAAAAGTACAATTATTATTTTTTTTCTTTATTTGCTAAAATTTTTTTGTGTACTTATTTCTTTATATTGTAATTTTTTTTAAAATTTTATAAATATTATTGTGCTTCATAAAATAAAAAAATATAAT
This sequence comes from Icerya purchasi, assembly GCA_039619475.1. Classification (NCBI taxonomy): domain Eukaryota; kingdom Metazoa; phylum Arthropoda; class Insecta; order Hemiptera; family Monophlebidae; genus Icerya; species Icerya purchasi. Next base: position 41,109,013 of record CM077116.1, on the reverse strand, counting down.
CATTTGTTTGCTTTATTTGCCATAATATTTTTTAAACTGAAATTCTTGTTAGTTATTTATTAAAATATCAATGAAAAATTTGAAAAATCCTGAAATTGTTTGCCCATATTCACAGTCGCCCGCAGATTACATTTTACAGAATAAGTCGCCCATAAGAGATAAAAGTTTGGCCACACCTGCTATATAATATAAACAAATTGTATAACGAATAATTAGAAATTTATAATGTGAACCAATTTTTCAATTCAATTGTATACTTTAATTGGGGAAATTACGTAATTTACAAGAGTTCGATAAAATGATAACGTGTTTAGTAAAACGAATCTGTACTCAGTCTAGTAGCGTTAAAAATTTAACCACGAATTATCGAACGTTGAACTAAATATAAAATAACCGATCAATGCAATCATAGTCGAAGTGTTGGAACATTTGACGAATAATCGTGTAAGATCAGAGAAAAAACCGACCTTACTCAGTTTTATAAGATTTTTTTTTAATCTCGATCAAAACAACATATCATTTTATAACTTCAAAGGAAAAATAAAAGATTATTCGGAAAACGCGTTTCCGATTAAAAAAAAATAATAGTATAATATAGAAATTACAGAAGCATATAATTAAAAAATGCGCTAAAAAAAGAAAAATAATTATCTGATAAAAGATCATTCAAACGTAATACACCTAGTCCGCCTGGACTACAAACTCTCAGACGCCCTTACAAGCAGACGAACCAAGTCCCACAAGGTTCTGTTCTAATTGTAAGTCCAATTTTATTTAACTTGGCATTTAACGATGTTGTAAGTAAAGTAAACCTACCAGTCAAATGCTCTGTATTCGCCGATGATTTTATCATCTTCGTCGTATGATCCAGCGTCAATACAGGTCAACGTTTACTACAGAACACGGTCAACGAACTCTTTAATCATCATCGAATGGTTTCACATTCTTTACCAGTAAAACTACCGCAGTCCATTTTTGTAAGGTACGCTGCTGTAGTCATGATTTATCAATCAACTTGAACAACGTCCCAATTCAAAAATCCAACGCAGTCAAGTATCTCGGATTACTCTTTGACGAGAAATTGTCCTGGACTCCTCATATTGATTATCTCAAGAAATCATGCTTTGGGAAATTGAATCTTCTGAGGAAATTGAAGCACACTTCATATGGCGCCGATCGTAGCTCTCTCCTCTACATACATGGAAGTTTGATCAGGTCAAAAATGGATTACGGCGCAGCGATTTACGGATCAGGGAGCCAATCCGTGCTTAACAAACTTAACACCGTCCATTACTCCGCAATACACATCGCAACTGGAGCTTTTAGAATACCTCTCCGTCAAACAGCCTGTTATGCGAAAGCGGTGAGATTGCGCTGAACTAAAGGCGACAATTACTGATTCATTACCAAATCTACTCCTTAAACGTGAAATTCAAAATATAAAACAATAAGCAGAAGCTCTTTCATAAAATCCAAAAATTACGGATAAAAAATTATTTAAACCCTCCCTTTTTGAGCCAAAAAACGGCAAAAAAGGGGATATTCGTGTAAGCAATAGTCCGAGTAAATAAAGTTGAGAAAATCAAAACGTATCTCAAACATACGCATAAAGGACCGTTTTATAGGAAAACTATAGTCGAGCTTACAACATTATATTCAGGCCCTCGGGGTGCCTGAAAATTTTGAAAAAAATCGAATTTTTTTCTCAGTAATGGGATATATTGTTGGAAAGATCGCGCTATTTGTTGGAAACGAAACCGTATTTCATTTCCTTAATGAAACTTTCGAAGTTGGTGAAAAGTTCAAAAAAACGCAAAAAAGGACACCTCTCTCTTTGCGGCGCGAAAAATCAGATTTCTTTGTTTTGGATTTAGTATTATGCAAATGTAAATTAACCGACTCAGCCGGATAAAACTCTTCAAATACGTGAAAACGAATTAACTACAACAATCAAAAAACTGAACAGTAGAAAAGCCAATGGACACGATCAAATTTCTAACAAGATGATTAAACTTCTTCACAAAGTAGACGAAAAAATATTTAAATCTATTTACCAAAAATGTATCGAACTAAATTATTTCCCTAACGTCTGGAAACAAGGACAAATTAAAATAATAAACAAACCTGGAAAAGATTTAACAAATCCGAAATCATACAGGCCTATAACGTTACTGTCTAGTTTAAGTAAAATATACGAAAAAATAATAAAAAATTTTCTGGATACAGAAATAAAAGAAAAAACGATTTTAAACGAAAATCAGTTTGGCTTTCTTAAAAACAAATCAACCGAGCTAGCAATAAAAAAGTTATGCGATTACATTGAAAAATATAAAAAACGAACAAGACATACGTTACTAATCAGCTTCGACATATCCGGAGCATTTGATCAAATAAAAATTGAAGAAATCTTAAAAATAATGAAAAGAAAAAATATATCTGGTACAATACAAACTATAATTCGTAACTACTTAACAGATAGAAGAATTGGGTTATTCAATCAAGAAAACAAAATCCTATACAACAGGAGTGTCAACTCAGGAGTACCACAAGGTTCGGTTCTAGGGCCAGTACTCTTCAACATAGCAATGAGCGAAGTACATCATTTGCATTTCAGTCAACACTGCAATATGATAAGCTACGCAGACGATATAATGTTAGTCTCAGGAATTAATAAAAAGGACAACAATAAAAAAATTGAGTAAAAACATTCAAAACTTAGGCTTACAATTCAACATAAATAAAACCCAAGCACTACTAATAAGTAGAAAACAAGACAGGGAAGAAATGATGCATTGCATTGAACAGCACTTATGCATAAAGATAAAGATAAAATAAAAATAGTAAAAGAAATAAAATACTTGGGAATAATCATAGACACAAATTTAAATTTTGGAAAACACATCGAATTCATAATAGACAAGGTTAAAAAAATTTATTTCAAATTAAGATCACTGTATTCAAATATGTTCGGTCTCAAATATAAAGATAGAATAGTACTCTACAAAGCCATTTTTGGATCTATAACAGAATACTGCTCTACAGTATATTTTCCAGTTTTACGAGAAAAAGACAAGAATAAGCTGTTAAAATTACAAAGGAAAATATTAATAGGAACAATCTCTGGTTATCGCACAATATCCTATACTTCAGTCAACATCATAGCAGGAATAATAATACCTATAGACTTAAAGTTAGAAAACCAAATCAAAACATACAAAACAAGAAGAACTAAAATTTTAGACAAAAAAAACGTTACGAAAACAGATAAATAAAATGAATTCAAGTAGTATACGACTTTGGCAACACTCAGGTGTGATAAATCAAAAACTGGCAAAGTAACAACACGGGAAATAGTTCCAAACTTAGAAGAAAGACTACAAATGAAACCTTTTTATACCGATTATAACTTCACTCAAATTTTAACCGGACATGGAAATAATAATGGGGTGTCTATATGAAACGATTTAAAATTGCTGAATCGGACATCTGTAAAGACTGTAAAGAGGAAACAGATGATTAACATTCGATTTTCGAATGCAATAAGTTTAAAAACGAAAGAGAAAAACGGAAAATAATAAAAAAAAACAATAACCGAAATAAATAAAAAAAACTTTTTTAATTTGATCAGCTTTGTCAACCATGTAATGAATAACAAAACAAAACACATCAACAAAAAATAATAACAGTAGCAATCAGAAACTCTGGCTGAAAAACCGTAAGGTACAGCGGAGTAAATAAATAAATAAAAAAAAAAAAAATCTTCAAGTTAACATACGGAATCCTCAGCACATGAAACATTATGCTTGATTGAACTTTTTTTTTTTTTTGCGTATTGGGGGCTTAAAAATCTTATGGATTTATTCATTAAAGAAGATAAATAGCCTGTGTTCCGTTTAATTTTATAACATTACCGGGTACATCTGGAATTGATTAAATATCCGCTCGTTACGTATTTCATTGACTTTTGACTTATTGCAGAGTACTATTTTATTTTTTTAAGACTGTGATCGTTTATAATCGCTTCTATTTCAATAAAGCATTCAAAATTTGTTTAATATATTCGTATTTTATGTATTTAAAATGGTATTTTCTAAAAAAATTTCCGGTGAACTTTGACAATATCTAAACTTTGTTTTGGTAGTAAAATGTTCTGTATGTTAAAAGAAAAAAAAAAACATCGACTTGTTATTAGAGCCATTGTATTAAAATAACCAGTAAAAGTGATTGACGTTATTTTTTAAACGATAATTCAATATAGTTATTCTCGCTATACCCACCTTACAATAAAAACGCTAAATTTTATATATTTCTAAGGTAACTTAGAATCAATTTATAAAGCCTTAAATTTGGGTGGACTACCAAACTTTAAATATCTCCACCATAAAAGAATAAAGCTTGTTAAGGTCTATTTATTAAATGAATTATAAGTCGTTATATATATGGAAAACAATTTTAATACTTTTTTTATTTGTCAAAAACTTTTTTTTTTTTTTTTTTTTTTTTTTAATGCGACTTTAACACAACTATGAGGTTATCAAGCCGCGCTTATGTTGTTAATTACAAAGTATAATATAAATTACAGTTTTTGAGGAATAGGAAGAGATCATTTATATATGGACTATTATTACGTAGTAAATGGGATAGGTTTAAGGACAGATTAAATTTTTGGCGGGATTCGGATAAATTATTGCAACTTGTTAGGATATGTCGAAGAGTAAGCTGAGGAGTGTTACAAAAGGGCCAGGATGGCGGTGGTGTGTTATTGAAAAGGTATGAATGGGTTACACTGGTATGGCCGAGTCTTAATCTAGTTAAAATTATTTCTTCTTTTCGCGATTTTCGATCAGATGACTCCCATTCTTCGATCTTTTCTTTTATGGTACGTAGATTGTACGTCGAGTTAATCCCAATTCAATATTTTTATGATTTAGAGAAGTAGCGGGGAAAAATCAAAATTCCCCACATACATATATATATATATATATATATATATATATATGCGCACACACATATATATTAATTACAACGTAATTCTTAGGCTACCCCCCATTAGAAAAAATGACCCAATTTTATATAACGAAAAATTTCCCAATTTTATGTAACGTTTGTTATATTTTGTAGGATTTTTGTGATTGCTATTTAAAAAATCTCACAATTTTATGTAACAAAATATGTAACGAAATATGTAACGAAAAAATGTGTCAATTTTATATAATGAAAGTTAAATGTTAGGATAGGATTTTTGTGATTATGTTATTTATTTTGTGTCGATGCCAGTAAGAATTACGTTGTAAATTTTGATCATTTTACACAAAGTATAAAAGAGAAAGAGACGAAAATGGAGGCAAGAAGGGTCAAGGGGCACATTCCCTTACGAGGTCAAAATGACCGAGTTTATATATATATATATATATATATACACTCGTATATACGCATATACATATAAATCGGAGCAATTTTCAGAAGAGGTCCTGTGAGAAAAATTTCGTTCCCGACGTGACCCTCTAAAAGGATAGCAAGAAGTAGATAAAAAAGGAAAATGAGGCTTTTTTAAGTTTAAGAGTATGTGATAGTTTACTATAAATACAACCGATGGTGATTATATTTATTTTCGACCTAGTCCGAAATAAAACATTAAATTTTCCGTATTCGATCATACAGAAGAGAAAATTACGGTGCAAGGTGATATAGAAGAGGAGTAGCGGCAGCCTTAAAATACCTAGCGAAACAAATGTGATCTGTATATCTAAAAAGTAACTAGATACACTTATTATCAGATTCAATTTCTTACTGCTCATATACATGCATATGTATATACGTACGTGTGTGCAGATAAACACGCTTTCTCGGCGTTTTCAGCTTTAAGTACGATATATCTTCATAAGAATATGTGAAAGGAGTCGGGTATAAATTTTATTACGAAATGTTACGTAAAATTACCGCTTAAAAATAGGAGGATAAAAATACAGCCCAAGTCCGTTGGTCCCGGTCTGTGGTTTATGATTAGGCGCTCCCTTTTCTACTCCACTTGGAGAAAATCCTCTTATCACTTGCATTCGTATGTCGCAAAATTTAATACAGATGGCGTCAGAGAAGTTGCTCAAAAAGTAAAACGATATTGTTTAAAGTAGTTAAATTGCACTGTTCGTGCGCTTATTTTTATTTTAGTTTTTATTACATACAACAGATTTTATATTTACATATAAAAAATAAAACAAAACAAAACACGAAGCTTCATAAACTTCATTACATAACGTAGTAATATATGCCTGAAGCAATAAGTGTAGTAAAAACAAAAAAAGGAAAAAAAAAACGTTTCATGAATTTTTACAGTGGCTTTTTTAATTTTTTTTTCTTTTTCGCCTTTTTATTATAGATATTTTTGAAATGAGCTGTATTATCGCGTGACTGGAACGCGTGGAGTTCTACTACTGCTGGTAACTCTCGATGTACACGCACACACTAACACGTGCACACTTGCATCGGCAGGTGCGCATTTGCAGGTGTAATGGTGTTTTTTGGTAAATATTTTCTTCTTCTTTTTTCTTTTTTTTTTTCGGATAGCACGCCAGTTTCAGCAGTGTCGCTACGGCAGATAAGAAGCAGCGGATCGTCGAATATGGAAAAGGATTGTAGTGAAAGAGCGGCGGAGGATAGAGCCTTTCTCGTTCGAGTGTACGCCGCCTAAAGAAGAGTAACAGTAACCTAGTCGACGAATAATGTACCGTGATAACCTGTTCGGAAACGAGTCTAAATATTTATTAACCGCAGGATATGGAGATGATCTGTTAACTCCTGATTTTAAAACTGTTATTATCTACACCACATCCTCTAAACTAGAATCGGCCAGCGACTCTATTATCTTCCATCGACTGTTCGCTGCGTCTTCGTTGCCCGTCCAACTCTAACCGCTCCGAAAGCTCCCTCTCTCTTTCTATCTCGCCTACCCTAATTACTCCTGTCCAACCTATCGCGCCATCTTTGTCCCATCCTACGGCGCGGCAGACCTTTCCAACGCTAGAGCGGCGCAACCTATCCAATATAATGTCAAGGCGGCCAGACGGTGTGATTTTTAGCAGCGGCAGTGTATCTCGCGATCCGATCATTAAATTCTCTAGACGTACACAGATTTATGATGATGGTAGCGCTACTGTGATTCTCGCGCAATGAATTCTGGCCGAGGTTATTGACCCCAAACCTAAAAGTACTACCTTCTATACCACATATATATATCCAGATATATACGGTTATGCGCGTGTGCTAGTGTAAGCGCATTAAACATATATAGGCGAACGAGACGCATGTACTAAATTAGAACCGATATCATTTATCTATGTAAAATCGTCGTCGATTGTGCTGCCCATGTGTCGGCTTTCGCTTAAGATGTTCTTCCATCTCTGTTAGATAACCACCTGGCGCCCGGTTCACGTTTCATTCATAACGTCTGCTATTATTTCTGTTTCTTCACACTTCTCGTTCCTTCGAAAATACCTCTACCCCGGCGTGGTGCTCGTTAAACGGATAAATTGGTCAATTTCGAAACAGCGATTAGCGAAATGTTACCGAACAGAACAAACGCACTTCTTAATATCTTTGAGGAAGGGGGGAAAAAAAACAAAAAAACCTAAAAAAAAATAAACAAGTTCAGATACTTGTGTTGTTTCTGCTGTCCGAATGCTCTGGTTCAGCAACACGAATTAGTTTCTCGGAGCGGCGTATTTAAAAAAATGAAAAAAAAATTTGAATGTGGATCAAAAAAAAAAAAAAAAAAAAAAAAAAAGAGCTCGGAGCGATTTGTTAAACTTCAAGCTGTACAAATTACAAATCAAGTTACCTTTTTTTGCTGAAAGATGAAACAGGAAAAATTAGAGGGAGAAATCCGTATTTTATTTCTTAACGCAACGTGCACACTTTTCTTCTTTTCCATTTTTTCCGAAAAAACCTCGTTGTCCATATTCCGATTAAAAAGTGGTCGTGAGGAGTCGGCTTCATTAATTGACTGCCGCGTTAAGAAAATATAAAAGCGCACATTAGGGGAAAATAAATTTATTAAAAATATCGTATTTTTAATTAAACTAAATACAATTATTCAACGGCCTGGTTGATAAGGGGGTATCGAGCGCCACTAAAAAAAAACAGTGCAATTGCGATAATGTCTGACGATGAAAAAAGTAACAATTATTCTGTTCAAATTTAAAACATTCGATTGTTGTTATACACGCCGCGGCCATGTATGCCGACCCCTTTTCAAATCTCGCAATCTTACATTTTCTCCGGATCTCTCTGCATTTCTTTGAACTAATCCTGTTCGGTACCGTTGCTAAAGCGAACTACAAACAGTTCATTAGCATTCACTGCATAACTGTAAAACACACGATTGCTCTTTTTCTACGAGAACCACCACGCTCCGGCTTCAAAAGCACCGTGCGTGAAATTCACTAATCGTTACGCTTCCCAATCGGTCAATTTCTAAGTATTTAGTAAACGTTCGATGCCCGTACTTATTAGAGCTAGGACCACATTCTGATAAGTTCGATTTCGATGTTGATATCACAGGATTATTGATATCACGGGATTATTGATACCACGGGATTATTGATATCACGGGATTATTGATATCACGGGATTATTAATATCACGGGATTATTGATATCACCGGGGATTATTGATATCACGGGATTATTGATATCACCGGGGATTATTGATATCACGGGATTATTGATATCACCGGGGATTATTGATATCACGGGATTATTGATATCACCGGGGATTATTGATATCACGGGATTATTGATATCACCGGGGATTATTGATATCGCGGGATTATTGATATCACCGGGGATTATTGATATTACAAGATTATTGATGCGGTACTTTTAATGTTTTTTTTCGTAAGGTAATTAAAATTCGAAAGTCATTCATTCTTTTTTCTTCACTCCCTGACTGCGCTCCGTTTTTCAATATTTGTCATTAACCGAAATGTGCTTGCACCATGATGATAGGTTGACTGCGAAGAAACTAGCGAAATTTTATAATTAGAAATAACGAAAATATTCTTCATTTTTCCTTGGCTCAGTTCGCCGGTTTTGGCCACTTTTACATTATTCCCGGGCGTCTGTTTCACTTGCACAGAACCACACTGGTAAATTCAATCTATAAATACTTCACTTTGCCCTATCAAATTTTCATTTCTAGGACGCTAGTAAATCGTGTGTGGTCAAACGTGTCCGCATTGATAAATCGAATATGACCGAACCGCTCTGGTGTATTTCGCTAATAAAATTCCTCTATACAATTGTAACGTTTTTTTTTTAGGGATAATTCTGCAAGCGGTACGTATTACAAAAATTTGTACATAAAGTGCTCATACACGCATCCGTACTGCCATGTACTGTTTCGTATTTTATATACTTCCGATCGCCCATTCAAGCGGCAATATTATAAGCGTTCACTTTCTTTTGCTACACCGAATTTTTCGCTCTTAATTCCGAAATGACGGTTGCACGATTGCCATTCGGTTCGATGAAGGTCAATTTCGTCAGTAGACAAAAGTCTCGGCTAGTTGAAAGGATTCTTCAGCAGTTGAGGACACGTTATTTTTATTTATTATCACTAGAGCACACACACACAGTGTAGTATATCGATATCGCTCGCAATCGGAACACGTCTTCTAAACAAAGACGCTTTAAATATTTCGCAGCGACTTCGACCTAACATTAAAAATATTTATCTCTAAATAAAAAGTATGTTGCTAATCGCTAAAGATCTGCCTCCATCTAGTTCACTCGGTTCTCCGAGCATAATTCACTGTGATAATTATGCGGCAAAAAAAAAAAAAAAAAAAAAAAAAAAAAAAAAAAAAAGTACAAAAACTTGATTGAGCGTTGCAACAAAATCAGTATGCGGATAACGGGTAAGTAACAGTTAAAAGCGATTCACGCATGAATAATCGGCAGATATATTTTAGAAAAGAGAAAAAAACCATTTCGCAACGTGAATTTATTTCATATCCCGCAATAATCGAGGGATTTTGAGAAAATTTCAGTGCGAAAAGGTCACGCGCAACCGGCTTAAATAATAGGCGACGTAGAATTCAGGAAGTGATGAACGATTTTCTCACCGTATCCTTCCATAATTCCGTGCGTCAAAAACAGGTCAGCTCTACCGGTGAATAAGTGTTGCGAAAACGCTTTCTTCACAACGGCCGCGTCCGTAAGGATAATGGTAGTTATTCTGCCCATTTGAAGGCTGTAAATGCTGCCGTATTTTTCGGACAACTTGTACAGTGTATCGTACGGTTTGGCGGCGTCCATAAACGGCAGATAACCGAGAACTGGAACACCTCTAGGTCCTGGGGGCAGGCGTTTTTTTTGATCGTTCTTGCCGGTAAACGTTTTGAGCGACCAATTAATTGCCATCAAAACGACGACAGTTACTAAACTAATAACCAGCAACTCCATATTGTACGGGATTATTTTTCTGCAATCAACGAAATAAAAATTTCAAAAATTAATGAGATTTACTAAAAGAATCACAAAAAAAAAAAAAAAAAGTCACAGTATCTGATTCAGTGCTCTTCATGTGTAAAAATGACGGCGTCAACGTTCAAGTATTATGCACACCATTCAAAAATATTATAATCATCAGCTTTGATGGAGGGGGCAACCCGCTGTCCGAATAATTTTTATTCCGAGTTTTAAAACGATTTTAAAGGGTTGCAATTCAGTCGGTCTTGTTCATTTTTAAATGATCCCGCAGTCAGTCGTTCAGTTATTTTTTGTACACTGTTTGCGATAAATCAAGCGTAAATTACCGTATTGATACTTTTTTAGGGCGTCGGATTTTTATTATTATTTCGTTTTTAATAAATTACATTTTAAGCGCGAGTTTCGAAGCGGCTCGATACAAATTACACAACTATGCCGTACAACAATACGGTGGGGAGGAAAACGCGGTAAAATTATTATAGCGCCTAAAATGTGTGATCAATTAAGAACGAATTGAGATGAAGAAAAGAAAAAAAAAAAAAAAACGAAGGAAAGGAAAGAAAAATTTCTGGGTCATCATTAAACAGATTCGGTCATGACCGGCGGCGTGATGGTTTATTAATTTTAGACCAGTCAAAGGTTCGATGTCACGAACGATCTCGAATGACAATAAGTGGCCAATCATTCGCGATGACTGACTAAACGACTTTCGATGACCGAGACTTAATGATCGTTCATTTTAGCTGGTCAACCGGCGATCGTCTAACCGAATTGACCCGTTCGTATTCGTTGATTTCACGTATACACGTATATTTTTCTTCATAAAACTCCACGTGACAAAAAAAAAAAAAAAAAAAAAAGCTACCAACGGCTGTTTTCGAATAATCGAAATTTGAAACTGAATTATAATAAACTTTCTTTGCTCGCACTCTTTTTTCCGTGCATTATTTCCGATTCGACATAATTCCTGCGCATTCTACGTAACTCTGTAGCCGAGGCCTACCGATACGGATATGCAAAATGCGTTACAGTCGCACTTGAACACCGAATACCAGAAGAATTATAGACGTACTTTTTTTTGGTATTTTTACTCTTCACATAAAAAGATAATGAACTTTACACATTGGAAACATTAAAGCCTGATTAGTTTATATATATATATATATATATACGAAATTGGCCCCTCGGTGTTTCGATATTTTTTATAATATAAATTTCTTTTCTTTTTTCACATCGGTATTTTTAAATCAATTTCGAAACAAGACCGAACGCCTATAAAAAGATCGATAATTGTAGAGCAATTCATCTATTTCGCTGAAAATTATAAACTGGCGAAATAATTGTACTTACAAATATAGAAACTAACTAGAAATTTGGTGTATACGGAGATCAGCACATTATTACGAGCGATTTTTCGTTGGTTTACTATAATATGTGTTTTCGTAATTATATTTATTTCAATAGTTTATTATAGTACCAACTTCAAAAAAAAAAACAAAAAACAAACAAACTAGAAATATTAAATAAAATCTATATCGTACAAGGAACAAAAATATTTCACTTAAAAAAATCGCCGCGATGAAGTCAAGGATAAAAGTCAATTCTTTGGCTGGGAATGGGTAATTTTGCAGACTTAAAGCGGAGTATCACATGTGGTTGTGAAGTGCAATCACATGCGCGTTTAAAATCGATAACTTTCAATAAAGACAGTGTGCGATTTCGTGATTTTTTTCATCGTATGAGGCAGAAATGTTCGCAGTTGATTATCTACCAGTCTGCGCCCTTCCATCTATCGCAGAGAAAGTTCTTTCGACCGCAGCTACTTTGCACTCTTTTCAAGAGCTTCTTACATCGAAAAAATCCGCTAGAAACAAAAACGAAACTATTATAAAAGAATCGGCATTTTTGTTGTTCCTATCGGTTTTCTCATGTCCCAAAATTCTCCGGTGTGTCTACTAACAATTTCATTCTATCAACAATCACAAAAAGGTGTATCAAACTACGTGACTTACAATTAGTATAGAGCCATTTTGGTACTATTCAGATTACTAGCAGAGTTCTTGGCACTGAACTGACTACTGCGTGTGAGATATGTCAGCCCTCGCGGCTATGATACAATTAACCGCATTTTTTGCGATGCTGTCCAGAACGTCCGTACTTCAGACATGCTAGAGAGGAATAGAAAAGGTCTTCAAATCCATTGATGAGTTACAACGATACCGCTACAATGAACGGCGCAGTGAAGAAACAAAATCAGACTATATTAAACTCGTCTGTTCCGTATTGACTTTGTTTTTCGTATAAAGAAATTTCCATTTTTCTTAGAGAAACTGTTAAAATTAACCGTATAAAATGTAAACACAGTTCTGAAACATCATTTCAACCGAGCAGTGAACGGCAAATTGGAAAGAGTAAACTCTTATACAAATTAATGAAACAAGTTAAATACCTAGATTTACTAATAGAATTTAAAATTTTTATCAATCTCTTTATATAATAATAATAATAATGAAAATAATAATAATGAAAATAATAATAATGAAAATAATAATAATAATAATAATAAAACAGACCACATCGAGGGTTGCTCCGAGCACTATTAATCGTGCGTCGTTTTTGACAAACTGCGTTATCCTTTTCTTCAGTGAACTTATCGCACATGTAACTGTTTCACTCTTTCGTCCCGTCGACTTCTCCCAATAGTTGCAACACCTGATCGTCTAGAGCGAGTTCTCATAACAACCTAATAGGACCGTTTTAATCTTCAGCTGTATGCGTATTAATAACAGTCAATTAAATAAGGACAAAAAAAATTCCTAAATTAAGGGGTATACATCTCGTTATTAATGTTTTTTAATGAAACTAATTCATCGATCGAAAAAAGTGTCCTACAAATGATGAACGGAGACGCGCACTGTTGAAAAATTGCGATCAAATTTCACAAAACACATTCAAAAGGAAAACAATTTAAAAACTAACAGTTTCAGTTATTTTTGTTTTTTTTTTTATTAAACCGCTAGAAATTAGTAAGGCGCGTTGTTTTTGTACTATTGCGAACAAGTCATTTTACGATATTTTGGAGTATGTAAAGGTACGAAATAATACTGCGAATCATGGCCAAGCTGGTAAGTATGTAACGTACAATCAACCGGGCGGTTATCGAAAAATTTTCTTCGTCTAACCGTAGTTTTGTAGCTTATTGGACAATTTCAAGAAGCCGCATAAATATTTATTGAATAGTGTAAAATAATGCGAATGATAACTGAAATCTAAGTTCGAATATTCCGGACAAAGGAAATAAGGTGGTTTTGTTGATGAACAGGTGAGCGTATAGTTTCGTACGGTTGAAATTCTGAAAGTTGGCCGACACTTAAAGTTAGAAAGTTACAATTTGTTGTATTTCTCGAATTTTTGAAACACACGCTCCGTTCTTTACCGCTAAAATCAAATTGTTCAAATCAATTTTTTACCCGCTACACTCATTTCAAATATAGTGTTGTATTCCCGACAAATGAAATTTAATTAAAAGTGCCATTTTCTTTTATTATTTTTCATTATTCTTCGTACACTTTTTTCCTTTATTATGATAAACTACTTTACGTTTTGTTTTTTTTCTCTCCCTCTTTTCATCAATCTACACATATTTTTATTCCTTTTTTTTAATATTCGTGTGTTCGGACCTTTTTTTCCCCCTGATGTGGATTCAGATAAAGTTGCACACTTGCATCAAAACTATATATATGGCGATTTCCCTATTATTTCCAATTTATCTATTAAAACATATCTCTCCTGATACAAAATTATCAGTATATTAAATAATTCTTAAACACTTTTATAAATAATATATTTCAATATTTTATTTATAAAAGTGTTACAATTATTATTTAACGTATTAAAGTCGTATAAATAACGATTAATCTGAGATAAACTTAAATGATGAATCCGGGGAGAAGAGTAATTATAAAAGAGAGAAATTAAAGAAATTCGTAGCATTATCTGAATTTCAGAAGAGCATTGCGGATCAATACGGATGACCTAAACGCCTAAACAATTAACCGCACTGGCGATACGGAATTCTTTGGGTAAAAAGAAAAATGAATAAAGTAAATATGACCAATTTCAACTATTGACATCATAATTCCATCTTGCCGTATAAGAAGCGAAAAATAAAATAACCCAATGTTACTGTCGGTCCAAAGTCACACCAGTATTTCTGCCAATGAGAACATAACCGATAACTGACGCAGCTACGACTGCATTATACATACAGCAGAAACACGTGCGCCTATACTAAACACGGCATGATAAGAAACGTATTCGTACTTACGGACAATAAATCTGTCAAACTTTAGCATGTTGAGAGTTTCTTCTCTTCCGTCGTATGCTCGATTCTGAACGTCCTGAACCAACCATGTTTCTATGACCAGGAACAGTCGTACCATTTGTCACGAACTGCGGTTGCCCGTACACAGTCCGTCAGTCTTTTTTCGGTGAATTCTGAGATCTGTCAGGAGGTCGGTCACCGCCTCTTCTTCCGGAGACCGATTTTTTCAAGAGAGTTTGTTCCACGACGCATAACACGCCGCAGAACAACTTAATCGAGCTATGTGGTATGCTTAATTACATTCCAGATCTTGACCACTTTATGAAATTCCAATTTCTCCTTGCATTCAACGCACTTATTTGACTGCAAAATTTAGGGACCTTCAAATTAGGCACAACTTTCTAAACATCAATTATGAAATTTCTCAAAATTCACATTGCAGTAGTTTATGGTTCTTGGACTGGCTGGAAATTTAACCAAGGTTTTATATTAATATTAATATTATTATTATTAATAATAATAATAATAATAATAATAATAATAATAATAATGATCTTTTCTTTTTCTTCTTCTAAGTGTTGTATGCGATTTTCGGACGTAGCGATCATATGACCAAAAATCAAATGTCCCGATTTATAGCTGCATGAATTAGTCCATCTGTAAAGGTTATTCCAGTCCATTCTCGGATGTTCTGCGTCTATGAGAGTCTACTAGACACTCCGGACACATAATCAGAGGAGAATAATAATAATAATAATAATAATAAATTAACTCTGTATTTATTATTTAGACTCATTGTTAAATATATTTACGACAGAAATAAATTAACAGTTTTAAACCAAGGGAAGAACATAATTCCAATAGGAAAAATTTCGATTTTAATTCAATATGCAAACCGCTACAAATTCTTGCTCCTCATAAGACAATTCAGCACTAAAACTTTGACAGTTTACCGTATTTTGATGTCGCTTTAAAATAATCGCGTTTATTTTTTCATTTTAAAGGTGTTATTTTTTAAATTTTTATTCTTTTCAAATCAGTTACAATTAAATAAGGAAAAAAAACCATTTAATACGTATATCATATTCTTTTAACCATCAGGTTTAGATAGTACTTTTTTTTAAATTAAGCCTTTTTTCTTCCAGATATGAGGTTATTACAGTCCACCAGACATTCGTGAGTCCTTGAAGAAAATTCCGTAGGTTAGAAAAAGTGACAGAACACGGGATCGGTCATTGAATAGAATTTTAGCGGGAAATTACGGTTGAAGAGAAAACAAGAAATGAATAATAGCAGTGCAAAGGACGCGTGGTTTGCCAACTATGAAAACTAATGCTTAATTTTCGATGGAAATTGAAGGAAACATCACCATCCAGCATTATAGCCGCCTTTGCGGTGATGTATCCGTAATTCCCGATAGAAAGTGGAAAAAGTAATTTACTATTCCACGTTACAGACACGTCTTTATTAACAGAATTCTCGATAAAGGCAAAAAAGAAACTCCGTCCATTTTCATGGCTGTCTATGTGTAAGCAATGAACGTCACAATATTCGGCAGAGAATTGAAGAAAGAAACACCGTCTAGCGCTACGACTGTTTGATGTTGCAGTGCTTGTCGTGCAAAGAAGGATAGACGGGTCATTTCTGCAGTTTACTTATTAAGATTATTGTTGATCTGAAGGTGGAATAAGGATAATAATTGAAATTGCTTATCAGGCAAGATTAACGATTGGGTTTAAAAAGCGGAACAAGGAATCGTTTGACAGTTCAAAAGATTGTGATTAACAGATGTAAATAGGCAGGCCAAAGGCAGAAGCGACAGCCGACTGGAGAAGGAGCGGATTGGAAAATGTGGTTACTCTGACTTATGCTTTGCAAAGTTATATTAATGATCGAAGGCTCGAATCTTAATATTTTTTGGTGAAGTCGTTTGGCTGGACTAGACGGCATCCTACTGAGAGTGCATATTCAATTTTAAGAGAGAGAGTTAAAATCATAAGGGCGTCTGCCGTTCGTGAACATAGGGAAGTGAGAATTTTAACGCTAGGTCGACTCTTTCGTTATTAGAAATTTAAGAGTAATTCACAAGAGTGTAACGTAGTAGGCAGCCGCGGTAAGCTTTATGAATTACGTGTATGATCTTTAGAGCTAACTTGTTTTTTTTTTTTTTTGCCAAAATTAAAAATTACATTTTAAAATTGTCAACTTACCGTTGTTATTTTTGATTGTGCATACAAAGACAAAACAAACAACAAAAAACCAAGCTTCTTATAATCCTGTCTGATTTATAAAGGAGTCTAATGTAATTAAAATTATTAGGAAAAAAAAGGCAGGTTCTGAACTATTCGGCTGTCGTAATTTACGGAATTTTATTTTGTCAAATGCAACACAGTTTTCGTCTGTATTGGTTTGCTTGCTTTTTTGAATATTATCAAGAGAATTATTTTCGGCTTTTAAATGCCGCAATATCTTTTTCAACTTTATTAATTTTTTAAACGGTTCTTCTAATACACGAGTAGAATAATTTTCATGCCCGAGCATTTCGCACGTACCGGTTTAAAGTACATATAGCGATTTCGTATTTCAAAAAAAAAAAAAAATTCTGACTTTTATCTTTTTCGAAAAATTTGCACGCTTTGTTAAAATTATTGTTATGTGATTGCAAAAAGAGTTCGTGCAAAATTTCTATTCACAAAATTTGCTGATTTCGGAAAATAAAAAGATAAAAAACCCATTTTTCATATTACAAAAAATGGAAAAAAAAAAGAACAACAACAATCATAGCTATCGGAGAGAGTAGTCAATTAACCACCCTGAAATGAAAACTTTTAATTTTCTTCGAAAATAATTTTTGAACACGTAAGAGCTTTTTTGGAACGTAATTACGATCCACAAATGACCCCATGCGAGGGAAATTCGATAATAATAATAATTTGTTTGTTTACAGTGATAGGAAGATGAGTTAATAAGGCAATGAAGAAGATGATGAAGCGGTGAAGAGCGCTGCACACAGAAGATGTGACGAGAAGATTTTCTAGCGAGAGAGAAAGAAAGGGAAATAAGTACTGGAGAGAAATAGAACGATGTGGAAAGAGAAAAAGGTGATAAATATAATCGATAAGGAGGCACGTGATAACGGGCTAAAACGATAGTGAAAGTACACATTCCAGACACCTCAGACTAATAAGCTCTATTACCCCACTGGACCGGCTGTTCAGAACTAAATATACTGCGATCATCATCGACAAGAGCAGCAGCAGCTGAACCATTGAACGACTGTGCGGCGGTAGTCTAACCGTCTCTTAATAGCCAGTGCAATGACCTCTGCCTATAGTTTAAAGAGGTACTCCACCGATTGCCACAATATAACTCTACGTTAAAATATCTACACATGTATGCGCGTCTGTGCGTCTGTGTTCATCTTGGAATATTTTTTTTATTCTTTTCGATACCTGACATAAGCAACTGTGCGCGCCATGTTTGATTTTGAAATGTAGCATAACGAGTTGCATTAGTAACTTCCCCCTTCGGCAGTGAAAAATTGTAAGAATAAAAAAATAAAAAGAAAGCTAAAAAATCGAAAAAAATTTAAAATTCCTATTTTCATTTTTTAATTGTTTTTCTTTTTTTCTTTCTTCTTCTTCTTTTTAAATAGCTATATCACAAACGGGTTTTTCAAGGGGAAGAAAATTATACGCAAATTTCAGATTACGATACGGATAGACGAACAGTGAGCATTTATATGAATTAAGGAAATAAAGAAAAATAATGAAGCATAATAAAGAGTGAAAAAATCCAGCTGTAGCGTAGTCTACAGTGTAGCAGTGAGAAATGGTGCAAGGCTATAGAAGAAACCAGTAGCGAAAAGATAAGAAAGACAAGGAGAAGAATTGGCCCTTTTCCCTTTTTTGGCTTGCGGGAGTGTTCGTTAGCACGCGCAGAGCGACTTATTAAAGAGCATAAAAATGTCCGAACATGAAAAAGCGAGAAAACCGACATCGTTATAGAATGCTTTACGGATAGGTTGAAAAATATTTTCTGGCAACAGAAGGAGACGTAATTTCGAACGTGGTTCCACGTAAAAGCGGATTCCGGAAATTCAATAAATTCGGGATTTTATTAAAATCGCATCCGCCCACCCGCGCTGAACTTAAAAGTAATAACAGAAAACTGACCGGATGATGGTGAACAGGACTTTCCGAGCGCTACTCTGTCTTCGCTACGTTCAATAGCTTTGAAAATGGTAAAATTCCGAGCCGTAATTTTTAAAGGGAAAACTAACTATTTACACTTGGTCAATATTTCACCGAAAAATAACATTCTGTAAAAGTAAAAATTTAAGGGAAGTTGGAAACAATTGTTTTTGGTAACACAGAATGCCATTCCAGATGAGTCGGGTTTTTATTTATTTTTTTAATTAATTAATTAATTTATTTATTTATTGGATTTGACAGCGTCACTTGTAATAAGAACATCAGAAATAGCATGTTTAACCGATGATTAATATGTAAATATCTGAAATACGCATGGACTTATGAAACGGTAATCATCCTAATGAAAGATGCGAAGGTATTACAATTAATGAAAACGAATCTGATATTAATGGACATAATCAAAAAACGCAAAATTAATTTCTTTAGATATTTCATGAGGGGATCAAAATATCACCTTCTGCACACAATTATGACGGGAGCGGTAGAAGAGAGGAGGGAACGAGGAAGAAGAAGGATTTCTCGGCTCCAAAATATTAAGCAATAGACTGGAGTTACAAAAGTAGGAGAATTGTTCCAGATTGCAAGAAATCGAGATGCATTTCGTCATATGGTTGAATCCATGAAAAGTGGTTAAGCTATACCCGAACCGGGTTGCACGAAGAAGAAGAAGAATCCTCGAATGTCTCGTGTTACCTTTCTGGAGATATCTCCTGTTAATTTCTTGGCAAATACGCGGATTCACTTAAGAAAGGAAAAAAGAGTATGGGGGATCGTTTTTGATAAATGTGATTTTTTTAGGAGAACCGTTTTCCCGAGAAAACACGAATTTAGACTTTTTCCCTCCAGAGGCCTTTGAATGTTATGAAGTAAAAAGAACGAGTTTTCTAAATTTTAGCAGCGAACGATGGAACAAGAATTCGGACCATCGTTCATCGGTACATTTTAAAAAGCCCCTCCCCCCCCAAATAAAACAGAAGTCTAAATATGGGTTAAGCACGTTAAACCCCCTTTTTAACATCACTAACTGTCACTACAAGAAAACTTAAAAAAAAAAAGAACTAAAAAGAAAACACTCCGACACTTATTCATTTTTACCTTTCGAAAAAGAACGTCTTACATCTAAGAAAATCTCAATAATTTCCCATATTTTTCTAATTAATTTTATCTTTCGCACAATCTCCAATAGTTGCTCATATTTTTCGTTTAACCTTGCCCATCTGTGGGCCATTTTCCTAAATGTTCTACTTTCGCTTCGCAAATCACTATCTTCCAGGGCCGCAAACGAGTAGCATGATCGCCAGTTCCACATTTCCTTCTATGTAACACCGATTTTCTAGAGAGCTGGTATCGAAAAGCTTTCTTCTTTATCCTTTCGGATTTGAACAAAATTATGTTGTTTTTTCCGCTTTTTTCTGCACACCATAGCCCATTATTTCAATTTGCTCCGACTTCTTTACTCGGCCACTCTCTTCACTTTGTTCCCCCCTTTCTGATCACTGACGTGACTGTACTATTTTTCGAGTACCCTTATTGCCGCTCGTTCCCTTTTTTAATCCATTCCAGATTCTCAACTATTCGCGCATCTTCCATAATACTGATTCTTTCGGTTCGGTTGTGCTTCTCTTCGCTTCTTTCTTTTTATGAAAAATTCCATCCTCTATCTTAGGCGCTATGTAAAAGTTTACATCCCGGATACTTAAGCACTGTGCTCGTAATTATTTTCAATCTTGCATTCTTCCTTCTAATTCATGGTTTCTCCCGTCTCCTTTAATTTTCCACTCTTTTTGTCCCCATTGGTGTTACTTAAGCCATACTCTACTAACTTCTTGCCTCTTTTCGTTAGTTCGCATTATTCTCTCCGTTCACTGTGATAATTTAGTTCTTTGTTTTGATCGTTATTTGCTGCGGAGATTTGGCTATTTCTCATTGCACCTCTTGTTCTTTTCTTTTCTACGCATTATTTTCGCTGCACGACTCCCTCTTTTAATTGTTTCTGAGAAGGTAAACTTCGCATTAAAAAAAAAAAAAAGGAAATAAATAAACAGCAAACAAACAAAGTACCTCTTTCGCTAACTGATGAACACTTCCGTTAGGACCGGTATTTCCTTAATTTTCTTGCGTGCGTGCTTCAGATCGCACATTTCTCCAAATAGACGGTACAAATCGAAGAAAATTTTTACGCAAATGAGATATAGTCGTTTTTATTATTCAGCGCAAGTGGCACGTTTGTATCAACTCCGAGAATTTCTTACAGAGACGTGATCCGTTTTTAAATTTCGGAGATTTTTAAGTTAATCGAATTCCCCCCGCGCCGCCAACAAGAAGCAGAAATTAATTTTTATCGGGAACATTTTATTCTCGGAACTGAGTTCGTTTTTTACGTTCTCAGAAAACGAAACATTTAAGGCGGAATCGAAAAACGGACTATTTCAAAATACCGGGAAGAACGAACGAGGAGGTTAGATTTCTCACTTTTCAGGACACCCGCTGAGAACGGTTTGCGCAATGGTGTAACGCAACAAACGAGATTAATTTGAAGCCGAAAAAAAAAAAAAGAGACGTGTGTCACCGGTAGGCTACGCGAGTCGTGGGGCACATGGTTTACTGTATAAGTCTCCGTATATCATCGTTTTGTTCGGCGGCGGCTTGAGTGGCTGGAGCATCATTGTCGCCTCTGTTCAGAAGTTCGGAGACGCGTAAACGGGACCGCAGAGCATCTTCCAGGTGCCGGCCGGGACGTCTATCAACGATCTCAGACTTTACGCTATCGGACTGCAGATGGGACGCGTTCAATGAGCTGTCGCTGTCGGCTCTGTGCTGGGACATTCGATTTCATTAATCATTTTTTACCTCTTTCAATCTGTAGATGAAGTTTTAGTGTCACTGACCTATACAACGAAAGAATAAACGTCCAGTCAAGATGCTGCACTATGCGTAGGAATGTATTCCAGCAGCCGTACTACCGCTGTACTGCGTGCGGTACCTCACTGGCACCTACTACGAATTCGGTAACGACGCGTGTACACATACATCAGTCTATCAGAAAGTTTCTCTTTCATTTTAAAGTTATTATTGAACGCAATTAACGCGGTCTTCTATGACGACCCTATTTATCATTCATTGATAGTTATCATTTAGTTCGTGTCGCCTCTCTTTGGATTATTCGATGAATGCTCTCTTTTTCTCACTGGCGAGCCGAGAGTTCAATTCATGTCATACAACACCGCGAAAATCGTTCGAGTTCATTTCAAGAAGCGTTCGAGAATTTTCCTCTTCCGAACGCAGAGACATTGGCGGTGACAGATTGCTCGGGTAAAATTTCCGTACCCGGTTTGTAGACTATTTAAGGAGATATGCTGTGAAAAAAAAATCGTTGAGTGAACACCGAACACAATCTTCACATTTTTAATTTTTAATAGCGGAAGGGGCGAGTTTGAAAATAATATCATTATCTCTTAAAACCGGCAGGTCTCTTTATACATTTCAATCGATTAACTTGGTTCGTTTATTTATTATTTAATAAAAACAATGATCGGACAAAAACCAACATGACGCAAAGTCTAGGCAGTGTGATGATAGCTCTTAACGTTAAAAAATTTATTGATTGGAAAAATAAAATTCACGTTGAATACAAAAATGTTATTTTTAATATTTTTAATATTTTTAATATTTTTGATATTTTTAATATTTTTGATATTTTTAATATTTTTGATATTTTTAATATTTTTGATATTTTTGATATTTTTAATACTTTATTCGTTGTATCTAGGCCCCGGTGGTATTTTTTGTTGACATTATAAGTTTTAATGCAAAAACTCGAGAAATATGGTCGTATTTCAAGTGCTATTGCTCTAGGTTTATTCACAAATTTCTGAAATTGTTCCAATAGCTTCTAAGACTATCGGGGAATGAATAGCGCCGGTGTGGTTTTTACGCTCAGTTGACTGATTTTGACGGCTAGGACTCTGTAAAGTATCTTCTCACCCATTAACTTTTCTAAATATCACATCTATTATCAACATTTTGAAACTCGACTGTTTTCTGTGTTATCTGTTCTATTCGACATTGCCAAGTCGTGTACGAATATTATACCTTTTACGTAAATCACAACTGTTTTTGCAACCGCATCCAGCTTTATAATCCGTTTGCACAAATCCACTTCGTTCAGTAATTACTATTAGTCATTTCATAATACCCCCTCGCTGTAAAACTAATCGGAAAAATTGTTTTTTGCCTACTTAATTACCACCGGGGTAAAATTATAATACATAGTAGTCATTTGTGATGTTTTAAATTCGAGCTTTATATTAAAGCACTCTTTTTTCAATCGTCTCAAAAGAACACCGACACAATGGAGTTACTTAAATATTCTTACCCACCGTTCCCAACTTTGCTATTTTCAACACTTGTATATACCCCGTTTTTCAGTCACCTCTTCAATAATTTTTACGATAAAACTTTCAATAGACATTATAAACATTTTCACAGTAAAGCAACACAGCTGCGTGTCCAATAAAGCTAAAAGCTCGTGTTCGATAGCCGAACAACTTATATGTCATTTATTTAAATGGAAAAATAATAACAAAAGAATCATTTTATATAAGTACAATGTGTGAACTAAAAAGGAAGCTAACTAATATTGTACCATTAGCAAGAGGCCCTCAGTACATACTGCGTTTGACGCTGCGTTTTCTTCGGAGTAGCTGCTTATAATGAGCTACATGAAGACAGCTTTTCTTCAGTGTTCACATAGCCGCCATTCTCTGCACATTATAATCACTGACTTTATTGCGCTCTCCCTGAAGCCATCTATGATAATGATCACCTCATTTACGCGAATAATTCGAATTACTACTTCATGTAACTTCTCGTGTATCGCGCTTTTAGAATGCGGCCTATAAATCGATAAAAAAAAAAAATTAAATATAACGATAAAAAAAAAAAAATCTTTGCGCAATTAAATAAAAGATACACATTCCTAACGTGAAACGCTGTAGCACTCGGAGAACAAATTTCTCTTTACACCGCCCCATTCGAAATAGCAAAAAAAAAAAAAAAATGCAAATCTTACTAGAATTTTCAGTGTCAACCAAAGTACCAGACAACAAGCATCAATTTTCTTTGTTACGAAAGGCAAAATGACAATGAAGGCCCAGTCGGCAGTCAAAACTTTAACCACTAATGATTAAAGAAGAAACGGCCCCAATGGTCAATTCATCTGCAATCACCGCATTTGGATAATATCTGCAAGAAAATTTATTTCAACTACTTCGATGTATCGGAATCTGGTTAAAGATTTTGTTTACCTAGAGAAATAACGTGATCATCAAACCGGTTACTAGATCGATGCAAGCATTGTAAAGAAAAAAAATTAAAAAAATCTACATTTTCTTTTTGTTTTTTTTTAACACTAGTTTCCTGCGCTCTCTCTTTATTACAAACACGGGAGAAAAATAGTCTGTAAATACGTGAATTTGTTTCTTGGAATAAAAATCGACAAAGAATTCTCTCGATTCCGTTGAACTGCTACCAGTCGAAAAGTATGCGTTGGGCAGACGCTGTGAAGCGCCCTCATACGGTATATCACTTATTAGTAGAAAATTCGATCGTTTGATACTCAAGTTTGCAAGATCGGCTATCACAACGACTCCGTTAAGCTCTGGATTTTCTTCGCCAATTGTACCGCTTTTCTAATGAAACGAGCGAGTGTCCAAGAAAAAATTTTAATATAATACGCAGCACTAGCTGGTATTAATATAGTCCAGATTATCAGAGATACGGAAGTATTTACTAAAGGGTAGGGTTGCACTATCCTAGTTGCTAGAGCACACTTCACTTCCGTCACGAATGTCTCGAGCTCGATTCTAGGCGAAGACAGAAATTATTATAGAATAATTAAATAATCGCCAATAAAATTATACGGAAGGCAATGGCAAACATGCGAACCATCATTATCATCATATGCGTGCCGGTTAGTATACAGACAAACACACTTGAGGCTGCACATCGATAAATCACAATATCAGGTGCAAGTGAAGCGTTGCGTGTACACATTCGTACCGCATAGAAAAAATTTCCATGAACACTATGCCTTTATTACAGCTAGAATGTACAAGTAGGTAGTCGCCTACGCTCAGAATTGAGCACGGCGCTACGAAGAAGACTCTTAAACTTTTTTAAAGAATAAATATTATTCTTTAAAAAATTTAAGAGTCTATACTCAGCAGTGTATTTTTTGGGAGTTTTTTTGACTCGATGTCACGATGAACATTCGAAACTACAAATTCCACATAATTCTACCCTCATATTTGAAAATGCCGTATTACCGAATTTGCTGAAGGCAAAACTAACTTTTTAGTGCAACGGCGGTGTATTCTGCAATACATGTTGTGTAATCCGAATATATTGAGCATTTGACAGTGTAAAAAAATCAATGTTCGATTGAATGTACGCGTTAGAGTTGGAAAATTTGGCGTTATATCTCTCGTAATGGGGTAATGTTTTTTTATCAGGATAAGATAGGAAACTTCCTTAGCAGAGAATAATTTAAGAACCTGCTGGGGAGACCTCGCTTGTTTTTAACGATAAGGAATCGTTTTCTTCGATGCACGTAATGATTCCTGTTAATAACATAAAAAAGGGGCTGAATAGTTAGGATACAAGAAGACAATGAGGAAGTTTTAACGGTCAATACGATTACCCGTCTCTGTTGTTTTAATTCGATAAATAAATAACTCACATGGGCAGATATTTAAATTAAAATTAAAATTAAAATTAAAATAGCGATATAAGTAGATAGACCGATGTTTAAGGCAAACGGACATCAGCGCGGACGAACTTAATCTGGCATCCATTATTAATAAATCTAGATCGGTATTTCTACTTTTAACAAATCTGGATTACAGTTAAATGCTTTTCAACACATTTAACGTCGGCTACGCTAATTGTTTCATTCATTGCGCTAATCTGAATTGCGATGCCGATAATCAATTCTGTAAACTCTTTAACGCGCAGACACATTTTACATCGTACAACCGCGTTTATTTTATAACTTTTGTAATTTTGAACAAAATAATTGAAACCTTGCACGTCGAAATCTCATTAAGATCATACGAAATAATATCGCAGCTAAATAAATTATATTCCGGACGTGAAAGAAACGTTTTAAGGGCGCTCCTATGACTTGGAATTTCGCTCAACACGTTTAATATGCTCGGATATATTTTCTTTCTTTTTTCACATCATCATAAACTACCGGTTTTTTACGTATAGCGCATAATGAACTTAACTTTTGAAGACGCAGTTAAAAAAAATTTTCTGTAATGATAATTTGGTACTATTAAAATTAGAAGCAGGTAACTAATAGTATAATCTAGAACTGATTTTGCATCAGTCACCAAATAAAAAAAAAAAAAACACTTTGATGGTGTTTTTCTGCGCGCTTAATAAAATATCGTTCGATTCATTTTTGAAACTAGTATATAGGAATTTTCCTAAATCTGTTTCTACGCAAGAATGCTGAGAATCTTTTTAAAGTTTATTCTAATTATTTTATTCCTAGAATTAAATCACCTCTGTTCACAGAAAAATATAAATATCGCTAAAGCGCACATATATACATATACATATATATATATATATACATATATATATATATATATATATATATATATATATATATATATATATATATATATATATCAATACATACAATTAACCTCCAAATATATTTTCTGTATAGTTTTTTTAGTGAAAAAATGATGTCGGTTTTATTCGATATTAATCTTAAAAAAAGTTAACCAGAAATCTAGCCTCAGGCTATTTGACAAGTAATGGTAATACGTTTTTAGTAATGATCACGTGAAGTGCAAGGTGGTTGATCGGGGCTTGGCATTGATGAGGGTTCAATAACTCCTCGTTTGTGACTTATTTCGAAGAATTTATTTTATATTTTCCATCGGAAGATATCCCATGTCTAGTCGTATTAGTGTGTGCAGCGGCAATTGTCAGAGAGTTCCTTTACTTTTTAAAGCACATTATTATTAATCTATTAACACACAGCACTAGTATTATTACTATTACTATTGTTACTATCATTATTATTACTATTATTATTATTATTATTATTATTATTATTATTATTATTATTCAGTAGTACTACGTGAATATACATTCATCTTAGAGAATGCGGTTATTCATTTTATTTCTTTCATTATATACTTCTGTAACGAACGATTTCCAAACGAAGATAATCATTCTGATTTTGTCATTTATACAGTGAAGCGTGCACAAACAAACATATGCATTTGTAACTCGTCACATTATGTACATAGGTGGGAGTTCATTAACTTTTTTCAAAGAGAATCTCTCCGTGTTCCTGTATAGTGTTTCTGTTATTGTTCGGTTGGCGCGGGAGGAATGTTAAAAAACAGTTAAAAGAAGAACAAGACGCCCCGACTTTTCTAAACCCGCGGTCGCTGATCTTCAGCTCGTGCTGGTGTTAAATGTCTAATCATTCTAAAAAATAAAAAGAAACCATTACAGTACTATACATATAAATAATGCGTTATGTAGCTCTTCCAACGAACGGAGGCAGCTCACACAGGTCATCTGCCTTTTTCTAATAATCTCTTTTAGAATACTCCTTCGTGGAGAGCAAAGACACCTATGGAGGCCATCCTGTCTCTCATCTTAATTTCCACCATCGTACCGCCGACACCGGCACAGGGCTGTTCACCTGCTGGAATACCAGCGTGCAACGTACCATCGCATATACACATATATACATACTATTTATTATAATAAATTATATTAAAACACGAGGGGAAAACAGGGCTATAAAAATAACAACCAGAATCGGAATATAGGAAAATTCGAAGATTAACGCGTTACCAAATGGAAAAATAGATATCGAACAAAAAAAAAGAAATAAGAAAAGAAGAAAACCTTTCAAAAAGTACATCTAAAATCGGTTATTACGTCTGAAAATGTTCCATCGAAAATGCGAATGGACATCTTTTCAGGCAATCCATTAAATTATTGTTGACCGTTACGGTCTGCGAGGATACATTAAAACTTACAACTATTTGCACTAATCATGTCTGATAGCAGTTTCCTTAGATGTGCGACACTATTAGCAGTCAAAGGTACTCGTCAAAATTCCGCAGTTTACAACTTCTCGAAAATGATTCGCGTCAACACCAAAAAAACACTAGTACAATAATACATATAAGCTCGCCGAACGCAGATTGGTGACTTTTAATCAAGTTCGAACTTTTTTGCAGGATTTATTTTCAATCGTCACTATTTCGTCACCTATTTAACGCGATATATTTCATTGAGGCATGATAATTTCACGGGATTAGATTAGTAATGAAATTTATATTCTCATTTTTGTTTAGTCATTTATATATTAACACACACACACACACATATATAACATATATACATATATATATATATATATATATATATATATATATATATATATATATGTATACATATATATATATAGATTCTTACTAACTTTTGAAGTTACTATTCGCAATTTCTGATCTTTCTGCAATAGACGAAAAAATTGAGTTTACGTCAAATTTCAGTTCGATCGAACTCTATTAAGCTGGGAGTAAATGCGTCAATAATTAATAATATATGACCTATAAGAGTTTACCGCGTAATTTAAATATCCGAAAAAATTATACTCGTAAGAATGAAATCTGACTTCAAAATGAGCTTTAGTCCTGCACAAAAGTTTCTACTTCTCGCATAAACCATTCGGTATACACTTAAATCTCCTTCTACGATCACACGCACGCACAAACACACACATATATATATATATATATCGTTTTATTTAATTTCCTACCCCATCATGTTTTGTAGTTTTTGACAAACACTTCCCTTCTATCATCTGGTAACTGGTAAAATCATTCGCAGCAGCATCACTTATTTCCAGATATATTTTTCTACTATATACCAATTAGGAATTTCGATAAAAAACTAAAATCAAGAAAAGCTTTCCCAGCTATAATAGCTAAAACACTTCCGTCTATACGTATTCCACCGATTAAATTTCTTCTTCGACTCGCTAAACTGAGTTCGAGGCAAATATGTATATTTTAAAACTATGTAACTTTAGCCGTCTACCGAACAAGAATGACGACTTCATTTTTTAAGCGTACTATCAAGAAATCTCACATGCGCCTCTTTAGTAATTCAGCATCCAGTAACTATTCTTGAGCAAATAATCAGAGGCACCATAAGCATTTTCTGTTCCTTTCTATTACAGTGTCCCGTAAAGTCTAACTAAATTTACAAAGATTTCTCTGAATATATTAAGTAAACTTTACAGCTATTGTAACGACAAAAATATTTTCTTAACACACTGCTGCCAACTCAACGTGCAAAATCAAAAAAACTTGTTAACACAGTACCCATATTTTTCTTCTATACCTTCATCGTTTTTTGTAAATAGGCCAAGTATTTTTTCGAGTACTCGATTTGTCGGTATTTCCGACAAGTCAATGTGATGAACTGGTTCGCGGTGCTCAACATCGCATACATAGGTGTCGGCTGATCATCATGCGTATTTCCACGGCCGTTTTTACAAGCAGGCTTTAAAGAGGCCACCGGTTGAATGCAATACTCGAGACTGTGCGTACCGAAAGATCGGCTCCGGCGCTTGAGGATTTAAAACTTCCATGCTCGCTAGTATTAAAAATAAAATTTACGTCGGGTACCATCTAACCGCTTTTTTTTTGTTTTTTTCTTCTCTTTTGTGATTATATACTTGTAAGCTAGAGTTGGAATAAGTTTTATCTGGCGTAATTTTTTATTCTAATAATAAAGTTCTTAGTTTGGTCGTTAAAAGTTTTCTCAGTTTTGACATTTAAATTTCGATCACTAAACGTATCTACCGAAAGATAGAAACGTGCACTGAAAACATCAAGAAGTTCATCCACCAGAAGTGTGTTCACTCGTTCAATTTCCATTATGCGAGCAGCTTGACTGATTATTTTGCGTGAAACTAAAATGACGATTAAATCGTTCGGTTTAACTGATACATTGTATTCGTTTACTTGCTTTTTTTCGTTTCTTTTTAATATCTTCTTCGCACGCCTTTTTATCTGTTCCATTCGCTTGCTTCGAGCTTACTAAAAAATGCCATCGAATTTGGCCTCCCATTTTTTGCTTTGTAACAATAAAAATTGTTCATCATCATTTTTCATTTTCCGTCCTATTTAACATGATCTCGAGTGTGCTAACAAAAATCATCGCATCTATTAACCAGCGTTGTTGTTCGTTTAGTTTTTTTTCTTCATATTTTTCGGCGTTTTTTATATAGTAGTAGTAATGTGATATGTATTAGATCATTTCGTGCTTCATCGAAAGAAATTGAAAGTTTTGTTGCGACTAAAAAATCGTTTGCATTTTAACGGATAATTTTTAATTAAATTAATCATCGGAATTTTATATTTCCAATACTCATAATATGTTTTCGCAAATCGCGGGAAAAAATTAAAGTCGATATTATTTACTTTTTTTTAATTGGGCTCGTCAGCCGAGGACCTTCACCCAGAAACAATTAAGGGAAAACGAAAGTTATACAGTGAGGCGATCAGCTATCGCTAATATAAGAAGGAAACAATGGAGGGGATAATAAGTGTAGAAGGAAAAGACACAGGATATAACGAGCACAAAAAGGAGCAGGAAGCCCCAGCCCAAGCAAGTGGGAATATAGAGCCGAGCGCTCCACCGAAAGAGCAGAGCGCTCAAAGAACACGTGATCGGTGTCACAAACAAGCGCATCGTTTGAATGGAGAGGACAACATGGGGAAGAGGTCAACGAGAGGCGAAAGCGTGAGGAAGGTTATTAATGATAATGCAACTAACAGCGAACATTGCTGAGAAACACTCGTTTTAATTGGATAAGAGAAATAACAACCTAATTATTAAGGCGAAATGAAATATAAAAATTTTTTTTGAAAAAAGATCAGTACCGTTCAAAATCGTTTATAAGCATTCTGACAAATTTTTTGTTAATTTCGGTTTTTTAGGGAAATCATTTTAAAATTGTCCGAAATTAAATTATTTTTCGGTGATTCTTTCAGAAAGCGCAATGTCTTATTTTTTTATATCAAAGGGCGCAGATCTTTTTTTTTTTTTCGCATCCTTCTCAGTGGTCTTCTTACACAGGCTGCTGTTAACTTTCGGCCTACACGCCCCCTTCTAAATCAGTATTGGAAGGATCTATTAGCATGGGGTATATGATGCTACAGATGATTAGGGTTTTATTTGACGTATTGCGCCCGGCGATATTAGTTTCATCGGCATTCGTAACATGCACCAAACAGTCCACGAAAGCGTCCAATGTGTTCGGTTTTTGCACCGTACATGTGTGTGGCACTTACTATAGGGAATCCTTTGTAAAATGTGATTTAGAAAGTCATTCTCGGCGACCTTCTCGCCGTTTGTGTTAAATGTTATTTAGCCGTTGAAATAATTCGTTCTATCTGTTTATAACGGTCAAGTTTTCATTTTGTCCACGTTCGATTTTTAGGCTAGCCCCTCAGCTTAAAGGGGTATTATTTAAAATCGTTTAATTGTTCGTGCATCGAATATGTTCTCTTCAGAAAGTATCTCTTTCTCTCTCAGAGTTTTAATGTAGCCGGGACGCGGCGTGATTATTAAACTGAAACATGGTGTCAAGCCGTGATAAATTTCTAGCGCAAGTTGTACTTGAACTCCTCACTAGTTCACTTTGACGTCATCGTAATATCAGAAGGATGAAAGTGTGGCTTCAACTATTGACATGCCGCAGCTATGACAGACGTGTACGTATTGTCATGCTTATAAAAGGACAAAACCGGAAGGAGTCAGAGTTTACTATAAAAGGATCATTAGTGCTACCGTTTAATTGGAGAGCCACGCATATCGAAATATTTTCAGAGCAATATAAAAACCTAAAATATCATCTTCGAAAAATAACTTCATCCGGAGAAAATCGAAACAAACCGCAGGAACAGACGCTGAAGGTGGCCGAAGAGTCAATCAAAGCGGAGACTGCTTCAGAATCAAACAGCACACGCCATTTACCCTCGCTCACGAATCAACGATAATTTGTTTTTCTTCTCCTTTTTTTTTTTTTTTTTTTTTTTTTTTTTTGGAAAAAATTGGCCTAAAGCAACTAGAAATTTGTAAATTTATTGTATTTTCAAAAACAAAAGTTTTATCGAACGACAACAAAATTCTTAGCGATATTACAAAAAAAGCCTGCAACGCCGTTGCTCGCCTAGATTCTGCGTATAAAAAGCAAACACGCTGGCAACAGAACCAACAGGGTTTAAAGTAGCTGTCCGTGTCTCTAATGATCGCCGCGGAATATCGACCGTTAGCGCCGAGCCGGTGTTGTCCTTCGTTAAATCCTTACTGCGACATGCACTCATGTCTTACTCATCAATTTCACTTAAACAATGGTTCAACTCTTTATGCTCTTTATACACTACCCACACGCACCCTCATTTAGTCCTTGAATGATTATCACCTTTTGCCTTTTACGCTTACTCCATCCCCGGCGCTTTTACTTTCGACCCCTCCCCTTGCGTAAATCAGTTATTGTTTTCAACGCCTTTTTTTTATTATACATATATTAGCATTTTTTTCTTCTTTTTCGAACAAAATAACCGGACCATAAACCTTTATTACGCATTATATAATGAATAAAAATTTAAATTATTCATCTGAGGAGAAAAACAAACCTCACCGCGGCGTCACTCACAGTGTTCTTCTACGCGACCCCCACACGACAATCACGACGACGTACATTAAAGCACTGCCGCCAAAAAAAAAAAAAAAAAAACTTGTACTTTAATCAAAAAGTAAATTTTGGTAAAAAGAAAGAAAACTGAAACTCCGCCGCGATGCAATAAATTTGTTCGCGATATATTTAAATGGCGCTATTTCGAACTATTATGTAAACTAAAGTATATCATCATCATCATTGCCTCCTCAACCGTTCGGTCGGTGGGCGACATAGCTGTCCAGTAAATTTCTGGCGCGGGCCAATTTTTTCACTTCAACATAGCTTTTTTTCTTTAATTTGCTTTCCATAAACTTGATTCGAGGTCTTGTACAGAATTTAAAAATTGAAAAATAGACTTATACAACTGTAACTTCCGTATTACATTTCTTAGAACTCACGAATATTTTGTAATTTGATCCGCACGTTCGGAATAAATCTGAGCAAAGTCGCCGGGTACTACATCATAAAATAATTCAGAGCTGGAATTCCGCGTCGCTATCGTAATTCGTGAAATATTTAAATAAAACTGAGGCGCGAATTGGTCGAAGAAGTTGACATTGGGAATGTGCCGGAGGAGATTTATAGTAATGTATCAATGTATTTCAGACATTCGTCGAGATTCAACGCTGCCGAAGAGATATCAGAATTAACACACTTCCTTCGTTTCGGTTTAGAGTACATAAAGTGCTGTTTCATTCTCTTTTTATATAGAGATAATGCACACATTGCAGGATTATTTCTGTCAAAATTTTAACAGCAGTTTAAAAGAAAATACCGACTTTAAAGTTGATTTTAAAAATGTAATAAACTCGCACTGAAAAAAATAAAAATAATTACTACTCGACAAAAGATATCTTATATGCGGGAAAGTATATCTTAATGAGATAGTACACGCTTAAATAACATTCATATCTTAATTTCTCGGTAATATTCCTTAAATGAGTATTATCACTCGTTTTTTATAAGCCAATCGTTATAGAAACATTTGGAATATTTTATGCGGGTTTTTAATTGTTGTTAATTGTTGCAATTTGAATTTCATCGAGACTTTAAAATTAAGGGATACGATTGTTGTTTAGGAATTATCGTAATCTTTAAGGTATACTTTTTTTTATCGTAATTATCTTCTTGGAGAGTGTAAAAGTGGAAGTTGAGCTAACCGACCGCAAAACCCAGATCTTTTAATCATCGAAAAGTAAATCAGCACAGATATATAAATAACCCACAGTTGTTCGATAAGTGTAATTGTAAAATTAACATAAACTTTAAGAGAATATTTTTAATACAAACACGTGTGTATACTTGTTACCGGATTAAAAATGCTTTTTAAAAATAATAACGTAGACATCTTAAAAGCCGTTAAACATTAAAAAAGCAATTGTAATGAAGCGGCCATCATTCGATATTTTAGTTCGTTTCATTGTATGCCTGTAGAAGTCCGGCGCGCAAGTGCAAATATTAGTGGGCCACTATCATTGAAAATTTTTACATGACGGGGAAATGAAGAATTTAATATGTGGACATATTCACTGACCACTGTGCTCTGAAGAGTGGAGTTAGCACGAATGAGATGGGAAGACATGTACTATTGAAATCAAAAGAAAAGTAAGGAAGCTTATTAGGGGAAAAGATGTAAGGAGAAAATTTAGAGACCCGAGCAGCTGTGTGCGCAAGAACCGAGATTTTGTGAGGAACGAAGCGTCAGTGATCATTGATATAGAGTTAGGAAGAAATAGATGTTTACCAGACCACGACTATATGGGCAGAGGGAGAAAATAATAGAAGAAGACTTGAAAGGAGATAGAGAAAGAAAAGCACTGGAGGGGGAACTACTGAGGACTGTTAGAGAGTAATTAATCTCCTCGTTTGCTGTAGCTGGCTTGACAGAAGTGGTGTAGATAAAGATATCATCCGCAAAAAGGAGTGAAGAAGAAGGAATGCGAAGAGTAGCGATATCAAGGAGATAAATATTAAAAAGAGAAGGACTAAGGCAGGAACCCTGAGGCAGTCCGCGATAACAACGTCTGATTGTTGAAAACGAAGGAACAGAAAGAAAAAGTGACCTATTTTAGAACAGATTAAGAATAATGGTAACAAGAATAGGAGGAATATTGAGGGAAATGAGCTTAGAAGCCAGTGAAGGAAGATGAACATTATCAAACGCAGATGCGACGTCGACGAATGTGGCAATAGTAAACTTTCTATCTAGGAATGATTTGTAGATGTCCGATAGAAAGGTACTAATGCAGTCGATTGGACCAAGACCAGGGCGAAAGCCAAACATATTGGGAGGGAGGAGATTGTTATGCTCCAGCCACCAGACTAAACGATTGTTGATTAAGCCTTCGAAAAGTTTTCGAAGACAAGAGGCGAGGGAGATAGGTCGGAAAGAAGACTGGTTTCTTTTAGGAATAGGAATGATTATAAAATCATTCCGGGATTTAGGAGTGTGACCAGAGATTAGAAAGGAGTTATAGATAGCTAAGAGAGAATGCAACGAGGAAGAGGAGAGATTTTTAAGGATTGGATATGAGAGGCCATCTAGTCCGGGAGTGGAG
This sequence comes from Icerya purchasi, assembly GCA_039619475.1. NCBI lineage: Eukaryota > Metazoa > Arthropoda > Insecta > Hemiptera > Monophlebidae > Icerya > Icerya purchasi. The sequence goes on along the minus strand of CM077116.1, from coordinate 41,073,629 downwards.
TTAGTGGATTTGCTAAGAACGGATAGGAGCTCATCGTAACGAAAAGGAGAGGAAAGAAAATGGTCTTCAGAGGTAGAGTAGTAAGAGGGGGAACTAATTTCTTCAAGAGAAGGAACATAAGCGGGCGAGATAGAGTCCAAAAAGGAATGAAGATGTGGCAACGCAGGAGTAGAATGAAGGGGGCGCTCGGAGGAGGGAAATCTAAAGGCCCTAGCTAACTTCCAAATCTGAGAGAAGGGCGTATCTCTAGAAAATGAGGAACAGAAAGTTCTCCAAGAATTCCTCTTGGCAGCCTTTAGGATGCTACGGGCTCTAGCGTTAGCTTCTTTGTGAGCTAGGAAGTTAGACATAGAAGAGCAGGAGCGAAAGGTTCTAAAAGTGTCGGTACTCTTCCTGAAGGCTGCTTTACACTCGTCATTCCACCAGAGTGAGGAGGCAGCAGAAGTTTTACGACAGTTAGTAGAAGGGAAGGGAGGGGATGAGAGAGAAAGAGCAGAATAGAGAGACTGGGTGAAAAGGTTGTATTGAGATAGAAGATCGGAAACAGCCTGAATAGGAGAGAGAGATGAATCAACTAAAGAACGAAATTTGCCCCAATCAGTTTTGGAGAGAAGCCAATGAGGAGAATGAAGAGGTTTGAAGCATGAAGGAGGTAGGACGTCATTAAGAGTTAGAACAATAGGAGAGTGATCACTGCCAAAAGTACCATCAAGAGTTCTCCAAGAGCAGTTTAGACCAAAATTGGGAGAAGAGAAAGAAAGATCGACTGCACTAGGAGATGAAGGGTTTTTGAAGCAGGTAGGAGAAGAATCATTAAGGAGGAAGAGGTTGTGATTTAGGATGAAGTTTTCAAGGATATGCTGTCGTGACCAGAGCAGCCCCAGAGTGGAGAATGGGCATTCCAATCACCCCCAATGATGAATGGATTTGAAAGAGTCGAAAGGAATGGGTGAAGGGGAAGCTGAGCAAGACTAGAATTTGGTGGATTGTACACACAAGCGATGTGAATAGGGGTAGGAAGGAGATTTGATAGAGAAATACATATGTGCCATATTAGGGAGATTAGGATGAGGAGGAGGAAGGAAGGAAATGCTGTGTGACTGGTATGGTAAGTCGTTTCTAACAAGAATAGCCACTCCACCATACCCGTCTACACGATCAGAACGTACTATGGAGAAGTCTTTGAAGTGGATTTTTGAAGTGGATTTTAACCAAGTTTCAGATAACAATGCTACTTGAATGTTGTAGAGGTCTAATAGCCCCTCTAACGCTTGTTTGTTTGCATGTATGCTACGACAGTTCCACTGAAGAATATTTAAAGAATTATTCTGAAACATGTGGTTTAGGAGGTGGAGAAAGGTAAGAAATGAGTGTTATAGGAAAAGGAATGCAAGGAGGAATGGAATCGTAACAATAAAAATAATTTAAGGTGATGAAAGAAAAAAAAAAGAGAGAAAAAAAAATGGGCTCGCGGAATCTTGGTTATGTGCCAGTTTAGCAACCTTCAAGTTTAATTGCGGCCAAATTCGGAACAGAGTGAGCGAAAGCAAGAATAGAATAACCTGCACAAACTGGTGTAGGACCAGTTTGTAGGCCTCCTTCTGCTTAACGCCATCATCAACGAGATGATAATTTTCTGGAATGAACCGTAGCGTGGAAAATTCCATATGTAAAGCGTGCAAGTAAGCAATTGTACTGAACTGTAAGAAATACAGAAAGAAGAAGAAGGGTATTGAAGGGTAGAAGGAGAAAAAGAAGAAAAAGAAAAAAAAATAAAATAAAATATAAAGGAAGTAGAAAACAAGAAAAACGAAATAGGTTGAATTATTTGAAGTTAACGCTGTTAGACAACAAGGATGAAAGACTGTCGATGAAAGAAGAGAACGAAGGTATATTGTAAGATGCAAGAAGCTCCATAATAGCAGCAGAGAGACTGGAGATGGTTGAAGTGAACTCTGTGGGAGAAGGCGAAGTGTTGGAAAGAGGAACAGATGAGGGACAAGCAGGCAAGAGTGGATTAAAAGAGGGGGAAGACACTTTATTTAGAGCCCATCCAACTGAGAGTGAAGGAGGGTGATAAGAAGGGATAGAAGGAAATTGAGGGAGCGGTTTATGATGCGGTTTAGACTTGTGAAATTTATGGAATGTTGGAGATTTTGGACGAGGAAGAGAGGGAACCTTAGAAGAGTTGATGGACATGTTTTGAGAAGGAATGGGAGCTGCAGCCCGGTTGGCATATGAAAAGGCTTGAGTTACTGAATTAGACGATTTGATCTTGACGGCTTCATGGAAAGAGATATTTTCAAAGGCCATGATCCTTTTTATATCTTTTTGTCTTTGCCACTCTGGACAGCGACGATCTGAGGAAACATGGGAACCTTTACAGTTGCGACAGAAAGGAAGTTCCTGTAGATTAGGGCATTCCGAGAAGGAGTGTTTGGATGCACAATGGGAGCAGATGGAGTGGGAGCTGCGACAATTGCGTGCAATATGTCCGAAAAGAGAACAATTGAAACACTGGGTGGGAGAACGAATGCTAGGAGAAACTGAGAAGCGAAGTCCATATATGGATACGAATTGAGGGAGGTAGGATTTGGCGAATTTCAGTTCGACACTTCTAGTCGGAATTTTAGAACCTTCTGAAGAGCGGAGAATACGTCGTAATGAAATAACCGGAATAGAGGATACAAGTCCTTCTTTGATGTCTTCCAATGGAAAGGAAGGATGGACACCGGTTATAACTCCAATCCTATATAACGCATTATGCGGGATAAATGCATTAAGATTATGGGATTTAAAGAAGAGAGTCTTAGAAAGGAATTCATTACCGGAAGAGGCAGAGGGGAACAAAACAGAAATTCGCCCTTTACCCTGTGGGACAATATCTGAAAAAGAGGTAGAAATTTTGTTGATTAATCTAGCCAAGGCTAGCGGATGAAAGTATCCAATATTCTTATCAGGGGAGGAATTTTCAACAAGAATTGAAAAGGGACCTGGGTGGTCTGGAGGAAAAATGCCCTGATCGCTGCAGAGATTTTCAGAGATATTAACGGTATTATCATTACCAGTGATATTATTATTGCTGGTGTTGTTGTTACTATTAATGCCATTATTACTATCATTAACATTGTCATTACTGTTATTATCATTACTATTACTATTAGTAGTATTATCATTATCAGTATTGGTACTATTATTGTTACTACTACTACTATTTTGGTTATTATTGTTATTATTATTATTATTATTATTACAATTATTGTTGTTAATGTTGTTATTGTTATTTTTATTGCCATTGCTATTATTATTGTTATTTTTCTTTTTAGTATTGTTGTCGTTGGTATTATATATAATTGGAGGTGGAAAAGGTCGAGTTTCGGCTTTGGTTGTTATCTTATTAATATTAGTAATATTATGGGAATCTATAGTACAGTTTTCAATGGCTTTAACGCTATTAGAATTTGGTAAACTAACCAGATTAGGAAGATCCGGCTGAGAAAGCCGCAGATCCTTGTTAGGTAAAGTCGAAGACGGCGAGAGGGGACCGGAGAGTTTACGCTTAGCAGCAACGTCAACCTCCATTAGGTTGAGCGACATGCTTTTGCTGGCTTTAGCATCCTTGGCGGAGGCCGCCGGGCGGCCCCCACTGAACGAGCTCATTTACCAGCACGAGGAGATGTAGAAAACGTAAACGATATAAAAAAAAAGGAAATAAATGAATCGCTGAAATATAAAATTGAAATCGAACGAACGTAAAAATAGATAAATGAAATAAATACGCCGCAGTTAAATAAATTAAAACGATCTCACCGAGTAAGCTGATAAGAGATAACAGATAACAATCGGCGTTTCGAATTAACAATAACGCGGACCTTGATACCCTCTCCGTAATATAAGTGATCACTGCTATGTACGATTTCGAATGAACAAAGAATCAAACATTTAAAAAGAAAAAAACCAACAAAAAAAAACATACGCGAGGAGCATATTGAAAACCTCGTCTTTTTGAAGTCGGTAAATAACTAGCGATGGACGGGTTTCTAATAAAAAATGTAGACGTCCATTTTATTTATTTTTTTTTGAAGCGTCTTAAGAAAAGACATACACACACACACGAAAAAAAAAAAGTTACGGCAGCACTAGGTGACATCTAAAAAATAAAATGTGAATCGATATATGAGAAAGGTAAACCCTGTAAGTCTGCTCATGCTCTCATTTCCAATATCAAGGTACGAAGGCAGCAGAAGACGGGTGCAATTCTTGATTAGCTAATTCTAATGGGAATATTAAGAGGGTGGCTGAAAAGTAATCGAGAAAAAAAATTGCTTCATTCGATATTCAACTTGCCTAGGTATATGTCGAATTTTACGTGTTGATGAAATACGAACAGTACATGTGTAATTTAATACTTGCTAGCTTACAAAATAACGCTTTTGAACATAACAAGGTAAGACGATAGATGGATACATTCAGAAACCGGTTCCGCATGAATTATTTATTTTGACGGTTTTCGTCAAATATGGGTCAATATATTTTACGTTTTGTTATAGCCGCAGAGAAAGAAGATAGCATATCCGATCAGCTGTGAGCGTTCAAGCGAGATGGGGCCAGTCGGCTGGATAAGTACACATTATTTGAGACGACGACGCTAGATTTTCTAGTGGAGGTCAATGAACTGCGAAAACAGCTGATTTCAGTACGCACTACGTCTGCCGATGAATATTAATAAAAAAAAAGTAAATAAATAAATAATGTACACACACACACACGCACACACACACCCACACACACACACACACACACACACATATATATATATATAATGCTGTATACGCGCGTGTGTGTACGAGCGCGCGTACATATGCAGATACATACATACATATATGTACTTGTATCAATACGTCGGTTGTTTATTATACGTTTTGGAGAGAGGAATCTGCCTCTTCACTGGACTTCTGGAGAAGAGACTAGTTCTGGACAATCTGGTACAGGTTGTATGGCGCGTAGTTCATTATGCAGAGAGTTTGGTAGTTTAGGAATAACGCGACAGAGGAGTTTTTAAACGCAACTTAAACTACATTGGAGATGACCAACTGTCGGCTCTGTTAACCGTTTTTATCACCTCCGACGTGAATTGTTTATTATTACCGTTCGTCTATTTATCCGTTTAGCGACGTCCCTCTCGATTTGTCCGTCTGATAAGCTTTCTCCCTATTTTTCTAATTACATAAAATCCCAGTTCGGTCTGGAAAGAAAGGCGTAAAAGTAGAGTTGCAAATTGACCGGCAGTCTCTGTGCTTTGAAATATCTTCGAGAAACTCGTTCACACGAAAGTTTCGATTTTTTTTCCGTGTCATAATCATAATAACAATACGGTAACTGATGAAGATGCAGATATAAGGCAACATCTGAATGTAGCATTTTAAATGTGCCCACCCGTAAAATCCGCATCATCGACGCAAGTAAATGCATATATACAAAGGCATCTTCATCCGAAAAAATCACCCCCGGGGTATGATATTTAATTACTGCAATAATTCGTAAAAATTCACCAAAGGGATAATCTTAATAAGTTACATTTTTAATACGATCCTTCGCAATTTCCTATACAGTGGAAATCCGCCACCATAATTATGTTACAAATAACATCGTGCAGACCTATCAGTGTGTCTCTTAAAACTTGTTATTTTATAAACTGTTAAAACAGTCTTAGAGGAAAGAAATACTGGAATTAGCAGTTTAGCTTCAGAAAAACGCTAATTCATTGACTAGTCAACATAGTAGACGGTAGTTTCGAGAATAAGAACTATTGTGCTGCAGTGTTTCTTAACACAGAAAAAACATTCGACGAAGTACTGCACGTATAGGTTTGATAAACTGATAGAAAATCTGCCTCATCCATATTATGCGTTGTTAAAATCATATCTGATGGATCGATACTTTCAGGTCAACATAAATAGCGCTTATTCACAGATTTACGCTATAAATCTGTCGTGTCACAAGATAATAGGCCCAGTATTGAATACGTATGCGCATATAAATATATATAATAAAATGTATGTATATATAAGTTCGATTGTGAGCGTGCGTGTTGAGTGTGATCAATAAGTAAGATTAAATGTGTGAGTACAAACTTAAACATGAACCCTATTTTATAAATATATATATATATATATATATATAAACTCGGCTATTTTGGCCTCGCAAGGGGCTGTGCCCCTTGACCCCTCTTGCTTTAATTTATGTCTCTTTCTCTTCTATACTTTGTATAAAATGATCAAAATTTACAACGTAATTCTTACTGGCATCAACACATAAAACAAAATAACATAACCACAAAAGTCCTATTCTAACATTTAACTTTCATTATATAAAATTAAGACATTTTTTCGTTACATTTTTCGTTACATATTTCATTACATAAAATTGTGATATTTTTTAAATAACAATAACAAAAATCCTACAAAATATAACAAACGTTACATAAAATTGGGACATTTTTCTGGGACATTTTTTTGGGACATTTAGCGTTACATAAAATTGGGACATTTTTTTGGGATATTTTTTCGAATGGGGGGTAGCCTAAGAATTACGTTGTAATTAATATAAAAAGTAATCTACAAGCTAATGCAGGTTTATACTCAATTAGAATATATTGTGTCTTTGTGTTTGCCAGCATGTTTAGTAATGGCTTTTAAAAATATAATTATGTTAATATAATATCGTATCGATGACAAAGTGTATACATCACCAATACTTTCTTTTTCTAATCTTTATTTCATGTAACAATGTTTTATAAATATACTTGCCCTATCATCGGGTTAGTCCGAAGTGGGGAACCAAAAAAGAAGCAGACCCAGTATTATACACAGCTGATTTCCCAGCGGACAGCGATACCACAAACAGCTATGTTTGCTGATGATACGGCAATAGGGTCGACCAATAATGACTATTACGATTGGACCCCTTCAAAATCATCTAACACATTTGGAAAACTGGTTTAAATTATGGAAAGTTATAAAGTAAATGAATCGAAATGCAACCATGTGCCTTGTTTACATTAAACAGAAACTTCGAAAATTCCTCTTATAAAACTGAATGGAAAAATAATTTCTACAACAGAGTCAGTAAAGTACTTAAGTCTCCTCATTTAGATCAACGACTAACCCGGAAAAATCAGAAATCTTAAATACCAAAAAACACGGATCCGTTAATGATATTCTTCTCCTTGCCGAACGAAAATAGAGTCTTATTGTACAAAACTTAAAAGGTAATTGAAACACAAAAATCATCCAACGATTCCAGACAAAAGATTACGAAGTATAGTTGGAGTACCGTGGTATATTTGAAACGATAATCTACATAATGATCTTCGTGTGCCTCTACTGTTAATGACGCAATAAGAATTCATAATTTTACATATATCCAAAGATTACATCACCATTTTAATCCATTAGTAGCCGATTTTACCGATAATACTTTAGTCTCCCTCTTAAAGCATGTAATCCTCCGATTAAGCTGGAAAATCGACCTTAAATTATAATTTTGGCCTATTTCATACATTATTCTAAAAGAGAATAGCCAGCGTTCCATATAAAATGAAAATAATATACCAGTGTTGCTTATTGTCTACTTAGGACAGATCGCGTGAAAAAAAAATAAATAAAAAATAAAAAGTTAAATTTTATTAGTACTCGGATGTATAAGGTTTTTTGAATTTTAATTTCGTGTGCAGGTGCCTACTAGTATACTACCGACTTCGAGCAGACTATTCTACGGAAGAAGAAGAAGATGATATTTCCTTTTTGATTTTGCAACAGTGAAGAAAAACGACTTTCTACCGTTAAACTACATTTCACGGAAATGCGTGGTCAGATTGATTGGACACCATCGGGAGGAAATTCTTGATACTAGTCAGGTGACAACGATCCGACACCTATCTAACTTGTTCTGATCGTTCTAAACCAGCACTAAGGCCGCTCGACATTTTTTCATTGTCTCATCAGACACTGTTTGATATATGGCGCGTTTAGGCGTTTTTCAGTGTTACTTCGTGCCGACATTTCTCGTAAAATTAATTACGTGCATAAGCACGAATTTTATAATTAAAAACACAATAAATAATCAAAAGATTAAATCGCTAAATAGCTTCCGATGCAAACGCTAAACAATCGTATAGGCCATCGATTATACATTTGCAATGAAATTTTCGAAATCATCGATGATTGCATACGAAACTAGTTGGCGATTTCGTTTTTAATTTTTAATTTCGATTTTTTCTTAAGCAAAAATGGTACAAATTATCGTTTAATGCGGTGCTTTCTAGCATCGACGGTGATTCGAAATGTTTTAAGAAGTCTATGTTTGCAGCAAAAATACTACCCTCGATCATAAACGCCCGCATAGAACGTAGATTTGCGCAGCTAAGTGAAACACAATATGGGTTTATCACGGGGAAAGGCACTAGAGACGCAATAGCTCTTTTGAAAACCGTAGTGCAGCGAACGATCAATACAGGTCGAGAAGTAATTGCGTGTGTTTTATAGACTACGAAAAGGCTTTCAATCGGGTGTAACATACTGAGTTAGTAGATGTTCTTCAAAAACATAACATAGACAACAAAGACTTACAATTGATCAAAACATGTACCGGAATCAGACTACATATATAAAAGTAGAAGAACAATTCCCCGATAACAGGTGTCAAATCAAAAAAGGAGTTAGGCAAGGTTGCCCACTAGCACTTAACATCTACTCAGAAACGCAAAAATTAACAACGCTGGGTTCAAAATAAACGGATGTCCCATTGGATGCATAAGTTATGCAAATGATAAGAGTACTGCTATCAAGATCGATTAGAGAAATGCAAATGATGCTAAATAGACTGAAAAATATGGCATGAAAATAAACGTTGGGAAAACATGTGAAATTTACGAGGGCATCTAACAGTATAGATTTAAAATTAAAAATCGGAAACGAAACAGTAAAAGAATTTAAATATTTAGGCGCACTATTCACAAGCGACGGTCGAGATATAAGGGGAATTAAAAATCGTATCGGAGGGGCTAAACAAGCGTTCGGGAACCCAGAGACTGTACTGAAAGACAGGAAAATAAAAATAAACACAAAATTGAAAGTAAATCAATGTTACGTCATGTCTGTCCTAAAATATGCAACAAAAACGTCGACGTTAAACGCAGAAAGCATTAAAAGGTTAAACGCGTTTGAAATGTAGACGGTAAGAAGAATGTCATGGACGGCAAACGTGAAGAATAAAGAAGCGTTACAACAGAGCGGAATGGGAAAGATGAGGGTCGTTGAAAACATAGAGGAAAGGAAGAAAAAGCATTCAGCACACAAAATAAGAGAAAACGGATTGTTCACGCTTGCTGTACAAGAAAAAATATAGGGAAAAAAGATACGAGGAAGAAGAAGACTGGAGATGATGAGAACCAGCTTAAAAAAAAAGTGAATGGCAGAAATAACTAAATCAGTCAAAAAAAGAGAAATTTAGATCAATGTCGGGGTATGCCATCTTCTGAGAAGAAGAAGCTACAATGATGATGATATTGTTTGCGGTGTAGACTTTGTAAGTGCCGGTTAGGAATATTGTTTTTTTTTTTTTTTTATATATATATATATATATATTTGTCAACCCAGATTACAACTTGTACCATTTAAATTATTTCCTGAAATTTCGATGAAAGTCCAGAAGGAATAAATCGAAAAACTAGCGTCCAAACCGAAGAGCCGACGTGGTCCTCGCCGGAATTCGACTGGGTCATACAGCGTAACTGCTCAGTGAAATCAAAGCTTCCCTAAGGTATTGTCTTTTCGTTCATCAAATCATCGTTGAATACGTATTTCTGGTGCAGGGCATCTTTCCTTTCTAACCTTAACGATAACGTTAAAAAAATCTTTACACTGCTTAAAAACAGTCAATTCATTGTTACTTTTGTTTTTACAATTGTGTTCTTTTTGACTCGGTATCTAGAAAACAAATTCAAAATATCACTGAAATTTTGAAACTGAGAAAACTTTTGCAAAATAAAATTACCGAAGTATCTAAGTTTAAATTTTATATTCCCGGTCAAATAAGTTTAAACTTTATTATTACGTATGTTTTAAAAATACTTTTGCTATTTGCAATTTGTTTCCGGGCTATGTGATATTTTTCACTCTGAATCGATCAATTTTCTTCGGCCGCTGTTTTGTTCTTAAAATGGCAAATAAGCGCCGGTGTCACAAAATTATCTGCGCTACGCTGCACCGGGCAAAATTTAAAATGATGTTAAAATTTTTACGACAAAAGGAGAACAGATCCAACACGGGAATTCGGATCAATATGGAACGTGTGCCAACTGTTGTGCATTAATCGAATAGTAGAAAAAATGAATGAAACTAGCAGACAGCGTAATAATTATTAGCGTGAAATAGCTATTGAAATTCAGGTTTTCTGTTTGATATTAAAACAAGTAGACGATAAAAATGCTATGAGTTATGTTACAATATTAAATGAAACAGGCATAAATTTTAATTAAAACGATATTCACGAAAGCTGCTCTGAACCGAATTTGGAAGGGAGATGCTAGGCAGTAGCGTAAAACATCTTTTTCGGCAGAGGAAAAAATTCCTCCTTAGAATTTCCGTGGGCTTTCCTGAGATGTTACTTAGGAGAATAGAAGGCCAGCGGAGATTATGCAGCGCGAGCGCTTATAAAAACCCCAGAGTCCAGCTTAGTAAGAAAGCTGCGGGGAAACCAAATGCCATGGCAGTTTTTTCCTTTTCAGCCCCGACTGATGCGACAAAAGTTATCCCCGTAAGGGGTTATTTTTAAAAATCTATTTTAAACATTTTTTATTTTTTCTATTCTTTACGAAACAATGCTTCTACAGAACTTTAACACAGTTTGCTTTACCAACCACGGATTTTTGCTCCAATCTATAGGGAAATGTCGGTGTGTCTAGCTTTAAACACATTGAAAATGTTACTATTTTCCTGAAATTAGTTCCTTACTGATTAATTTGTGAAAATCGTGCTGTATTTGTCGGATTAATTGTTCGTTCATTTATTTTTCGTTTAAACAAAACACATGTACCTTTCGGTTTAAATTATATGCTGATGTATATCAATCTTCAAACAATAATAATTACCGAACCTATACATATATACATATCGGTTAGCAAAAATATCCCAACTACCGACTATGAGAAAGCATTAAAAAAAAAAAATATGCTAAACTGAAGCGGGAAGATGAAGTAACCAAACAGAAAACATAAAAAATTCCAATTTCGAATCAGCGAAGGGTAGACTGCGGAATATATAAAAACGAACGAAAATATGAAAAGAGAAATAAAAACAAAAAACGAAGAAACCTGATTTTTCGTGCCGTAAAAGGAGAGGCACGTCATTTTTCGCGTTTTTTTGAACTTTATGCCAACTTTGAAAGTTTTCTTAAGGAAATTTCGTTTTCGACAAATAGCAATCTTTCCATCGATATATCACAGGCCCGAAAAAAAGATTTATGTTTTTGAAAAATTTCGAACTTTCGACGTCCCGAGGGCTTAAATATAAATTATTAGCGGTCCTTCATGCATATATTTAAGATACGTTTTGGTTTCCTCAACTTTTTTACTCAGGCTATTTCTTACGTGAACTTGCTTTTTTTTGGCTCGAAAAGAGGGGGTTTAATTAATTTTTTAACCGCAGCTAATTGACTTTATGGAAGAGTTTCTGCGTTTTAATATTTTGAATTTTACCTTTAATTTTTTTTTTTGCCGCCCAGGGTAATCGGTTATCTTACAGTTATAGATATTGTCATAAAGAGAAGTTTAATTGTAATTTATGATCCAATTTTCAATAAGTCAAACTGTCCGTGAGTTATTTTATTTGATACGTTTTTCGTCTCTGAACTATCTTATTAGGATTCCCTGTATATCCTATGTGAACGAAATCCTGGCAACACACATGAGAACAGCTGCGCACGAAATTGTTTATTAATTTTCGGTAACTTTATGACTGCAGCATTCGAATCATTCGCTGTCAGTGGTCTTACGAGAAAAGAAAAAAAAATATTTTGTATCAAACTCGAAAAAAAAAAAGTTATAGTCCGCTTGGATTACCTTCAAATTTGGCCAATTACCACGTGAAAACACAGCTTCGCTATGTTTCTTTGTCCTGTCTTTTTTTCAATTTTTTTCATAACGACATTTTTCTCACAGCCAATTTTGCATTAAAATGCTATGATGCGCTTTTTTTTTTTTTCTGAATTCTCCGAAATTTCTAAACATTTTAGATTAAACGACCAATCAGTAATAGCTTTTATATCTGAATTTTTTTTAGTAAAAAAATACATTTTAATTAAGCACGCGGGATAATCATAAATGTACGCGCGAAGAGTTTATTAACTTTTGAAACAACGTTTAATATGAAAATGAAAAACATGCACGGAGAATAGGAACGATCCAATAGTAATAATAGGGGGGGGGGGGGGGGATTAACGGAACAGAATGAAAATAACGGCTGATGGTAGGTAAATGACGAAATGCAGGGAAAGGGGGAAAGAGTATTTCGCGCGCAATGCGTAAGAAAAAATTGGCAAAACCTAATGATTAAAAATCAACCGGAAGAAGTATAAATAAGAAGAACGATTACAGCGTCAAAACACTTGCAACACGACCGGGTAAAGACGAAAGAAACGTGATTAATTCGACGGTTCGATACTGAACTGCACTACAGAAACACCGACGCGTGCTTTAAAATTACATAAATAAAGAAATGCGGTGGTACTGCCCTAAAACAAATTAATCAGAATTGAAATACTGACTACCATTTTCACCTGATTCGTAAACATGGTGAAGAATATACAAAAAAATAATTCATCGCCACGATTGGGGATTGTCAATCAAACGAAATTAATTGGTTTTCTAATTATAATTAATTAGTATGTTTGAAAATTGTACACTAATCAGATAATTAATCTATTAGTATGAATAGCGATAAATGCGAAGTCGGTTTAAATAAAGCAATCACTACGATTAGTACATCTCAGTTTCACGCACAACGAACGAACCCACCCATCGGTCTAATGCGCTCTCATTTTTCCTTCTCCGCCTCTTTTTCGTTTATTTCTTAAATCCAGTTTAAATTTTCCGCTCTATATTTTAATGGCCTTTCCATATAAATCGACAATTATTTAGCATTTACATACCGGGTACATATCCGATGATTTTCCCACAATGTCTCTTAAAATATTGTTCTTCATCTCTTTTAGAAAATATTTTAAAAAGTTTTTTTCGTTAATTTATAAAATGATTTTTTTTTAAAATTTCGAATGATTTACATTAAAAAATTTCTCTTCGCAGTAGTTTTTAATACTGAGCTAGCGTAGTAAGTGATGTTTTACATTTCGGTGTCATTGTGTCTCGGAGTAGATACCTGAGTTCGTAATTTTTTTTCCACTAATTTATTTCAACTAGCTTATGTGGTATTCGACTAGCGTTGTCTCGGCCGGTGTTGTTACTTTCTTATTTTTATCCTTGAATAACGATCTACATATTTTAAAAAAAATATTGAACAACCATAACAAGAATTTTCCTCCAATTTTGGCAAATTTCGGCAAAAGTTGCAAATACAGTAGAAAGAGAAAAACAAGCGAATTTAAGCGCAACCCATACACCGTTTGATAGTGCGTACGGATTTCCGAAGTTAAGGATGGACAAAATGCACTGAGCCTAACGATATTAACGAGCATAGCGGGCAAATTGTTAGTTTCTTCGGGTTTCTACAGACTGAGCAGAATTGAACGCAACTCTGGTCGGTATGAGACAAGTCTCGAAATCGTGTCATCTCCGGTTTTCGCCTAAACTGCTAGACTACCAATGCGTTACCTGATCTACTACTGTAAATAAACGAGCATAAATTAAAACCGCAGCGGTTGCGAAAAACAAACAAAAACAGTCCGAAGTGAAATTTTACTTCTTCTATTTCTTCAAATTTACACCGGATTAATTTTAAACTTCGGTAATTATAAACGATCGCTGTGATGCAGCTTCGAAAAATTCGGGATATATTTTATAATGCGGTAAAATTCTTTACATCCCTCAAAAAAAAATTGTATAAACATGTATAAATGTGTGCACGTGTGAGTTATAAACGACTTAAAAATAACACGCGTTAATAGCAATGTCCAGGATACGGAAATTTGTAAACTTACATGTACTTTACATTTAAAATCTTAAAAGTCGCTAACTAAAAGTAAACCCGGCTTGTTCTGGCGAATTGTTGGGATTAAGTTTTCAATTGTTAAGTAAAAATTATCAATAAACGAGGGTTTTCAAAAATCATTATCTTTTAAATAACTAAGAATGTCGTAATAACTGAAATTCAAAAATGGTGACGGCGCGAAGCCATCGTCGGTAAATTAAGAAACAGCCTAAAACTCGATGACAAACAATTCTGGCGGTCCGGTATAAAAGTTCATAGCGGTTATTACGTATATATTAATTAGAGACAGAGCTCGACTTGATTAGACCCGCGAGAACAAACATCTTGTTGGAACGTACGATAACGTATCTTTAACAGTGACGTAAATTTCAGCCGTCGGACGAATTTACAAACGCACTCAAAGACAAAAATACGTACCGCCGTAATGCGTGTCTTCGTTCGGAATGGTGAAAATGTCTTCAATTGAAGAGCGAAATTTTAAGAATTTTAGGGTAGGAAATTTCTGAAGATAAAGAAATTGAGCGACATATGCTGAAATAGTTTCTGTCGCAGTGATAAGTTTTTGATCGTAGGTTTTCTGCAGTAATAAGTTCACACTTGGTCAACATTTTTCTGACAGCCGCGAATTATTATAAAGTTTATAATAAAACGATAGACTTTGAAGTAATTCAGTTAAGTAAGCAAATATTTATTCATCCGTCCGCAATAAACAAAAAATCGTGGAATATTGTAAATTTTCAATTCCAAATCGAACCGAATGATTTGATAATTTGTTTCCTGAAGTATACTGCTTCTTTTAATTTGTTCAAATGCGAGGAACAAAGGAATACGATTTAACAATGCTGTAAACCCGGAATTAAAACCGATAAAAGTGGATCTTTACATCCATAACCCGTAATTACAAAGCATACGAAACACTGGATCAGATCATTTCACAGTGGCTTGTCATAGAGATAAAGTCAAGACTAACATGCCAAGAGCCGAGCACCGGTAGCTTGCGTGTTTGAAACAGACGGCCAAACGATTGCGCTACCATTCAGTGAAATGTATATAATACTGTTTTGTCTGAAGACAAATTCGGACAAATGTGTAGATATAGCTATGGATTCTTCTATCACATTAACTACCGTTATCATTTCGAAATCTCCGACAGCACTGGGGATACTAAATAATAGCGTAATTGCGGGCGACCTGGAAATATGAGCGGACATGTCGTCAACTTCACCCTAGCACGTCCAAGACCAGTTAGCCAACCAGGTTTCTCGTGACTACGATTTAACCGAAACAGGTGCACTGAAATCGCATGAGAGTTAACACGAATATTAAATTTTACTAAAAATGTATGATATAGCATGATAAGGGAAGAATAGTGATAAAACCCGGACTATCTATTTTTAACTATTTTATTCATTTGTTTACTTTTTTTGATTAGAAATGAGCAAAAGGAAAAGAGCTGTCAAATTTTGATCCTAACACATATTGATTACATAAAGGAATCAATATAGTAAGGAAGATTCATTAAGTATTTATTTTCTTTTAATAGGTTTGTTAACAAGAACATTAGCCCAAGAAATGGGAGGAAGGAGAAAATAGCGTTATATTCTTAAACGTTTAAAGTTATTAGGAGTAAATCGCCATTTATGAAGTAAGAAGAAACAAGCGAAGAAGAATAAATAGGCAGGCATTTAATCAAAAAGCGATAACCTAAATAGAGTATCTACGAATGAAGAGAGGAGGAGTATGGAATTCAACAAGGATAGCCGGAACTGGGATAGATGTCAGGGCCTTAAAACAGAGGCGAAGGCAGGTATCTTGAACACGATCTAATTATAAGTAAAGCAACAATAGTTTAGGATAGATCGAGTAAAAGATTTATAGAACATATTTTTCAGAGAGAATAGATACAGATGATTAACGTGATTGTGAAAGGAGAGACGACTATCAAGAAAAGTCGCTAATGACGGAAATAGTTTACCAGAAAAATTGAAGGTAAAACTAATAAAAATGTAAAGTATCTACACTACATGCAGATACATCGGTACATGGATTATTTTTCCTCGGTTAAAAAATGTCTAATGTAAAATTCCAGGAGGTCTTCACTCTGCTGATTACGAACCGATACTCGTTGATACTATGGTAGCAGCAGTTATTTTGATACTATGGTAGCATCAGTTATTTTGATCACGCATATAATTAATATCACACGGTTCAGTTGACTTAACTCTCATATGTTTTAATTAAATAGCGTTACAGTTTTTGCTCTTAAAAAAGAAAACGTGACGAACAATTTGGCTGACCCCCACCGGTAAGACATATCCATGTCAAAAAGATCAAAAGGACAAAAAATAAAGACAACAGACAAGGATTTGAAAAATAAAGAAATGAATATCAGAAAGAGCATTTTCTAGTAGTATTAAAGATCTTCGAAGACGGGAGTTAACTAACGAAATATTGTGATCGCAGGAGTAGATGAGTACAAAGCTGAAGTAGAATTAAAGGGAACAGAAGCGATTTTAATAAAGCAAATATTAAAGAGTGTAGGAAGGTAGACCCTTAAAGACTCTAATCTTGTGGAAGAATAGAAAGGAGAGGAAAAAATTACAGTTTTGCATTGAAACAGAATAATAATAACAGAAGTAAAGTGGACGGGAACATCGAAGGAGTACATTACGTCAAAGAGTATTGGAAGGTGAATCAAAAGCAATTAATTTTCCGACAAAAGAAGCAATTAAGAATTCCATATTAATAAATGGCAAATAAACGTCCGATAAGAACATGCTAATACAATCTGGGCAAATACGTCTAGGACAGAAACCGAACACATTGTTAAGTTCGAGCCACCAAACGAAACGTCTGTTAATTAAACTTTCGAAAAACTTCGCACGAAGTAAGAGATATAGGACGAAACGAAGAGCAATAAGATGTTGGAATAGGAACAATAATAAAAGTATTTCAGGGAGGAGGAGTACAACTGGAACAAGGAAAGGAGTTGGAAATATTTAAAAATATCCAGGGAGAAAAATCAGAAAGATTTTTAAGAACAGAAAAAGTGATGCCATCTAAGCCCGGAGAAGAATTAGAGGAATTGATTAAAGATGAACGAGAATTAATAGTCGAGTAAGGACAGAATTGCTGGAAGCTGGGAACATAGCTAGGAGCTATAGAATCAATAAACAGTATTAGTACTGTGAATACGTTTTAAGTGAAACCCAGTTTGTTTTCGTGCAGATTTTGGAATAAGAGAAGCCCTACTGGCAGTTAATGTATTACTTCAAAAATGTAGGAAAATGAATAAAGACGCATTTATTTGCTTTCTTGACTATGAGAAAGCATTTGATACAGTGGCGTATCCACGGGAGAGGGATAGGGACACCTGTCACAAGAACCAAAGCCTCTGTGAAAAAACTTGTTATAACAGAGAAACTTAATTTATGCTATAAAAGATCCGTATGAATTTTACCTACGGATTTTAATAATTAATATTTAATACTATTTTCTAGTAAAACTAATAATGTTCCTTTTTTATCTATTTTAAACACAACTGTCGTTGATCTTTTGCCGTTTTTTATTTATTTTTAATTTTTATTTTGTAATTTTAATTAAAAACAGTTCAATGAGAAATATATATATTTAAACTTGTTCACGAACAAAGAGAATTCGGATCGGATTACTAACAAAAATAAAGAAGAAGTAAAGTCTAATAAAAATACTATCTTTCTTACTATTTCTAAACTACCATATTTAAGGTATAATTTTATAATTTCGTTTTATTTTTCACCCCTAAATATAAGACAAAAGTTTTTTTTTTATTTTTTTTTTTTTTCACCACTCCGGTCTTAGAACCACAATTGGCGTTGCTGTTTGGTTAACTAAATCTTGACTTTTCTATGTTAAGCAATTACTTCCTCATATCTCTTCTCATTAGAAAAAGACATGATTTTTAACTAATATACTAATAACTTACTATTAGTTTACGTTACACACAGTTTATCACAGTAAAAAAAAAAAAAAAAAACTTTTACAAATTAAGTCCATTTTATGACATTGTTCAACACAAATTAGGTTTGAGCGAGTGAAATTAATTCCGTAGATGCTGTTGTAATTTTCTCGGGGTTATCCGGGTAATGCATCTCTACACCAGTATCTCTTGAGTCTTCTCCGCGGATTCCCAGGGAGAGATGAACAGAACATGCTGGACGCTTCTATGTTTTCACTGAGTTCAAGTTTACTAAAGAACGTACCATATCGAAGTTTGTAATAGTCTTGCACGAATGGGATCTTCAGATCGTGATGGAGTGTTCTATTGGACACGAAATAAGGAGCGTTGGCAACTTGTCTGAGTATTTTAGATTGAAGCTGTTGTATTCTGTTGATATTGCTCTTGGATGTTGCGCCATATACTTCGATGCCATACCGCCATACTGGCGCCAGTACGGATAGATAGATTAGTCTTTTGCAAGACATGCTCACGGCAGACTTCCTTCCCATAAGGCTATTTAAGATTTGAAGTCTCGAGCGAATTTTTTGCCTTGTGTACGCGACGTGGATCCTCCATGTTAGACGTCGGTCCATTGTTAATCCTAAGTATTTAGCGCTGTTGCTTTGCGGAAGAACATTTTTATTTATTTCTACCTGGGGACAGGACTGTTGGTTTAGCGTAAACGTCACCTGTAAACTTTTGGAATGGTTTATTTTAATCTTCCATTTCTCTGCCCATGCTTCAATCTTGTTCAAGTGCTCCTGCAACAGTAGTGAAACACGCGAAGGATCACTATTTGCCGCTAAGATGTAGGTGTCATCAGTGAAAGTCGCTGTTACCGTGGTTTTTAGCACTGGAAAATCCGCCGAGTACAAGGAATATAACAGTGGCGCAAGTATACTTCCCTGCGGGACGGATGCATTTATCCCGTATTTTCCGGATATTGATGAATTTATCTTCACTACAAAACTCAAAAGTTAAATTAAAAATTGTAATAATTATGTATTTTTAAAACAGTTTAAAATTTCTATAGCGGTCGCTATTTGATTTTCTTTATGAAACAAGGGGTATTTCTCAAATCTACTGCCTACCGTAGAAGATTTTACGTAATTATATAATCCCCCCCTCCCTAAATGTCCTTCTGGATCCACCCCTGATTTGATAACATCCAACATCACAAATTAATGGATATTCTCAAGCTACTGGAATTGATGAATATGATTTAAGGATAATTAAGAATCTATATTGGAACCAGACAGCTGAGCTCATTCAAGGGAACGGGGAAAACATTGACTTTGAAGTCCAACGTGGAATACTACAAGAATGTATCCTTTCACTCCTACTATTCATTTTGTATGCTGAGCAGATTTTCAGATTAGCTATCTCGGACCTATCCTTAGGCGTTCGGATTAACCGAAGAATTATTAACAACATTCGCTACGCAGATGATACTGCTATTATTGCAGAGAATGAAAGAGATCTTCAACATGTTCTCCATAAACTAAACGCAGTTGGAAAGTCATACAATTTGAATATAAACGTGAAGAAGACGAAGTGGATGGTAGTCAGCAAGGAAAATAACTTCAATCAAGTCTCTGTTATGGTAAACAATGAGAAGATTGAACGAGTTGAAAAATTCAAATACTTCGGCTGTTACATTACTGAGAACCTGGACCCAGATACAGAAATAAAAATGGGTTGCAGTTATGCTCGGAGTGTCTTCACTAGTATGAGAAATCTCCTTTGCGATAGATCCTTCCGTCTAGATATACGTCAAAACATTGTGCAATGTTATATTTACCCAATTTTACTATATGGAATTGAGGCAACAACACTCAATAGAAGGCAAGTAAATCGATCCGAAGCTGTAGAAATGTAGATCCACAGAAGTATGTTGAAAATATCACGGATAAGCAGAACATCGAATCAAAAAGTTCTAGAGATGGCCAAAACAGAAAGAATGCTAATAAAATCTATCGTATACAGGAAAATAAAATATTTCAGTCATATAATCAGAGAAGAGAAATATCAACTCCTGCAACTAATCTTTCGGGGAAAAGTAGTCGGAAAAAGAAACCGAGGAAGGCGAAGAACGACCTGGTTAGATAACATCAAGAACTGGACGAGAACACATGGTCGTTAGAAAGACTCATGCAAGATGCCAGAAATGGAAGTTTTTGATGCTGACATATGTGATCGTCAACGCTCTTCGAAGAGTATGACACCAAGAAGAAGAAGTTTTTCAAGAGAAAATTATGATTAGGGGACGTTGGAAAAGAGAGAAAGAGAATTTGAAGGAATTATCTATTTTCCATGCATGAGAAATAGGAGTGGATCAAGAAAAAGAGGATCAGAAACTTTTCCAAAAATTTTTCTTTGCTGTTTAAATAAAAAATCTGGTTTTAGTACTGGCATTCTTATAAGTCAGAAAGTAGAAAAAAGAAAGACATGGGCGAAATAAGTAGACATACTAAAATTAAAGGCCACCTTAATACCGACAATATAGGCTACACGATAAAGAGTTTTAGCTTTTCCTTCTCATTGTTCCCTAGGAAGAGTGAGAGACCATTAGAGTTGGAAGAAAAATAGAAAATCAGATTAACATTTTTGAGGGTAGTCATTTATTAGCTAGGGGGGAAAAAAATGAAACATCAGCGATTTCATTTTATTTCCTACAGCGATTTCGATACAACCAGAACAAAAGATCCAGCGCATTATTATATATACATAGGTATTTTGTGTTTTTATCGGTTTAAATATTTCTGAATAAATTTTGTTTTCGGGAATATGAAATTAAACAGAAATGGTAGATATAAATTCTAATATAAATCGGCGTTTTTGCTTTCAAATAACAAAAATGAATTGAGCAGCCGTTAAAGAAAAAATTTTTAAATTTACAATATACATATGTCGCGATGACTTTAAATGTTTCTAAATAATTTCTTTTATTTATTTATTTTTTTTTTTTATGTTAAATTAAAAAAACGCTTCAAACGAAATGTTGAAATACCGATAAAAACGATAATACCGATCATTGAATGTATAAAATCCAGACATTTTATATAACGCTCTGAGCACTTTATTCATATGCTCAATAAAAATCCTACATTACACACGTTACTAGAGAAACGTAAAGTTCATACGTAACGTATAGACGTTTTATATAATAAGCAAACTACTAAAAGATACATTTCCGCGCCGTTTAGTAATTTCAAGTAATATTTTAAATTTATAGCCGACTAACCGAATTTTTAAATAGTTTAGCAATATAATGAAGAAAAATTATTGTGATTTTCCCGCATATTAGCTTAAATTATTAATGCGGTAAATACAAAAAAAATACATATATTTATGTATGCATATACAAAATTTGAATAAAGTATCTTTGTTAAATTTAGTTACGTACATCAAAAATTTCGCTAAAAAATACATTTTCCACTCACGACGGACGTAATATTTAGGAATTTTTAGGATTGCAATTTTTTATAATATGCCAATTTAAAATGCGCGTGTATTTAAAACTTTTCCCAACAGGTGTTATTAGAAAAAGTTTATTAATTTACACTAATAACAAAGCTTCGTAAACAACCGAGAACAAGGAATGATGTTCGGTGTTTTGTTACATTTTAAAACTTTTACGAAAATTAACTTAAAGTACGAATGCGAAAATAATGCAGAGTGAGCTAAAGTTTCGAGAATAATGCAGAATGAGCTAAAGTTTCGGAAATAATAAAACAAAAAAAAAAGCGGTCGCGAACGTCAACTAAGAATATATTTCCCCGGGGCAGTGATAATTTTGGATTTCTCTCGGTAGTTCGAATCAAATTCGAACGAAACCTAACCAGCTGTTGTCAGTTGTTTTACATAAACCTAATTGTCCGTTTCTTTCTGCAAATCGGTGTCGTCTTGTTTGCGACAAGTCAAGGCCGTAACGAAAAAAATTTTAATTTACCAAATAACTAGTGTCAGTCGTCAAAATGGTAAGAAATGCATTTGGAATTAGTGCGTTCGCTAGAAAAAATACCGGAGGTACTAGAAAGTTAAAGGGTATTTATAAATAATTAGACCCGTGCAAAATGATTAAATGTCCGAAATTAAAGACAGACTGAAGAAACGAGAAACTTTAATATGTAATACCCATACCACAAAAAAAAAAGAATAATAAAAAAAATGAAATTTAATACCGTATTTTTATGAACACATTTTCGTATTTCGATAACATCTTGAACATACACCACACCCGATTTACTTCAGTTTTATTAATTTTATAAAATCGAAATTCAAATGCCTATATTTAATTTTAAACACGTTAATTAAGATAATCTTAATTTTCTTAAACGGTAACATTTGATCTGCACGTTAATCATCCTGCTATATTTACAGTTGAATCCGTTCCGAACTACTTCCGGTTTTTCTTATAAGTAATATTCGGCCATTATATTTTCCGAAGATGTATATTTTAAGAGCTGCATTCGAACTTTCCTCTTCGGAAAAAATACAATTTGAAATAAAGCGTATTCAAAAAATATGTTTTAATATATTCGTAAATGTGTCCACAAATATGATATTAAATTTATCTAGTTTTAATTTTTTTTCTTGCAGCGTGTATTATTACACATTAACGCTTTTTTTGTGTTTTTTTCTTCTTCTTTAATTAATCTTTGATTTTAGCATTTAGTCAATTTACACGCAGATGTAATTATTTATTAGTGCATTATATTTCCAGTACTCGTGATATTCTTTTAAGGGGATCACAATGATAGCCAAGTACTAGGCGAGTGGCGTTTTTGTTACGAATAAAGTTTTTTCAATAGGTCAAGATATAATTAATAGCTCTCAACACAATATGAGACTTGTCGCAAACGAGTTCGACCCAAAAAATCACTTTAGAATACTTCCGGCGAAGTGGGATTTCAGGGAATTCATTTTTACCCCGGATTGGCAGTTAACATACAGGTTGATTCCGATAAATGGAAATGGACACCTTTATACATAGATTATGCCCGCGAACGATAATATTGATGCACAATTGTAGTCGCGAATTCAGCTCGAAGTGACAAACGACATGCCCGTCTCATACGATTAGCGTTACGAGTGGCTGTTACCGTTAGGCCGTGCGTGTTGGTCGCGCCGCTGACCGACGGCGACGCACACATTTCGGGTACAGATACTTGGGAATGCCAACACTATTAATAGTCGATTGTGTTACCTAATCCGAAGATCGAAGGAGGTATCGGCAACTGGAAAACAACTGGAAAAAGTAGCGCGTAAACTTTTACAGCGAACAACGGAAGAAACATGAGAACGTTCCTCCACCGCCCACTTTCATTTTTTCAGGTATAATTTGCGAACTTAACGTGCAAGTGCAGACGTACGCACAACCGGAAAACTCCGGGCGCGAAATGTTATAACAATCGCGCGCTAAAACAGGTATATATAGGCCGATTGAGAGGAGGCTTGTTACTTTCAGTGCGCCATCTAGTTAGGTTTCTATTTAGAGTAACCTGCTGTTCTAGCACTCTGCGAGACTGTATAAAGTCTCCCCGGCTATCAGGAAACATAATAAATTCGCGCACCGTTAAATGCTGTAGGTGTAGCGGAGGAGATGTTAGAGGTAGAAAGAAGTAGAAAGAAGTAGAAGTAGAAGAAGAAGAAGAAGAAGAAGAAGAAGAAAAGATCCTCTGTAAATATTTGGCGAAGAGTTAATTACGATGAAAAAGTTGTTCCAGTTTGCTGACGGCAGTTAGCGGCTAATTGCATATGTGTGATAGTCGACGTCTCGGGGGCTTGTCTCCAATTTCCCATCTGGAAAGCTAACCGTTAAAATTGGCATCGTCCTGAGCCGGTCTCATCGGAGATTCCGTCTGGCCAGAGAAAGTCCCGTGATATCGGACGACGACGAAGAACACGAGCAGAGACACGACTAACTGTATATTTTCATAGTTCGGCACCTTCGTCTACCATCCGAATATGTTCAAATATTGATCTTCCCCCTCCTCTTCCTCCTCCGACTACTCCCCGTCGGCCGGTTCACCGTTGGTTCAATGAACTTTTTCATTTATTTTTCGACCGCGTACGTGTGCCGTACACGCTATATCGAATATCGCGCTCCCCCCCTTCTTCCTGCCTAACACTTTATTCTTCGAAAATTTGTCGTGAAATTTTTACGCGCAGCTTCTATCACATCGAAACCCGGCGCAGAATGAGACGAACAGTAACGATATTTAACACGATTACGGAAACGGCGTCTTGTTCGAGTAGAATTGGCGGCTTGGAAATAAAAAAGGCCATCATCGCGCGCCCGGTTAACAATTTATCGAGCCCGAATCGCAATAAAAAAAAACAAACCCCGCTGAAATAGTGCGTGTTCCTTATTTCTTCCAAAAGCCCGATATCGGAAGAAATTCTCCGTCGTAATGCGATAATTACAATCTAATAAATACGGTATCCGGTCAAACTGAAATTAATTTCTTCACGGACAATTTAGCGATCCAATAATACGAATGACTCGGGTAAAACAGATATTTTCAAAGAAGAAGCAGAGAAGGAACGATTAAATGGATCTCATTTTAAAAAAGAACGTAACCCCAGTTTAAGAGAGGCTCCGAAATATAATAACGACAATTCCAGAAAATCCAAAGAGCTACGGAATCTCGCCGATACCGAAACAGCAAGAAAAACGGAAACAGGCTTTACTTTCAGATAATTCAAAATTTAGGTAAATCGGCTGCCTGTAATTGCAAAAATAAGGATACCTTGTAATACGGTAATTAAACCGGAGGAATGTGCTTTTATCAGAGTTTTCCTTGAAACTTTTACGATAAGCAATCAAGATCGAGAAGACAGATGGTATAAGATAAATCCTTGGACCTAAATACGAGCAATCATATATATATATATATATATATGTATATATGTGTGAAAACTAAGAAGGAATAGGAGAGAGTTGAAAAAATAACCTAAGTACACGGTCATCTCAAAAGGATGAAATCCGGAAGATTAACTAAAAGGATATTTCTTCGATAAAAGCTAAAATACACGAACAAGTTTGTAGGAGTTAGACACGTACAAGAAATGAAGATAGCAGTAGCAGAAGTTGAAGGTAGGAACACGAATTGGAATAAGCACTTGTTCGAAGGTTTTTTGAAGAAAACGGACAAAATTCGAACAGAAAAAAGCAAAGTACACATCGGATAAGGCGCGAGAAGAAATATTACAATTAAGTCACGTGGTCCTTCTAGATTATTAGCACTGGCACAAACAGTTTGCAGCAGTTATCGCTGACGCGTTTCGAAGACGGTGGTCGTTGAAGCAGAATATTATAATTAATCCATTTAAAAGTTCCATCGGTTCCGGCTAGAGTTCCGAACTTGTCGAGGGTATATGAGAAAGAGTCGCGCGAAATACAACTTGGTGCTGTCAGTAATACTCCGACAAACATGCACTCGTAGTACAAGTCAAACATTCATTGCCTATACAATGTTCAAGTAGTGGTCTAAGTCTTGTCTAGGCAGTCACATTACCTGTAAATCTCGACCTTCTTACAATAGAACAGATTTATCAGCTACGGTATATTATAAGGAAAGAAACAAATTCGATCTATTTCATAAATGTTACGAGTTACCAGTGAAACGTAAATTCGAATAAGTGCGGTTAACACCTCATTTCAAACAGCGTTCAATTGTTACCCACCCTGCCGGCGCTTTTAGTATTTGAAATATTTTTAACTCCAAACTTTATATTTTTAATCGACCTATTCGCATTGTTTTCTTTTTTAAAGTAAACGCTCTGTCGGTACTACAATGCGTTTTTATGTTAAAAATTCACAAGCTAAAATAATTAAAAACCAAAGCACCAACTCTCCTAGGATATACATATATAACGATCTACAAGATTATCAATGCAGAGATACAATTCGAATCTCATGTGTAGGTGACTTATGCGTATACTTTAACATTGCATACTATATAAACATAAATAAAATAATTACTATATGTGACAAAATCTGAAGACTACTCCCCACTATATTATAATAATATATAGTAATTCTAGACCGAATGTTTAGAATCACTTCGTAGAAAAGTTCTGAAAAAAAAATCAACAAAATGCACTTTCCCAAGAAGCATCTAAATTGGCATCATTAAAAAACGACCAACCAATGCCCTACAGCGCTGTTGAGAAAAGATGAATTCATTAAAAATAGTAAGCGAGAAAAATAATCTAAGAATAAACGCGTGAAAAAAGAATAAGTGCCATGTATAGAAAATATGTATCACGAAGACAGACCACACAAACAAAAAAATAGAAGATGAATATCACCACTGGAAGGATCGGGCAAGAAGGGTAAAAACTAGTTAGGCGTCAGCGACTATTGGCCAGCTGTAGATATGCTGTAATCTATGCGATTCCAATTATTCTGAAGGAAAAATAAAGATGATCGTTTTGATATAGGATATCTTTTCGGTATAACTCTTGTAACGCCACGACAAATTCGTTCCTCGCACAGAAGAGTACTTAGAATCCGAGATGTCATCAAGCAGTATCAATGTTACTCAAATTTTTCCTTGTACAGAAAAACCAGTAAGCCCCACGATATCACGTATAATTTTACGACAATCTAGCCTACTAGAGAACAATATTGTAAAGACGTTCGTTTAAAAAACCCGCTATAATAAACGACGGTTTATTTTAAAAAATCATTTTGATTTTCGCTGTTTCCGCGTTTTTCACTGCATTTTAAATTACCTTTTTCTATTAATTTTAATTTCGATGTTCTATTTTGATTTTTAAATTGTTTATTGAATCGTCCAGTTGTGTAAACACTATCACGCAAAAGATTACTATCTAGTAATGAAAGATTGAAAATATGTACATCCGCGTGCAATGTGATAATTTCTTTTTATTGAAAAAAAACAAAAAAAAAAAGGGTTTTAAATGATCGTTTAAAACTGCTTGAAAGGAAACATGAGTATTAAAGTATTCGTATGAAAATACACATTTACGTTGATTAAAATAATAAGGTGATATTTATACTAAAACTTCCGATGTGAAACAACATAAAATTGCTCTGTACACACCTTCCGCAAAAGTAAAAGTGGTAATATTACATTTTCGGATTGTAACATTTATAATAATAGTAAAGGGATTTTATTAAAGTTACTCCACGGAAAAAAATTTACGCAACCTCCACCCCTTAGCACTTGCCAGGCTGACTAATTCCGTTTCTTCTTCCTCCACGAGCATTTTCCCGCAAGAATGTGCGTTATCTCTGCTATCTACCCGGTCTTTTCTGAAGATAAAATCTTCGAAAGCATCGAATACTCTATTCCTACCGCCTCTATTCGCCGCATACATCGTTTCTCTGATGGTAATATAATTCCAACTGGTTCTGTTGAAATCATATTTCACAACACTACTCTCTCTCTCTCACTCTCTCTCTCTCTCTCTCTCTCTGAGCACGTGACGATATTCAAAATTCGATTTATCGCCTCTGCTAGCGTTCGTCTACCTACGCAGTGCTCTAAATGTTTCCTTTTTGGGCACATCGCGAGCACTACCGTGATTCCTCTGTCATCCGTTCTTATTATGCTTCCAGGCACCCAGTCTCGGGAATACCGCAATCTACAAGTTCCTCCCACTTGCCGTAATTGTAAAGACACACACTTTGCCAATGATTGATTTTGTCTTGAGTGCCCTAAGCAAAAAGAAATTAAAAACATCTCGTTACAAGAAACTTCGCAATTCAAAAAGTTTAGTTTCTCAGGACTTTTTATATGCTGACCGAGCCTCAACTTTCATCTCTTTCAACAATATTTTTTCTAATGTTGACTTCTCTCCCTCACTTCCGAACTAAATCTCCCACCTTTCACAAAGTCCGTAATTAAAAACTTTCCATAAATTCTCTCCTCAATTTCACCCTCATCTAATCGTTTCTCATCTACCTCTAATGGATGGGCTCTTAACAAATCCTTCTCTTCAAGTAATTATCTTCTCTCAAATCTTGATAGTGCCGCTCTATCTCCTTGGTTACTTCTGATTCCTCTTCCGCAGCCTCTTCATTCTTAATTAAGGATATTTCTGTGACCATCATGGAGCTACTATCTTGGAACAATATTGATCCCTCTTCTTCGTTTGTTTACTCTCTTTCTTGTTTCCTCACTAATAATATCCACTTTAATTAATTTCTCTTTCGTAGACTTCACGAAAAAAAAAGAAAATGCGAAAAATCGAGGCTGTATTTCCTTTTTTATTACATTATCTTCTATCACCTCTCTCCTTTTCTACTCCTCCGATTCGTCCTTCTCGTTTAATCTCCTTTCTCCTATTCAATGCGGTATACATGTTAATTAGTTGATCAACGACTTTATTTTAGTAATTTTTTCCTTCTATGCTACGTTTTCCGTTCTTATTTTTGAATATATTGATGTTGAAGTGGTTTTAACCACTAATAGGCACTCTGGTGTATTTATTGTATTTTTTTTCCTCCGAATAGGCTCACGTTGAGATGATTCGCTCAATCTCCGAACTAAGTTACATTCTTATTACTTTTTGTTCTCACCTTCGCTGTTTTAATTATACAGTGGTGAGATTGTTAAGGTTGTATAGCGTTGGCAACAAATCACGTTTATATACGGATTATAACTTAAATTCAACTGGCTCCTTCAGTTCTGCACGAATATTGTTTACTCTTCTTCCTTTTATCAAAAAATTATTCTATACCTCCTCCTGTATTATACATAAGCGTATCCTAGCGTTCCCTCTCCCTGTGCTCTTTGTTTTCCTTTTTAACCTATTAGCCTCGACTTACTCCTCCCGATTTTTAATTGTTTCCGTATATTTTTATTTTCTTCATTATCCACTCATTTTAGTTCTCTCATTACAAATGCCTTTCATTTTGTGCCTACTGTTGGCTCCTCTAATGGTCTTTTCCTTTCTTTCTCCCCACTTCATTCATTCCCAATTCTTCTTTTGTTTCATTAAGATGGCCATGTGAAATATTCTGTGGAATTTCCGCAGTCTAAGAGCCAATAAAAATCCATTAGACGGGTTATTGGATCTTCATAATGTCAGTGTTGTTCTGCTCTTCAAAACGTGGCTCCGGTCGGGCATAAATTTTAATGTTAACGGCTTCAGGGCAATTAGATGTTATCGCGATGACGGTTATTGTGGTTCTGCAATCCTGGTTATAAATTATATTCCATTCTACGCTTATGATATCTCCCTTAATCTTCCTCCTGGTCCTAATATACCTAACCCATGTTCCTATACTAATAAGTAATCTCTATTCTGATCCCTGGTCGACTAGTCACTCCCTCACATTCATCAGGACTATGATCCGATACATCTCTATAATTCTTTTTTACATTCCTTAACATCTGATATTTCTTTATCTTCTCCTACCCGTCATACATCACCATCTGATCATCGCAGTAAGGCCTTATCGCTTTGATGGAATACGGAATGTAATGCCGCTTTTAATTACAGCCGGTGGCACACCTCTAGGACCCTCCGTTCTTATACTACGACTAAAAATTTTCTGGTTTACAAACAGGCTAACGCGAGACCTAGGTTTATACTAAAATCCTCAAAGAAGACCTCTTGGAAAAATTTCTGTGCTAAGTTCTCTAGAACTATCCCTCTTGCGAAGATTTCGAAAATGATCAGAGGCTTCAAATTCCCATCCTTTTATTCCTGCCGGCAGCAACAGGCTCAGGATAGAATGTAACTCGCAAAAACCACTGACTCCTTCTTATTATCGTTTACTTCGGTAGAAAAAACCGTAGCTAGTAACCCGATTCACCGACTCGGTGTAATGCATGATAAATTTTGCAATTAAAAATTTGCAGTTAAATATATTTCAAAAATTCATGTCTTTAGCCATCAATTAGAAAATATTATATTGTTTATATCGCCGGTTGCATATTATAAACTTTATTGAATTGCGACGGAAGATTTTAAATACATAGATATAAATATATAATTAATATAAATGTCTAAATCGCTAATTTTAAATTCTTCATTATTTGACAATTTAAAATTATACCTGCATTTTGTAATTAATCGTTATATAATATAAAGTATAAAATAATCATTAATTTATAAGCAGAAAAGTATCATTATAACGGTAATTATTGGCTATATAATTGTTATTCTATTATTTTTATGTACAAACTAACATAGTTGGAATATAAATATTATTTAACTATACTATTTCACTTTAAGCTTAATCTTATAGTGATCTATCACTATTACAAATACTTATATATACTTTATTATTTAATTCTATGATATTAAATTATATATTGCAATAACTATATTTATCTCTTATTTTATTATTATTAGTAGTTACATCATTATTTAATGTTATTATTATAACTTACATTATTTTTATTCATTTTATATCTGGTACTATTATTTATATTATTTATATTATCAATATAATGGTTATTGTTTTGTTATTATTATATTAGCTTTTAATTCTGATACTATTACATATATTATCAACATTACGGTTAACGTTATTATTACTGTTATTACTATTATTGATAGTATTATTATTATTACTAATATTATTATTATTGTCATGTACATAATTTTTAGCTTTAGCTTACGTATTATCGTTGAAGCCAGCTACTAGTATCTTGGGACTGGGAAATGTGTGTGATTAATTATAATTTTTTTTTTTTTTTAGATTTTATTCTAGACATTATTTTATTTTAATTTTCATTATTTTTACTACTTCTTACTTGTTTCCTTGTTATTACTGACTTGTAAGTTGTAAATTTTATCATTTAAGATTGTTTGTAAACATGGGCTACTAATATGTGCCATACTGTTTTTATTTCTGTTTTTGTATGTACCTTATTCGTTAATTTTGAAATGTATTAGTTAAACCAGCACACAATAGTGGTCTATGTATAATTAATGTTTAAGTTTGGCTTTCTTAAATCTTCATGTCAAACACAAATTGAATTTCTTTTATATTCGCTACTCGCGCTAAACGAGCGCGTTTGTGACTTCAATTAATTACTTAGTATATATAATTACCATTGTACATATTCTATATCAATCTCAGGAGCGCGTTGGCGCAACCTATTCGTACATTTAGCTGTACCGATATAGGTTGTGTACCAGGCAATTGTAATATGCAACGCAGGTGTACACACGCAAGACTACATTCGAAACTGATTGTAGCCGCTTGTTATCGCGCTACAAGTGCAGTCCGGTGTGGGTCTGCTGTGTACTGACCTAGCGCGCATATGATGTTGTACGTGGTGGTTTGCCATTGCCTTCCACGTGACTATTAGCGATTATTTATTTATTTAATTCTCGTAATAAGTTCGTCGTCGCTTGGGATCGAACCCGTGACCGCCATATCGGAAGTCAAGCGCTCTAGCAACTAGGCTATCGCGTATATGTGTATATTAGTATCAATGACAAGAAAATCAAAGATGGACTGGCATTTTGTTTATCCATCAACTCTCTAAAAAAGGAATTGAAAAAAGAAGTTCAGACGGCTTCATTCCCTTTGCCGGTTTATCGAAATTACATTTCTGGACTTATATCTGTATTTTCAAAATAATATTTAAAGTATAACCTTGTCATAGATCTGTACATTGCTTCAAGCGCATATGGCATGCCAAAATGAACTACAAAAGCAAAGTTAGACACGCAAGATGCACGAAAGAACATGGTACAGTAAGCTGTTCTGTCAGTTAACACTTTACGATTTGTGCTGTGATGACCGCTCGCTACCGACCACTCATAACCTAAATACACTGCCCAGATGAACACCAAAAAATGATAGCTTACGAAACGCCGGCATTGAACTTTAATAAGTCTAAAGCACATAACTAAAGTGGCATAGCGAATAATAATAAATACAGCGACCTTTCATTCGAATTTATAACCATCGTCGATCACACAAGAAAAATATTGGTAATTGCCTTATCGTCGGAGAAAAATTCAGTTTATGCACTAGTTAAAAAATATCCTACAGATAAGAGCAAATTCCATAAGCTACAAATTTATTTATTTATTTATTATTAATGAGATACATATTGCCTGAGGCTATCACCTCGGATGAGGTTATTTACATTTTAAGGTTTGTAGTGTTAATGAATTTAATTAATCTGTGTAAACTATTTATATTTAAATTCGCGGAGTGATCGTCTGTAAGTGTGGGCTGTCGGCGTTCAGCATTGTAGATCGGGCATTCAATGATGATGTGTTTGACTGTGATCTGGCAGTTGCATTGAGTGCTGGCTGGAGGCTCCTGGTGGTCCAGCAGGTATGCATGGGTGGTTAGAGTATGACCTAGATAGACCCTGTTCAAGGTTGATTCGATATCCTGGTTTGATGCAGCTCTGCCTATAACGTCAGTCCAGTCAGTAATCGTCCATTTGATTGTCAGTAGTTTGTTCGGATGACTGCTGTTCCACTCAATCTCTCAATCAGACATTATTTTGGATTTTCGTATTTCTTCAGTTCGCTTGGGTGTAACACTGGTACGGCGGCGTTGGTCGATAGCGTGGGGAGGTGATAAAAGAGCATGGTGTAAGTGGTGCCCTCATAGTGGTTTGGACTCCACGGTGGATCGGCGGAAGGCATGCGCTGAAGTAGGTAATTCGGGATGTCCAGCGTAGATTCGTCTTGACATTTAAAGTAGCCTTGGGCAGCGAGGGTGCCGTCACTGTATAATGGGTTCGATGGACTGTATATGCTGTGGTTGGGATGGTTCGGGTAACTTAAGATGAATATGGCGTAATCGACCGATAATGTTTGTCGACGGTATTTCAGGCGAGGAATACGGGCGAGCGCATGCATACTGGAGGCAGACGTAGTTCGGAAAGCTCGTAGAGCTATATGGAGGGCCGAATTTTGGAGCATGTTAAGACTTTGGGGCAGGTCTTTGGAGCTACAAATGTACAATAATAATCCTAAAAAATATTGGGCTCTTACCAAAAGTGTCGTAGATAATAAAAAATCGATATTAAAAGAAATTAACATCATTAATAAGTTATTAACTGGTGTGCGAGAATGAGCATATCACAGAGAACCATTTTAATAGTTACTTCATAGATATAATTAAAAACATTAAATGCAATTCATCTATTGACTTAAGGAAAGTACCCCAACCCGGTCTCACCGATTTTAATGAAATTGATATATGTTGTAGAATCCCCCAAAAAAATTAAAGACCCGGGTTATTTTATATCTGCTAATAAACATATTAAGGGGATAAAAACTACCCCTAAAGCGAATTAAAAAAAATCCCCCCTAAATATCGCGAATAATACTTAATATTTTTGGTAAAACCAAATGGAGATTATTCCTTTCGGATAAACAAGTAATTCATGATGATTTTAACAATAAGAGTTGCAACCCCTATTTTATGTATGAAGTGAAATATTTAGGGGTATACTTGAACTGTAAACTTTTATAGGGTAATCATGTTCTTTATTTAGCGGCAAAATTGAGAAAATTAAATAATCTATTTTATTACCTAGAGCAATTTTTCTATTACACATAACTTCGCACTTTATATCTAGCGTTATACCAACTGACTCTTGCCTATGGGATAATACACCGGGGAAGGGCAGCAAGATACCACCTTGCTCCAATAAATTATTTGCAAAAATCTTTTGAAGTAAAAAATTTAATTCGGGCATTCATTCTT
Source organism: Icerya purchasi (assembly GCA_039619475.1). Taxonomy (NCBI): domain Eukaryota; kingdom Metazoa; phylum Arthropoda; class Insecta; order Hemiptera; family Monophlebidae; genus Icerya; species Icerya purchasi. Next base: position 41,039,746 of record CM077116.1, on the reverse strand, counting down.
CTAGTGACAGATGTTTATTAAGTGTGAAAGATCTTTACACTGTGAATCTTTTTCTTTACGTTCTAAAAAATAAAGAAAAATTTAATATACACATATCATATGGAAAAATGAGAGCGTCGCAATAAGAAAAAGCAGACTTACCTTGCTTCTAAAAATTTCATAACAGAATACAGGCATGTTACATGGGGGCCAAACTATAATTCATTACCGGATACTTTAAAAAAAAAGTTTTACATCACTTCAAATCTGATGAGAACAATTTAGTACGTTAACATTGATCGTATTACTATAACAAAGTCCACATCTTGGAATTTTGCTGTGAGAATAAATTCATTTTAGCTAAAAAATACTTTATTCAGATACATAGCACTATTATTTTTTTTTAAATCTGTTCTGATTAACTAATTGTGTATTAGTTAATCAGAACGGATTTAAAAAAAATAATATTGCTATTTTATAAAACCATCCCAAACCTTACTATACCCGTAGATTGTGCGAGAACGAGATCAGGAACCTGCTTACATTCTGTAAGAGTAACATAAAATGTAATTTATTTTAATAATTTATGAACAATAATAATTTTAAAAAAATATGTTGAATGGCCAGATGGCGAAAGCTAGGCACAGAGGGAGGAGGGAAAAACGTAGGCCCGAACTTAAGAGTTAAAGTGTATAAAATTGAACTCGAAAGGGGAGTGAGGTTGGCATCGCTAATTATGATCCACAAGATGTAAGAAAGGTGAATCGAAAAAGAGAATAAGGAAAAAGAGTGTGATATTCAGGTAAAGACGTGTTATAGGAGGAATGATGGCGGCGCAATTGAAATAGGGAAAATCCAGGAACCGAGGTTACGAAGAAGGATAAGTATTTGATGATAAAAAAAATTAAAGATTAGTAGTTTAAATTGAGCAGGTTGTGATAAATTACAATGGATGGAAATTCATTAATAAATCGGCCGTTGACAGAAGCTAAACGTGTTGCATTCGAAGACATTTTAACGATTCCGAACAAATGGCGTGCTACAGCAGCACATATGAATGTCTTTAAATGCACTTGTAAATCCGTCCGACGGGTGCAACTAGTTCTGGTTGCGTGTTTTCTCCTTTTAGAATCGGCTGACAGTTGCTTTAGTATTTCTAAAGTGTGAAAATGACTATGAGGAATTTTTTTTTAAGCACTATGAACGGAACAAGACCAAACTGCTGCTAACCTGTTATGTACGGTTAGTTAGTATAGGCGCATGGCACGCTGCAATAATGCATCGTAGCTGTGCTTGATGACGCGTGTCACAGTTTGAGAATTGTCGATCTAGGTCGTGTTTTATTTATAAACATATTGCTATACCGGTCCGAAGTGTCATTGAATAATATTTGTGACGACCGACATTTAAACTGGGGCGCACAGTTGTCTTAATTAAGAAGCTATTTTTCGAATTAAAAGATCAGTGGATTCTTTTATCATCTATTAACGCATTCCGCCTACAAAATGACAAAAGCCGTTCCATTTCAAATCAGCGCACGTGTTAGTACCACAAAAAACGCGACTCTAGGATTGACAGTGTGCACCCTATCATAATGGTAACTTACTCTTTGTTGTTTCCCATTGTTATATTTCCAATACATTACAGGCTCAGTAAGGGGGTAAACTATCCCTGTTATAGGGTCCTTCAGCACGGACCCATAAGACGAGCATATCATTTTTAAAAAGCGATAACATTCTGCGTTCTTTAAACATTCGCGCAGTATCATTCTTTACCTGTTTGTCCTGATATAATATTTAGTCAGTCTGTTTTTAAACCCTCTCATTGATTTTCTTTTCGTATTTTTCTTTCTTTAAAATCTTCTCTAATTTATTTCTACTTTTATAAATTATTGTCCCTTCCCTTTGCTTCCATTTGACCATTGTCATTTTGCTATTATGTCCGTTTTTTCCTTTATTCAGGCCAACACTTGTCTTTTTTCTTTCTCCAGTTTTCCTTTTTATCTCGCTATTTACTGCCTTCGATTAATATATTCTGCGACTCTTTTGCGGCAATCGTTCGATGCGGAAAAACTCGCATAACAAAGAAAAAAAAAGAAACTTTCCATTCTTTTTCGAAGTTATATCACCTCAGTCGGTTTCATTACGAACTTGATTTTAACCTAGTCCGAGATGCTAGATAATTTCTTAATGAAGCCATTTACTAGCGCCCTACGCCTTTTTACCAACACTTGTTACTACAATCATTCCCATAATAATTTTCGCCCGAACTAATATACTGAATGTGTGTGTGTATGTGCGCGCACGGGCATCGTTCGCATATATGATACTTTTAACTTCAATCTCTCTAGCCTCTTTTTTGCCTAGTTCTTAAACGTCTTTAGGTCTGTCATCATTGACAGTAGTTGGAATTTTCATTTTCCTTGTGGGGGCTGAACCAGCCGCAAGAGTAGTGACTCGTCCTTACCGGACTTCAGAACAAGATCTCTTTCTTCTTAACAATCAATTGGTGATGGAAATAAGGAAGTGCAGCGAGACAAAAATGGTACAAATAATGTCGATAATAATAGTAACAATAATAATAATAATGTTTATAATAATAATATGAAATTAATAACAAGTTAGTACCGCCGATAGCAATACTGCGTGTAAACCCCTCAGATGATGAGTTTGTACACGTAATAAGCTGGCGAAGACAGGTGTATGTGGAACACGTCAACTGCGCAAATGTCCCCAGATCTTTTCTCTTGCGTAGTAATGAGCACGAGCATAGAATCTTCATACAACTAAAAGACCACACTTGCACTAACTGTAGAAATGAGAGAGAATCGACGAGGTCTCAACAAAAATCACTTCCCAGCCTCCTGGACACCGTCGGTGTAACTGAGCAAATGGAATCAGTACATGGCAGCAACCCATCCCAGTCAGAGAGCACCATCAACACGGACCAAATAATCTCAAAGAATCCAAATGAAGACTTGGAAATGGAGGTGACCACAGATACAAGTCCTCTAAAACGGCCCCACCTTAGGTCCCCGGAAGCGCTCACTGACCCGACACCTTTATCGCTCTCAGCCCAGCCGCTGCCTAAGCGGCCGACTCCCTACGATAAGCGAATAGCTGAAGAAGGAAAATCTTCATCAATAGAGGCACGCAAAGAACAACCAACGGCAGAGCCAATTGACGTCACTGAATGGGCCGAACACATCTTTAACTCAGAACAGCCACCGTTCATAATGGAGCTTGAAGAATTTAAAATGTTCATCTAAAACAGTAGCGACTCACCCGAAGTACATCACTTATGCAATTAATTACACAAAGAGTTACGATGAACTAATACACATGCTCGCAACAGTCAAACCTTTTCTTACCGGTAGATTCATAAAGAGTCGCAGCTCCCGAATCATCAGAAAGTTATCGGAACGATAAACAACAACGTCCGAAGACGAGCGCCCTCGTGAAAACAGCAGCGTAGCCAGCGCCAATGAATAGTTTTTTCCGTATAATGAAACAAAGACGTCTAAAATAGGCATACTAAGTCATAAAATAAATATGAACAAGATGGCTGCAAATTCGTGTATGCTTTACCAACAACCGGACTGAACTTATGATGCTGATCTCTCGGCACTGCCTCTATGCCATGTGCTTGCAGCAAACACACCTGAAAGCAAGTGATCAACCAAAGGTAAAAAATTATCGACCGTTTAGGTGTGATAATACTCAAGGGTTGAGAGCAAGGGGGGCGTACTATCTCTCATCCACAACACCATCCTTGTGCACCCTGTCAGTCTCAATTCTCCCCTTCAGGTTGTAGCAGTCTCTATCCGTGCCCCCCTGCTATCAAATACACCAATGACACTATGTAACTGCTATATTCCCCCTAACAGTATGAGTAGCCACCAGGAACTTGAATCCATCATTTCACAACTATCTAAGCCGGTGATAATATTGGGCGATTTCAATGCCCACTCACCAATCTAAACAAACATGGAGCAACTATTTCGAAACTACTGCTAGATAATAATTTTTGTTTGATCCCACAACCGTCCCCCACACATTTCAATTTATCATATAACGTTTTCTCCACCAATGACCTAGTGTTTTCCACCACAACGCTTCATCCCAACCTAGAGGCTGGTGTACTGCCTGATCTCTGTTTTAGCGATCACTTCCCCATCTTAATAAATACCAAAACGAATCTTATCCCAAACACTGCCACACCCACTACAACACGCCTCTTGTACCATAAAGCCAACTGGGAAATATTCCATGACAGGGTCTCCATCCCACACCAGCCAAGAGGTCTGTAGAAGAGATTATCATGATTTTCCTGGAAGCAGTTTTTACTGCTGCTGATGCGACGATCCCCAAATCTTCCTCTATATCTCTTCGTCGTCGTGTTCCCCAGTGGTGTAGCGAAGTAGCCTTAGCAATACGAGACCGCAAGCGAGCGCTAAGAAAATGCAAAGCAACGAAGTTAACCAGTGATTTAATTGAGTTTAAAAAGCTGTGTGCCAAAGCACGGTTTATAATTAAGACGAAGAAGCGTGAATCCTGGAATTCTTTCGTTTCATCTATCATCTAATCAACATCCGACCAAGCGATTTGGATTAAAATTAAGTCAATGAACGGCCTCAACCGAGCAAACCCTGCAATCACTTTAATTCCTAATAACGTGGTCATATTAAACCCAGGCGGTGTGGCGGATGCCTTCGCTCAACAATACCAAAAAAAATTCTCTTCCCTTGCCTACTCGCCCGAGTTCACCGTGAAAAAAGTGGTTTGTGAACAACAAGACCCAATCTTTCCTCAACAGTCCTCAGAAGCTTACAATACCAATTTTACTATGTCTAAGTTAAACTTCCAAATTAAACACCAAACCCGCAACAGTGCACCTGGCCCCGATTCTATCCACCCGTACATGGTTAAATACCTACCACCACAAGCTAAAGAGTTTCTCCTAAAAATCTATAATCAGATATGGTCATCCGGTAATATCCCTCAAACCTGAAAAATAGCGTATGTTATTCTCATCTTAAAACTAAATAAAAACTCATTCCATCCTGAAAGCTATCGATCAATCTTTTTACTAAGTGTCCTATCTAAAATAATGGAGAAGATGGTAATCAGGCGCCTCCTGTATGTCCTCGAATAAAATAATGTCCTTTCCCCGATTCAAGCCGGAGGGCGAAGAGCGAGATCAACAGACGATCGCTTGAAGTCTTCCACCGCCACCAGCACACGATCTGGAAAAAGCGTTAGATCGCGTGTGGCGGCATGAATTATTACAAAAGCTCAGAACGGCCGGAATAAGTGGCCGAATGGGCAGATATATAACTAGCTTTTTAAGCAACCGAACGATCCGGGTTAAGATCGGTTCATCAATAACAGCACCCATTACAACTGAGAATGGTGTGCCACAAGGCTCTACCCTTAGTGCAACCTTATTTATGATTTACATCAACGACGTAGCAAATTGCATCTCGCTGCCCGTTTCCGCCCGGCTGTTTATCGATGATCTAAACATATCCTTATCGTCTCATCATCGTTCTAACACTCAGTCATTCCTCCAGAAAGCGATAAACAAAATTCAGAGCTGGTCTGAAATTAACGAACTAGCCATCTCAACAAGTAAAACAGTGTGTATCCATTTTTACAGGGGGCGCCATGCACCTTCGAGCTTATTCCTAAAATTAAATAATCATCCTACTCCTCAAAAAACGACGGTGAAATTCCTTGGGTTATCTTTCGACTTCAGGCTTACGTGGAAGCCTCATATTTCTGAATTAAAACTGAGATACACCAAAGCTATTCCTATTCTGAAATATCTGGCGAGTTCAAGATGCAACATCAATCCTAAATTCCTCCGTAACATATATAGATCGCTTATTTTATCAAAAATCAACTACGGGTGCCAGGTGTACTCTTCTGCAAGTAAATCATTACTGAAGTCCCTCGATCCCATGCACCATGCCGCTCTGAGGACTATCCTGGGGGTGCATCGAACATCTCCGGCAGCCAGTATGTACGCTCTAACCGGCTGCCCCCCTCTCTCTTACTACCGAAACTATTTTACACTACGAAACACGTACCGTTATCTCAACTACATACAAAACTTTCCTTTTCACTTAGATAAATTCCCTCTCAAGCCAAGTTTTTCAGGTGACCCCCTACTGGAGGTAACGGCTGTCTTGCAAGAATAGTTTAATATTGATTAAATAATAATAAAATGGCGAAACTTAACATGATAAAAAAAAAAAAAAAAGGCAATCAACAAAACGAATTAAACGGACGAAACATTAAACCTACACAGAGATGAGAGGAAAAGAAAACTAAATGACATCCAAATGGAAGTAAATAATTCAATATCAGCCGGAATAAATCCCGTTAATGTTGAAAATTATATAACTGATAGCGGAATTAATTGTTCAAATGCAGCGAACGCTACTAACGAAACAACTAAGTTAATAGTAATCAATAAAACAAAAAAGATAATTCCGTCGGTACTAGTTTAAAATATTAAAGATACCACAACGTTAAGAAATGATCTGTTATCCGACGGGGATATTAAATTTGTCTTAAAATTGAACAAAACAGGTGTCATCATTACCCTAGAAAATAGTGATAGTTACCGCAAAACAATCAAATAATCGAAAAGTGACTATTATTTTATATATCAATTATCGTAGGATAAACAATTTTTTTTTTTTTTTTTTTTATATAATTTTTTTGGGCGCGCCAGCGGCATTGACCCAACAACAACAGAAATTAAGGAAGGGGTTAAATAAAAAGACGATTAGAAATAGAGCTTAGGAAAGATTGGAGTACAGGGATTATATCTGGAGATGGAAAGGAAAGGACAAAAGAAGAATTATACGGAGCAGGAAGACCCAGTGCCAAGATTTTCGAGTACAAAACAGAGCGCTCGGAATCAAGGGCAGGGCATTCAAAGAAGATGTGGTTTGCATCACATATGAGAGGAGAGATGGAATTATGAAGGGGACAATCGGGAGAAGGGGACAGGGAAAAACGAAAACGTGAAGAGGGTAGAAGTGAGTGATTAATACGCAGTCTGATTAAGGAAATGATCGCGGAGCGTTGATAAGAATAGGATTGAAACCACGGCTGGGAAGAGGGAACCGGTTGAATTTGAAGATAATGAGAGGCGGGATTAGAAAATAGGGAAGGATAGATGTCCGACCATAGTCGGGAATGATTAGCTGAGGAAAGAAGGAGGATGTCCGAGGTAGGAATTTTGCAGAATAAAGGACCATCGCGGGCGGCCGAACGGGCTAAAAAGTCCGCTAACTCGTTGCCCTCGATGCCAGAGTGACTAGGAACCCACAAAAGATCAATAGTAATGGAACGGGATGAAAGTAAATTGGATATAAGAAAACGAATTAAAAGAATGATAGAATTGGAGGAATGAGAAGGAGGAGAAGAGATGGCTTGAAGAACACTTTTGGAATCGGAGACAATCAGACATTTACTGACCTCTCTTATGGATGGAATGAACGAGACTGTGCGTAAAATGGCGATAGACTCCGCTGTGAAGATAGAACAGAAGGAAGGGAGCTTGAAGGACTCAGAGTGATTAAGTGAGAGGGAGGTAAACGAGCCGCCCACCCCATTTTCGTTTTTAGAACCGTCAGTGAAGAATGTTAGATGAGAAGGGAAAGATGTGTCCAGCATGTGGAAGAATTCGGCTTGGATTGAAGAATGTGCGGTGGAGCTGGTTTGGAGAGGGAGAGAGAAGAGATTAATAGTCTGCCAAATGCTGGAAAAGTCATGGGAAAAGTAAGAAAGCTTGGAATAAGAAAAGACATAAGGCGAAAAATTGGAGACTCGAGCTGCTACGAGAGAAAGGATTGGAATTTTGTGAGGAGCAAATCGCCATTGGTTTTTAATACTAAGATAGGAAGAGATAAGATTAGATGAGGACACAGAAAGCCGTTTAATTAGAAAACGGGTAGTATTAGAAACTTGCTTCTTACCACTGATACGGAAGAAATAAAAAAAGAAATCGAGAATAAAGGATTCAAAGTTCAAAACGTTATAAATATTATGCGCCCTAAAACAAAAATTAAACTACCTACGTACTATATCGATCTCTATCCATTACTTCAAAACGAAAATATATTTCTATTGAGCGCACTACTGTGTACTAAGGTAGAAGTGCAAGAAATGAAATTGAATAAGTAAATAATTCGGTGAAAAAGATGCCCCAGTTATACGGTCATTCACAAAATTATTGTAAGTTTTCGTTCAGATGTGTAAGCTGTGACAATAAACTTGATACCAAAAAATGCAATCTAATTGCGAACCTTAAACCACTCTGCGCACTGTGTCAAGTGGATCATCGTGCTAATTATAGAGGGTGCCTTGAGTACAAACGCCTAATTCAATATCGATCTCAGTCCATAAACAAAACAATAAATAGAAATTATGCATACCATTATCAAGATTTCCCTCCTCTGAATAATGGACACGAGCTGTAACCAATTCAACTTGGGCAGACAGAGTAGGTAATTTTGAAAATAAACGTGAAGCTAAAAATACTCTATAATACGGCCAACGCTGATGATCACAGTAGTCTAAAACTCATGGAACAATTTTCATCACAATTAACTGAAGTAATAGATAACCTAATTATTGATTTCAAAACACTCATCGCACCACTGTTTACAATTTTAAATAAACTATTAGACAAACTTGCAGTATGAGTTCTAATGTATCTACGAGCAGCTCATTAGCTATCACGTTATGGAACTGTAATAGATTAAATTATTTCTTAACATGAACAGAATTGATGTTTCACACATTACTGAGACGCACCTAATTTACACAAATAGTTTTAATATCAATGACTGTAATGTCTATTGTGTCACGCACCTTGATCAAAGAGCACACAGACGTCTAGTAATCTTAGATCTAGCCGAACTCAAGTTAAAAGTTATAGTGAAGCTACATTTGGATACCAAGCTATAGCGGTTAATTTAAATATAGTCCACTCTGATTACACAGTTGCTGCTATGTATTGCCATCTCAACATTGTATTACCTAAACATTGTGGGTGGATATTTCAACGCCAAACATAGTGCATGGAATTGCAGTAAAACAAATTCTAGGATACGAATAATTTTTAACCTGCGTCAAACAAAGTGATTTAAATGTGATTTCACCTGATAGCCCAACTCATGGCCAGCACACAGAAATTGTTTTAGACTTTTTTTATCACAAAAAATATACGAAAGATCAAAATTAGCTGTAAAGCTATACCGGAGCCAAGTTCAGATCATATACTAATGTCTTAGCATGTTTTGGTGTTGCTCCAATCTACAATGATTATAAACAACCATTAGACAATAATAGTACAAACTGATCAAAATTTGCAGATAGCGTAGAATTAAATACAACATGAAATATACGGTTAAAAACGAAAGAGGATTTAAATAGTGCCGTAGGAGTATTTATTAATAATGTTCATAATGCTTGTAAATCTGCCACTACATACTATAAATCTAAATTTCATCATAATCACGCTACTAACGTACCCACTAAAATTAGAAAATTAATACAAGTTACACGAAAAGCAAGACGACGTAGGTGGCAGCATAATACGAGTAGAATACCATCATTAAGGGGGGGGGGGTCTTGGGGGTAAAAAAAAGATGATTTTTTTTAATTTCATAAAATGAATGTACAACATCATAAGAATATTGCGTCAAAATTTCAAATAAATCGAAGCAAAACTAACAAAGATATGGCATTATAACTGTGCGCCGCTCTAACTCTACTAAAAGAACGAAAACGACTATCTGGCCCTGACGCACAGCGGGATTAAAGAGCATATTTTTCTGTCCCTTTCGTATAATCCCTTAATTGATTTTTTCGAAAAAGATTTACGCAGGTAGGTAGATGTTTATAACCATACCTTGAGACAGATTCGGTACGCGTAATGCTATTTCTTGACGACGCGAGATTTCAGTTAGAAATTAGTCTCTATTCACGATCTCTCAAACGTCATTCTCGGTTGCATCGCTGCTTTGTTTTGTCAAAAATGTTTACTCGGCCAAAACCAAAAATCCCTGTGTTCTGTTGTAAGTCCGGTCGTTTGCACTACTACATCGGGGTAGAGACGTATGTATTTGTGTTTGAGTGATAGTGGTCGAGGCACTGACTTGTACTTGTGGCGGAAAACGCAATACTGTGTGTCAAGTAACGCTGAGCTGAGCGAAGATTTTGTATGTTAATCAATAAAAGGAATGTGTAGAACACGTCCAGAAGAGGATGGAGACCCGTTTGCGTGATTTAGTAAAAAAGAAGTGTAATAGATACTGAAACTAAGGCTGCAAAGAAAATACAAAGGAAAACACTTTCCGGTAAAGGCAAGCTCACTGCTAAATTGATTGGTAAACTAACGTTTCACTATGGTCGTGTCATCCGTTACAATTCTCATTCTCTAAAAGAAATGAAGAAGGCCATTTGGGCGACTTATTATCACTACGCTTCAACTGACAAACACTCACAGCACCAAAACTGCCCGAGCGGCAGCTGCAAACGAATTGCGTTTTTTCAAACACTCTTACTCTGCTCTACCAAGTGATGTTCTAGAGGGGATTAAACACCAATTTATGAATATCTGAGCAAAGATGCTCTCCTGGAGCGATGTATTGGCGGATTCTCTCAAAACAATAATGAGAGTATCAACCAACTTATTTGAAAGATTTCGCCAAAAACTGAGAGTGGTTCGACAATTATTGTTGAGTTTGGAGCTCATGTGGCTGCCTCTACCTTCAATGAAGGCCGTGTTGCTTACCTGACCTTTCTGGAAGAGATAGGAATCAGTACAGGCCCAAGTTATCATGGATGGGCGCAATCAGTGGAAAATACACGAATGAGCAAAGCGGATGAGCGAGCGGCGGAACATACCAAAGAAGAGAGAATTCGTCGTAGGCAAGAGCAAAAAGATGCTTTGGACATTCTAAATCAAAGTTCTTCACTTTATGGGCCTGGCATTGATGATTCTGTGTGAGTATAGACAAAAATTACTACCTTATTAACGTTTAATTTGTGATTTTATACTATAAAAAACTTTAAACGAGTTTTTCTCGAAACAACGTTTTCAAAGCCGGTGCACTCTGTAACTCAAAATCTACTGCACCGATCGTTCTGAAATTTGGTACACTATTTTTATAGACAATTTGCAAGGTAGCAACGTCGAGTTTTTTTTTTTTTTTAATTATTATTATTTATTTTACAATAACAAATGGCTAATTTTTACTCAAAAATCGATATTTTCACTTCCAAGTGTTACCAACGATTAAAAAATAAATAAAAATTAAAAAACTCAACGTTGCTACCTACAGAAACTCATTAACTAATGAAAAAACTTTAGTTTTTTCATTTCCGATAATCCAGTGTTGAGTTATGCGGTGCACCGCAAAACAACTTTTTTTCGAGGCGCGTACGAAAACTTGCTGCCATTGGCTTAATTCTTTATATTTTTCAATGAAAATTTAACACAATATTCTTCAGATGTTACTTTATCATGTACCAATTATGTAAATAAACTTGCATTAACCATATTCTCTAAAAAAATTATCAAAAAATCGTCTTTTTTTGACCTCCAAGACCCCCCCCCCTTAAGACATGAATATAATTATCTTCACAGTCGATTACGTCAATCCATCATTCAGCATAATATAATAACAATCAATACACGCAGTTCTTCTCTTCATTAAACTCTGAAGATTTGCCAGTATGGTCGGTAACTAAGTCATAACTAAAGAAGCAGCAAAGACAAGTACCAATAAGAAAATTAAACGGCGAGTGGCCCAAGGCAGGAAAGGATAAAAATGCAACTTTTACCGAATATATATGAATAATAACCTTTAACCATATGACGACTTAAACGATTACGATAATAGTCGCAGGTCCTAAAGGCGCCGACACAACTAACGTTACTCATGAAACATAGAACTCCAAGGAATGTACAAAAGAGGATTGCCCAGTTACGGCCAAGAAAAGCAGCTGGCAAAGATGAAATAACAGGTGAAATGATGACAAGGTTACCACCTAAATGTATTCTAATGATAACCTATATTAATGGCTATACCATTTTTACGCCAGAGGTCGACAGAAAAGTGTCCTCTTACGAAATTTGTCCCAATCACAATTTTATGTAACGAAAATGTAACGAAAAAATGTCTTAATTTTATGTAATGAAAGTTAAGAACAACGTAGCCAATGAAAAGTTTACTCTTCTATAAAGATTATAGAAGAACTACACCTGAGGGCGAAGGGGGCTTTCCCCCTTCCGAATACCGAAGGGCCGAGTTTATATATACACACACACACACACCTCGGTTATTACCTTGATGCAAGGAAAGAATCTATTATTCTGATCATACATAAACCTAATAAAGAATGTTACAAACCGCAAAATTTGCTGAACATTCTATCTAAGATATTCGAAATATTACTACAGGACCGCATAGTGAGATCAGTAACAAACAATAAATTAATTCTAAACCACCGATTGAATTTCGTACTAAACGCCCAATAATCCAGCAGATTTATCAAATAGTGGATCGTATATAAGCGGCATTCGGAAGGAAGCAGTATTGTAATGCAGTTCTTCTGCACGTGGAACAAGCATTTGATAGGGTGAGGCATGATGGCCTCCTATTTAAACCTAAAGGAGCATCATCAATATCTTCTAGGAAATCTATAGAGAAGAATAAAAAGAATATGGTGTCGAAATGCACTAAATCATAGTTAACGATAGTATATATAACCGAGCTGTTGATTAGTAATAGTATAAGCAGGCTCTCCTTACCTAAACCAGGCATGCGATGTAGTATAGGGGCATCAACGACACTGAAATCGCAGTGAAGCTAAGTAATAAGCGCTGAACTTATATAATTAAGGTCAACTGATGTAAGCTGATGTTTCACGCTCTGCTCACCTGACCCACGTCCTGGTGTAGGCTAGGGCTATCAATGATGTAGACATTACTTCAGCGGAGACAAATAATAAGCCTTAAGCATAATTTAAGTATATTATATATATATATATATATATATATATATATAGAGAGAGAGAGAGAGAGAGAGAGGGACAAAAATTATTATGAGTAACTATTCTAAATGCTGTCACACCTCAATCGGGGTAGACGGTATAAATTAGAAGGCCGTGCCATGTAATGTAAAAATAAACCAATAATAGACGATAGCAACACCAATAAATGACCGGGATGGTGTACAAAAAAACGAGCAGTATATGTATTAAATTCAAAAATAATGAAATTTATAAACAAACAGAAGAGCCAAATAACTAAACCAGTACATGATTTATTCTTTTGCGCTTGTTCTTCCTGTATTTATTCTGAATTTAAAAAGATCCTTCCTTTTCCGTACGGATATATAATTATTTTTTTTTACAAATACATATTTTTGGGCGCGTCAACTGTGGACTTTAACCCAACGCAGGTGAAATTTTTCGTATATTTTTTCGGGACATCCGAACGAAACATCTCAGCCTCTAACATGCTCCAGTAATATTGCAGAATCATTATGCTCCATTTTCTGCGGCATTTTACGTCGCTAAATAATTCTAATTGGTAACTAAACGAGGCGGCTAACCGCAACATATTCCGAAGATTAAAAACCGTTATCATTTATTAAACATAAAATCGAAGCTCTTCCCTTATGTCGGTCGGTTTGATGATAATAACTGACAGAAGAGATTTATGATTTAACAGAATTGTTCTTTTGTTTTTGGCTTTCCTAAAGTTTTGTATAGTAGCATTATTATGATGTCACTAATCGATAAAACTGTTAAAGCGTTTCCGTTCATTACAAAAAAAAAAACACTTTTTTAATTATTTCATTTTTTTTCTGCACTCGATTTCCTTTTTTTTTTTTTTTTCTTGTTTGGGTTTTTCTCTGGGCTTGTCAGCAACGGACGATTATCCATCAACATGTGTACATAGCAGCAATTAGGAGTAACAAGGAATGGAATCTGACAAAGAATGCTATACCAAAGATGGAGAAACAATAACAATCAACGTCGAAAAATGCCAAACGTATGCATCCTGAAAAGAAAAGGAATGACGAAGGTAAGAGCAAAAGGAGTTAGCTGTCCCATACCATGGCCACACCTGCAATTACAGAGCCCACAGTACAAACGGACAAAGGAATCTGGCTATAAATAATTAAGGAAGAAGAAACACGGGATGTTTAAAAAGCAGTTAGATCCATCAAGCACGAAACCTATATAGAGCACAGCGCTTAGCGTCCGTAAACAATTATCCGAAAGTTCAATGACTTTCTCCATCACTATAAAGCAAAGTTTATAGTTTTTAATTGTGAAACATTAATCATATTTATGGCGACGACTGCGGAAACAGCGTCTACCATTCTGTTAAAAGAAAATGAGCAGAATTTTCACCGAACACTATGGCCACACTGCAACAGCAGCGCCCGCAGTGCTGACTGACAAGGAGTTCACCTATCTACCGTTAGGGCCGCAAATGCGACAGCGAGCCCGCAAAATTAACTGCGAGCTGTGCCTGTTTGTTCCATTCTGGCAATAAAGAACCTGAGATATCAAACAATTAAAACTAGCTGCAATCGGACCGGACAGCATTCATGCTTACATGCTCCGAAATGTCCCTGAGCCAGTCATCTTACTATCAATTTTTAATCATATCTGAACAACGAACATGTTCCCTGACTCATGGAAAACTGCCGAAATCATTCCGATCCCAAAACCAAATAAAAATCCGATGTTATTAGACAGCTGCAGACCTATTTCGCTTACTAGTGTTCTGCGCAAACTCCTGGAACGGATCATAAACGCACGACTGCAATGGCTTATCGAATCTAACAACCTTCTGGCCGAATCAGAATGCGGATTTCGAGCGAGCAGATCAACGATCAACCAACTGTTTTTTCTCAGACAGTCCATTCAAACATCATTTATTCGTAAAAATCATCTACTTGCAATATTCTTTAACATATTCAAAGCCTTCGACAATACTTGGAAAGAATAAATTCTAAAAAACTTTTCATGGCTTGTGAGTTCGCGGTCACCTAGCATACTTCGTTGAAAATTTCCTATCGAGTCGCAAATTCCGTATCCGACTAGGCTCAGTTAAGTCAGCTCTCCATGATCTACAGAACGGTGTTCCGCATGGCTCCGTTCTCAGCCCTACCCTTTTCAACATAGCCATAAACGACATTCCGGAACAAATACATACGCCTGTCCAATGCTCCGTATTTGCAGACGACCTAGCTATCTTCATCTGCTATTCGGACCTGTTCCTCAGAACATCAATACTACAGGAAACAATCGACAGATTACAAGCTTGATCAGTCCACAACGGCTTCAATTTCTCCAACACGAAAACTACCGCTATTCATTTCTGCAGAGTTCGCTGCTGTAGTCATGAAATTTCAGTCCAACTGAACAACGTAACCATTCCATCATCAGATACCGTAAAATATTTAGGAATCATTTTGGATGAAAAACTTACGTGGAAATCGTATGTCAACCAACTAAAAACAGGCTGCACCAAAAAACTAAATTTAATTCGTAAATTGGCTAGCACATTGTACGACTCAGATCGTTCCTCCGTATTGAAAATCTACCAAGCACTGATTAAATCGAGGCTCAACTATGGCGCTGTAATCTACTCTTCGGCTAATCAAAATATCATCCATTCACTCAATACAATACATCATACTGCTGCAAGACTCGCTATTGGCGCTTTTCCTACTTCTCCATCTGTTAGCATTCTTTGTGAAGTTGGTATTCCTCCTCTCAATATTTACAGAGACCGGAACATTTTAAACACGTGGATTCGTCTTAAGTCGTCGGTCAACCTTCCTTCGCTGAACTCGCGTCGACCATCACCTCATACATCAGTGCCTACTCTCTATAAGCAAGTCACTGAAATCTTAGATTCGATGCAATTCACTTTACCGCCGACATTAAACCTGAATCTCGACAGAGATCTTTAACTCCAGCAATTCTCAAAAAGAGAAACATATCCGAGCATTTTACGTTTCGCATGTCAATGCATGATCAGCAAAAAAGGACAGTTGCAAAATAGTTTTTACTGATGGCTCCAAAACACCTCAAGAAACAGGTTGTGGAATAACATCCGACAAAAAAATTATTCTTCGTTACTCTCTTCCGGCCCTATTCACTATTATTTTTCGGCGGAACTATTTGCTATAAAACTTGCAATAGAAAGTGTAATAATTTCCGATCCGCACTCCTCACACCTCATATGTACAGACTTGTTAAACGCGATCACATCAATTCAAAAATACAACTCTCCTCACCAACACCCAATAGCCAAGGAAATTATTCGCACTCTTTGTAGTACAAATACCCGTGTTTTGTTCGCATGGATCCCATCACACGTTGGGATGCAGGGGAATTCATTCGCGGATACTGCGGCAAATGAAGGCTCATTGTTCTTTCCGGTACCGAACATTGAAATTCCGTCAATAGATCTGAAAGCTCATATAGTGCAAAATACACTTCAAACATGGCAAAAATAGTGGACCAACATCCCAAACACGAACAAGCTGCGCTCAATTCAAGATACTATTCGACCATGGGAAAACCTCATTATTCACCAATCGAAGGAATGAAATCGTTGTCACAAGACTTCACCTAGGTCACTTCAAAATCACTCACAGTCACCTCCTGTTCAGACAACCTATTCCACTGTGTTCCAATTGCAATTCTCCTGTCACAATCCAACATTTACTCGTCAGCTGTCCAACCTATAATTCATACCGACAACAAATTCTCCAGTCGTCCAACTTTTCCGAAATTCTGTCTGATCGCCACGACAAAATTGAACGCCTCCTACGTTTCCTCAAGACCACTAACCTATTCCACTCCATCTAACTCTTATCTTATCTGTGCCTCTGGCCTAGGCGGCAGTACACGGCACGTTAATCAAAAAAGAAGAAAAAGATGAATTACCTTATATTTTTTTATTTTTTTCGAATGTTGTCATTCTATTCTAGCAGACTCGTTAATAACTCGAAAAAATACCATACCCCAAAAGGATGTTTTTAATATTAAATGCAAAACAAAAATTTCATTTAAAAATCAAAAAAAAAAAAAAAAAAAGTGAAAGGCAAAATCGATGTTTAAGGCTAGTTCACAAATACATAAGCTCTACAAAGCTCACAAAATCTCGTTGCGTAACTATTTTTTACATAGCGGCAAACGATTCTTACCATTTTCCGATTTTACTTTCACCGAGAATAACTCTGTCTTCTTCTTCTTCTTCCGTAACGTAATCCTGTAAATTACATATTAATAAGTTCACACTTGCTCTTGACTAAAATGACAGACCATTTCTTCACTGTGATGACCTAACACCTTGCCGGTGATCCAGCAGAAACGTCATAGTTTTTTCTAACTTTATTTATGGAATTTTTAAAAGTAAAAATCTAAATTTTCTTTTGCGAAAAGAAAACTCTAGTTGTTGAAATCAGTACTGTTGCTTTTTCCGTCATATTTAAACTTCCATGTCAGATCTCATCTAATCGGAAGATTTGATAGCAAAAAAGAAACAACCAACTCGGCATGGAAAACGAATTTTATAATTCGTCAATCTTGAATAGAAAATTACTCACGACCACCAGATGTACCCTCAAAGCTTCTTTTCATGAACATCACATGTAATTTAGCGCCACATTCTACAAGTCCGTTTGCGAGGCCGAGCATCGCTTCGTAGCGCAATCTGCGTTTTGACTTTCCGTACTTTTTTTCAGCAGTGCTTCTCTTCCAATGCTTAAATGTTCGCTTTCGTTCAGCTTTTATTAAAGATCACCTTTCCGAGCTCATCAGTGTATGTTCCAGCATGAACGCACATTATTCATACCACTTTGTAATTCAGCTGCTAACATCTTCACTTAAACTTTATGTTGGCTAACTTTGCAACTCTCTTCAAAAGTACACACAGATTCGACTACATATAAAAGTAATCAAACTGCCTGTCCTGCTGTTACACTGACCGGAAAAAGTCTTTTAGCGGCGCACCCGATGGCACATAGTAATCAATGAAAGTAAGTCGACGCATATTTTATTCACAAACCGAAAAACTGAACGCCTGCCAATCAAAATAAATTACGTCGTAATACCAAATACCGATAACGTAAAATATTTAGGCATGCCCTTGGACGCTAGGCTGACCTGGGGTACTCGCATTTAGAAAAAAATCGAGCATTTGAGGTTCAAAACTAGAACCATGTTGTGGTAGCTAAAAGATCGGGCTTGTCGTTAGAAAATATAATTCCATTATATAAAATAGTTCTAAAACCGATTAGGCTGTACGGAATACAACTGTGTGGCTGCGCAAAAACATCCAACTTACAGAAAATACAGCGATATCAAATAGGGTAGTGAGAACCATTACTGCAGCTCCCCGGTACGACTCAGACTTAAACGTCATGTTTATGGAGGATGAAATCAAAAGCAAGCAAATAAACATGTCGCCCGACTTAGCATTCATATGAATCCACTTGCTACCAATTTGCTGGATAACTACGGTGAAATACGCAGACTGTGGGGAAATAAGCCTTTAGACCTTGTCCGGCCATTATAAAGTTCAGAGGGAGTACTACTGAGTACAACCCGACACAAAACATTCTTTATCACATTAAATAAATCGCTAAATGACCACTGAAGTTGGTCAGTTTTGATGAAATAATAATAATAATAAAAAAAATCATCAGTTACAGTCTGCACCAGAGATGCGCAAATCATCTCCACTAGAGCAGTTTTGGGTACATATATGTGTCCTTTTCGACTGTGGATCTATATCCGCTTCTCAGCTCTATGTCTAATCGCATTGTTCGCTGCGTCAACTCCAATTTCCCGTAGCATTCCAAACGCACAAAGCAACAGAACGTCCTGAACGCGGTGTGTGTGCGTGCAGCTAACGCCTCTCGGAGTTGAGATATATTAAATCACCTCGCCAGAGATAAATCCGACGGTGTCCGGAATGCCAAATTCGTTTGTTGCGTGACGTCTTTTGGAGTTGAGATATATTAAATCACGTGTTGTCGAAGACATATCTGGCTGTTTTCGAACGCGGATATATTTCCAAGGATACAACTGTGTCCGGTACTACCCATACCTAGTCTATACTACGTTAGAATTGAGCAACGAGTGCGGCACTCCTTTTAACTTAGAACCGATAGAAGCTCAATTTGACATGAATAGATTATTTCGCGAGCAGTCAATACCACTTAAGTTTTTACATTAATTCAAAATTCAGAACTGCAATAACGCGATTGCGTTACACATTTTTAATTTATCGGGCGTTTATCCTACGTTGGCCAGGAGCCCCAGGCAGAAAAAAGTCTATCGATACCTGCTAAACCATAGCCGGTATATTAAAGTCGGGACCACTACCGACTTTTGATTTTGCTTTTTGATTAAAATCGAAAAAAGTTTATTCATCCAGATGAGAATGTATGAATATTAGTTTTTTTTTTTTTTTTTTTTATGTAATTAGAGTTTACATGACAGAAGATAAAACAAGCTTACGAGTTTTACAACTTTTAAATGTCGTCTCCATTAACTCTGTCGATCACTTTAACCGATTGAAAGAACAACTTCACTGGTCTGCGTTCTTAAGTTTTATTGCAAATCGAGATTATGTTGGAAATTACGAAAGAAAATTGTCTAAACTTTTAAACTATAATACCTTTATTTTTAATGAATTTTCAGATTGTTTTTTTTTAGCGGTTTTCTTAGAGGCTACACATTTGCGTATTTTGTGCATGACAAAGACGAAATAGACGGCATATCTCTGTCGCATTAGTCAATTTATTTTTAAAACTTTTAGATACGTCGAGAATACCACACATCGATATTCTCACAGGAGCGCCGAGACTTACTGGAGGCAGAAATTCTTTCTTGAAACTCTTAAAATAATTTTAACTTCTAAACAAACTTAAAATACTTTGGAGCCGCGAAAAAATTCGTTAAAACGTCGACCATGCGTGGAACGTTTTAAAAAATATTTAATATATTATTAAATAAATAAATAAATACTCCTGGTTTTGGATAATCTGATTATTCCGTCATGATTATGGATTAAATTTTTATTTATTCTTTTTTTTTTTTTTTTTTTTTTCGAGCTCGTCAACCAGGATTCTCCGCCCAAAAACGGCAGGAAGAAGAGTTAATTAGAATTTAATTCGGTCAGAAATAGAGCGAGTACAAAGAAATTCCAACGGCAGAAACAACAGACTGAGAAGGAAAGGACAAGAAATAGGAAACACCGTAGTTAGGGGACAGAAATATCAAGAAATGTAAATAAAAAACAGAACGTTCAATAGAGAGACAATCGGCAGAGAAAACCAAAAAAAGATGAAAGCGTGAAGGGGACAATAAAGTGTGATTACGAGATAACGGGGCGAATGACGAAGAGGAGATAATTCAAAGAACAGAGAATTAGAAGGAAGATTAGTTGAATTAAGAGATAGCAAGCGATTGAGATTATACGCAAAGGAGGAAGAGGACATATTCGACCAAAATGCAGGATAAAATTTTGCAGACTAGCGCCTGGAATTTTCTTAAAGTAGAAGCGGGAACGAGTAACATTCTGAGCCGAAATATATTTCATTATCCACCGAGTGTGCTTCTATGGCCAGATAGCAAATCAATTTGAACAGAGTAATGAAAAAAAAAGATTATGAATATACGGATAATTACGAAATCGGAAGAGGGAGCATAGGTAGCTTGAGCAATACTCACGAAGTTGGAAATTATCAAATAATTGGAGTACGCGATCAGGGGAAATATAAGCAATCGCACGTAGGGTAGACTGCCGTAAAAATGTAACAGAACCGCGAAAGGCGGAAGGATTCGGAAAAGTTAGAATAGTAGAAAGGAACACATACATATATGTATGTTGAAACAACAAAATAATTCTAACAGTAGTGTACATATTTGTAGTTTACAATGGAGGACATTTCCAATTACATCTTACTGAAGATTTTTGAATTAATTCCCCTTCTATATCAGTTTGCATGAAGAAAACCTTAAATGTGTAAGACCTACGGATCTCAAAGTTCAACTATCTATTTGGAAAAGCAAACAGGAAACTTCACCATAGATCAACACGTCTAGCTGGGGGAAAATAATTTATGTCTTATGCCAAAAGTTATCTCGTATGATTTTTTCTTTGATTTCTCACGGACCTTTGATGTAACATGGAAGCGTGTCGAATCATGCGCATTCTTCTCAAATAGAGTTTCGAAAATATATGCCTACATACCAAAACTATGTACAGAGCAATGTATACAACTAATTAACATTAGTAGCTTTTAAAAATGCATATTAGGAGATTTTCGTATGATTAGTAGGTTTTCAAAAAGGCAATTTTATCTCATTAAACCGACATCCGCGAAGTGCGAATTTTTGTCGACCGAAAAATTTGAACTTTGGTTGCGTGTAAACTTGATTTTGGTAATCAAATATTTTTTTTTTTTTTTTTTGGGCTTGTCTACAAGGACATTGGCCCAAGAACAGAGGAAAAAAGACGACGAAACTTAGATCTTTATACGATCATAGATAGCCGACAAAAAGGAATCAAGAGCCTGAACAACAGAAGGAGAAGGAAGGGAGAGAATGAACGAAGCACTGTATGGAGTGGAAATACCAATTTGTAAAAGGGAGGAGTAGGAAGCAGCTTTCTCGGTTGCACACTCGAACATAACGTGATCGGGATCACACACAAATTGGATATTAGAGTGGTGCATTGGACAAAAAGGAGACGGCACAAGAGAGAAACGGAAAAGCGAGGAAGGAAGCAAACTGTGCCCAAAGCGCAGGCGGCAAATCGCAGAGATGTTGGAGCTATTCAATAGGTTCAGCCATCAGGTTAAAGTAACCAGTTAAATAATCCGTAACTCGCTAAATGGACAGGTAAGTTGACGAAAACCTAAAACTGCACCTACCGGACAGAGGAGAATAACCCCTATAGAAAATCTACCCGCAGGATGTCTTAAACCGAAGTGCAAGTGAAAACTTTCTAAATAGACGAATTCTCTGGAAATAACAGTAAAACCGTGAGATTCGTCCAACAACTACCCCTATACGATTCCAAACTCGATATAGTGTAAAATACGCATCTTACGATAAAGCAACCGAAGCTTTTCGAGGTTCGACGTGTAATATGCAACTGGAAATAAACTACCAGCTAACAACATAAGATCTGACAAAAATACTATCGATAGTAACGTTATAAGATCACTAGTAACGGAATTTAAGAGGTTGACACAATCAGGTGGAACCGAACTCTAAGTACAAAAAATAAAATCACGAAAGAAGAAGAACTAGTACTAAGCGAATATAAACATGCGTTATATTGCAAAGGAGAAACACTGAAATAGAGATATCGGAAGAAACATTGCCGAATATAATGTAGATAAGTCTACTATGATAAGGCTGGTGAACATTACAACAATATCGCGCCCTTATTAGTGGAAAAAAAAACGTCGAATACAAAAGTAAACGCGAAACTCGGCATTAACCGTTAGATTAATCAACATATGGAGGGTCTCGAGAATAAAGAAATGAGAGGGGAGACAAAAAAAAAAACTTACATGTGCTAAATTCAGCATAGGTCAAAGTTACCTAGTAATACTCTGGCTCGTATGAGATTGTTGTTCTTCGTATACGACTCTGAACTTTCTGTCAGAAAGATGTGACTTTAGCAGACCACGTGTGCTAACTGCCTAGTAGTTGTTGGTTACTACGATTAAGCCGGTTCGTGCCGTACTCTATCGCGAATGCTTAGGTGACATTTAAAAATAAACAGCTGAACGGTATTTCTTTTCTTCGAATGCAAACGATCATCAGCGTAATTCAATGTACGCGCTCGATGGTTGAATGTCAATTCCGGAAGTCGAACTGACGATGTGGAATAGCTGTGAGTGGTTTGAGAGGCGTGTTTAAGGAACGGTTTCTCAAACGGTTTGGATACAATTGGTAATAATGAAATTGGTTCGCACGAAAGGCAACTTCTTTTTCTCGTTTAGCCGGCTTCTTTAATTATCTGAACAATTCTGATGTACTTACTTGCCCCTCAAGACGGAAACATGCACAGAATATTTCTCTTCGCAGTTCCGTTATGTAAAAGTTCCTTTCGTACATCGGGGGCGAAATATTGTCATCTAAGTGCTCTCTCTTTGGGTTGATTTTGTCAATTTCCTCTGCCCCGCTTCTATTGGTAACACTGGGGCTTAATTTTTCATTCGGTTCGGTTAATAATTTTCGCGTGTGCATCGGATTGGATACCATGTGTTAATGCGAAGAAACATCTAACTTTAAACTTGAAAACCGTACTAACAACTTCAAGATCAAAAGCACAAAAAAAGGACAAATAATAGAGAGAAAAAAAAATTAACTCACCATTCACTCATTCACTTTTATTTCAAAATTTCTGCGATTAAAAACATTTTTCCTACACCTATAATCTAATGTTAACATAACTATTATGCGGATCACGAGTAATTAGTTGTTTTTTTTCATCGTTCTACAACTTGTCCGCCAAAATCTAGAAAAAAAAAAAAAAAAAAAAAAAAAAAGCCAACTGGAAACAATCTTTGACACTAAAATAGAAAAATAACCACCGGGAAAACGGCGTTTTCCGTCCTCCCAACTAACTAACGATCGATCTACTTTGTACTATATACAGAGCTTAAAATGATACGCAAACGTACTCATTAATCATATAGTCTCCGACGAGAGGTACGCTTTGAAACCTTAACAAACGGGGACACGAATTGTTTAATTTTGCCGCCAAAAGTGTTGGAAAAAAAGGAAAAAAGAAACGGTAAAAGTCATTCCCAGCAAACATCACGTACACAATGGTTCATTTATCGACTGGAGGAATCGAAATTTTACGTAGCAGGCAAGAGTCGGGCGAAAAGGTAGCGCAGGCTAAAGTATTTGCAATGCTGGTGGCTGTTTGAAAAAGTCAGTGAGTGTATAGCAATGCGCAAAATTAATTTCAGCACAGAGCTGATTCGGAAGGTGGTAGAATGAGCAATTACGTACACTAACTGTGTAACTATTTCTTAAAGCATGCGGCTGGCCGAATAAAACTGCAGTTAATGATGTTAGAGATATTTTTTTCGAACCGGTTCTTTTACAGTACCGTTGCAGCCGATCAATTCGAAAAATACACGGTACTGGTCAACTCTAACGCTCAAAAGCAAGCGGCTACAAAGAACATCATCTCCGATTATTTCTTTAATACCTTAGTTTTAACTTCAAGGCTGCCCGCTAAAATATGCGACGATGACCAAAGAGCATCAGTATCGAAATAAACAGCCGGCTGATACAGCGCGGTTTTAATCATAAAACGAACGACTCAATGAATGCGTAATATAGTCCGGTTTTACCGGGATCTTTCCGAAGCCTCCGCCCGTCGACTCTGCTAATTTGAGTACTAAACAACCCGTCGTCGAAGTGATACTCAACGACAGTTGAAATTTATTGCACTCGCTTTGGGCTACGTATTTTTGCTAATTGTTTTTTTCCCGCGTTTTTCAAAACGTTTCTTAATTCTTTCGGTTATTACGGCGGATAAAATCCCACACAACGCGAACTTTATAACGTTCATGCATACAGATTAGAGCATTACAATTTAATGCGTCAGGTATACAGAGTGTCTGTATAAAATGGTAGCATGGGCTTCAATCGAGAAATCTAAATGTCGAAAAATTCTCTAGCGCACTTGTCGAAATAAATTGTATTTTAATGACTTTTTTTCTCGTTTTTCTGGCAACTGCTTTTTTTTCTCCTTCCCCCCCCCCCCCCCCAACAAAGTTTTACCGGTCGACCGTCAGTCAACGTAACAGAGCACACAGTTCATTAAACGGCCCGTACGACGGATGAATATACTATTACGCAATGCAGTGCTGAAACAGAGTTAAGAGGACCTTGAATAAATTCTACCTTGAACTAACAAAGTACAAATGAATAAAATTGGCTGGCAGCGTTATGTTTTTGACGAAAAATTCCGATAAAAACGACACACACGTACCGAGAATAAATGTAATTAATTAAAGCTGAAGCTTCGTTTCTCGACGGCTCGGTGATGCGCAGATTGAGAAATATCTCCCGGTCATGCACCCCTAAATCGATCAAGGGCTAATGACGTTGAAACAAGCGCGAATTTGTCTTTATACTCGATCGCGTCCTATCAGCATGGTGCCAGAGCGAATACGTTAAAATTTCTGGCCAACTGAACCGGCAGCCCGCTGAATTCGTGGAAAAAAACCTCCAACACGCCGAGATTATGTTGCGACACTTTGGAATTTGCACGCACTACCACACTTTGGCTGATCAGAATACGAATTATACACTTCTCGCCTTCGTCGTTAGCGTCGCTATCGTCACTGTTCCTGGAAAAGTCGGATAAACAAAATTTTCTAAAGGGCGGTGTGGTCGTTTTACGAAATTAATTTGTACGAGCCACCACCGAAAAAAGAACAACAAAAACAAACCCAAAGGCCATAGAATGATAAGTATGGTGAATCGGTCCTAGAAAGGTACCTGGAACATCTTTTGAGAGCATATCGATACTAATAAAATACGTTGATCCTGCGAGTTTCAGACCTCTATCCTCTTCAGGTTTTAAATAATTCGAAAATAACTTTTTTTCTTAAAAACAGCTCAACCGATATGAATAAAATTTGCACACTTCGTAGAGATATACAAAGACTATATACTCAGGAAAATTTTCAGCTCGTAATCTTTATAATAATCGCTAGAAACAGGTGATTTTTTCCTATTTTTTTTTTTTTCTTCTTTATAATAACGTTTTCGTACAATTTTGAAACTAATTTTTTTTAATACCTTTTTTAATGTAGAATAACCTCTCGAATTTATTTATAAATTGATCGAAAAAGTAAGCCATATTGAAAAAAAATAAAAACCAATTTTTTGACACAAAAATCGACTTATTTCAATGTTTACACCTTTGAAACAACCGAAAAGAAGCTTATTCGATTAATTTATAAGTGAAAATAATATAAATCATTCGAAACAACAATACGAAAATTTTTTTTTTTTTCATCCAAATATTCAAAGATCATAAACCGTATCGAGATGTTAATAATTTTACTTAGAGTATCCTTTTGAATTTTAAAACATCGAATAAAACTGTTATTTATTAAACAGAAAACAAAACACGAAACGAATTTAACGAATTATTTAGAAAAAGAAGTACTGAAACGAGCCAATACTGAAAGGACATTATGTCAAACAATTAAACGACGCAAAATTGAATATTTTGGGCACATAGTTAAAGGGAAAAGAAAATATGTCATCTTACGTTTGGTCATAGAAGGGAAAATTCAAGG
Organism: Icerya purchasi; assembly: GCA_039619475.1. NCBI lineage: Eukaryota > Metazoa > Arthropoda > Insecta > Hemiptera > Monophlebidae > Icerya > Icerya purchasi. The sequence goes on along the minus strand of CM077116.1, from coordinate 41,013,342 downwards.
TAAAAGAGGGCGGCCCGGAAGAAGAAAACCGGAATGGTTGGACAATATTAAGGACTGGACTGGACTCAAGAATCTCAATGAATTGATTAGAAAAGCGGAGAAGAAAACGCTGTAATGATAGTGATCGCCAACGCTCAGGGACTGAGTATGACACACTTAAGAAGAAGATTTAGAAAAGACGAATATATTAATTTTTATTTCAAACATCAAACAGTACACATTGTATGTAAAAATCGCGAACTACAAAACGAAGCGATATATTTATTTCGCCAACTTAAAATATGTAAAATGTGCGACAATTAATTTATTAGAATAAAAATACACGAAACGAACTAAGTAGTAATTTCATATGAACGAATAAATAACTCCAGCGAATAACGTTAAAAATTACATTAGATCAAAAATTACAAATTATCATCCGATTAACAGCAAATAAAAAAAAAAAAAATTGAATCCTCAAAACGGTAAAAGCGATCGAAACAAAGAATAATACACTTAATTTATAAGTGCAAATAACATAAAATATTCGAAACAATAATACGAAAACAATTTTTTTTTATTATTAAAAATATTAATATATTCAAAAATTAATTATAAACTATATTCGGATAATAATAATTTTACTTGGAGTGTCTTTTTTCAAATTTTAAAACATCAACATAAATAAATAATCAAGGAATATATTGATTAAATGAGAGTCAATTTTTTTATTTAGCATACGCACGATATTCGTCTAAACTTCCCAGACCGGCGGTAATACTCCACACTTTATTTAATAAATACAATATTACAACCGTTATCGATAGCGACGAAGATATAAAAGTAGTTTTATTATATAAAAAATTCACTCTTATTTAATCAATATGGTCATGAATATTTATATGAATGTTTTAAAATTCAAAAAAGATATTCCAAGTAAAATTATTAATATCTGAATATAGTTTATAATTAATTTTTGAATATTCTAATATTTTGATAAAAAAAAAATTGTTTTCGTATTATTGTTTCGAATATTTTACATCATTTTCACTTATAAATTAATCGAATAAGCTTCTTTTCAGTTGTTTCAAATGTGTAAACATTGAAATAAGTCGATTAAAAAAAGTCGATTTTCATGTCAAAAAATTAGTTTCTATTTTTTTCAATATGGCGTACCTTCTCGATCAGTTTATAAATTCGACAGGTTGTTCTAGTTCCTTCCAATCTCCTATTTTAAATTTGACCTGTGACGTAAATCACCTTCTATTCGAATGTTCATCTTCTCCTCAGAAAGCGCAGTCCTTTATTCTAATTTGCTTGGCCTTGCCTCTCGATCCCCCTTACTGCGCCCACTACATTCTTGCTCTTCTTCCTTCTCCTTCAGTTGTTCCTGTATTGGCCACCTTCATTTCTTCTGTTTCTAATCGCTTCCTGATATAACTTTCAAATCCTTACGTTTCATTATTTGTTAATCCTTTGTGTTGAGTACATGTCCTATGTTGACGTGCCCAAAGAAAGAAGAAGAAGAAGAAAAAAAACAGAGGTTATTCTACATTAAAAAATGTATAAAATAAAATTAGTTTCAAAATTGTGTGAAAACGTTATTATCCAAAAAAAAAAAAAAAATCGGAAAAAATCGCCTGTTTCTAGCGGTTATTATAAATACATATTATGAGCTGCAAATTTTTCTGATTATAGTCTTTGTCCAAATTTCATTCAAATCGGTTAAGCCGCTTTTAAGAAGAAAATTATTTTCGGATTTTTCACTTTTTTTTCGATTTATTCAAGACGTAAAATCGATCGAGGTCTGAAACTTGCAGGATCAATGTATCTTATTAGTACCAATGTGTCCTCAAAAGATGATCCAGATATCGTTCTAGCGCCGACTATACTTATCATTCTATGGCCTTTGAAATGATCAGGAAAAAATTGAAACCGAATGAACCAACTGGAGCTCATCGTGCGAAAATTTCTAATTTTTCGTTAGCTAAATTATACGCACGGCTACACTGTGTTAAATCTCAGAAGAAAAAGGGGCGGGGGCCCGGAGTTTAAAAATTGCAGCATGGAGTAAGGGAAATACGTATTCGGTGACGTGTGAATCATCGTTCTCGCGTGGAGTACACCCTATTTTGAATCGAAAAAAGAAAATCTTGGCAAAAAATAGTTGATAATCAAGCGAGTTCGGCAAGGCGAACATGTGTACCAATTATGAACAAAACTAACAGTTTGGTTTTAAAAGTTGCCCTGGGGCTCAGGCAGTGGTGTCTCGTTCAGGTAGGACCTGGTTTCAGTTCTGCTGGCGCATACTGCATCTCGCAAAAATTTCACTTGTACTGGGTTAATGTCTATAACTCGCCTAGGGGAAAAAAAAAAAAAGTTTCCTTTTTGTCTATTTGTTTTTTGTAATTCCATTTTCTTCCCGTAATATATTAAAATAAACACGAACACGGATGTTTGATGCATTTAAGAGAAGAAAAAAAAAAAGCAAGCCATTAAAAAAGTGGTTACTTTTTACTTTCCGAGAATTACGAGAAAACTTTGCGCAGAACCAGATTTATCCTACTTGGCAACGGTACACAAATCGTTTATTTCGGTTATAATTTTTTTTTTTTTTTTCATTTTTGATAATAATAACGAAAATAAAGCAAAAGTCATGTGCAGATGGCTACATTTGCGGACGACACGGCACTACTGTCATCACATGAAGATCCGAAGAAAGCTAGCAACAATCTACAAAATGCTCTTACGAAGGCTGAAACATGGTTTAAAAAATGGAAAATCGGGATAAACGAAAGCAAATCGGTGAATATCCATTTTACTAACCGAAAAGTTGAAGTCCCACCCGTTAAGATCAATAACATAGATCTTCCTGTACGAGCAACGGTCAGGTATTTAGGTTTGCACTTAGACAACCGATTGACATGGAAACACCATATACAGGTTAAAAAGAAAGAATTAGATATCCGGGTTAAAAAAATGTACTGGCTGATAGGGAGAAACAGTGTACTGACAACGGACAACAAACGTCTAATATACACAACTATTTTGAAACCCATCTGGACATACGGGGTTCAACTTTGGGGTTGCGCTAAACCGTCAAACCTGAAGGTAATACAGACTTCCCAGAATAAGATCCTTCGGTTGTTAACCAAGGCACCCTGGTATGTTACTAATCTAACCTTACATCGAGATTTGTGTGTAGATTATGTGGCTGATGTCATCAAAGTTCATGCTAAAAGACACGCAGACAGACTCGATTCTCATCCGAACACTCTTGCTAGAGGATTGCTCGATGTTACTGATAATGTAAGAAGACTGAAACGCCAGAAACCGCAGGACCTTGTTTAAGGTAGGGGTAATCGGGTAGGTGCCATTGGGTACTCCTCCCTTCATGTTTAAGTTCATTCACACGTATTACTAAATGTCCTTGATGGACAGCTCGTAATAGTGTATAAATATAAAAAAAAAAAAAAATCTTTACTGCAAAATAAGCTTGACAGGGTGGCCATTTCTTTTTTCAAAATAAATTTTTCCACATTCCCCAAATTGTTTTTCCGATTTATTTAGCTTTTTCCCGATTTAGAAAGTAATAGCCGTTTTAAAAAACTACACTTAATTTCCAACTAATACCCTGATGATAAAAAAAAAAAAAAATAAATAAATGAATAAAAGTCGTACCGGAATCTCACGTGTTTTTTTTTGGATTACGAACAAAATCCAATGAAGGGCTTTCCATTTACAATATTTTTTTTTTTCTTTTTAGTCCCGGTATTACCCATTTAGCTAGCTTTCTCAATCGAAATATAATATATTTATATCTCAAATTTTATACATCAACACGATTCGTTTTTTAATAATCGGTATAATCCAACAGTTGCTTTTGATGTTGGTTCACTGATTATTTAATTGATGTGAATTGGCAACGTATTACATTGTTCTGGGACGATTTCTCTTTAAACAATTCTTCCCTTCTTTTATTTTTCAACGTGCACAAACCATATGCTCACTTGCTCCGCGCATTCACATATATACGAGCTAATTATATTTAGTCCTTTTAATTCTTTGGGAGTTACCACATGTCCTGTCCTTAATCGTCCCGTAGTTTTTATAAAATCGCTTTCTAAGCTTCCCGAGAATCTGGTGTAATTTAATATGTCATTTTGAATGTTATAGTAATATTTTCCGGAATTTATACTAATTTTTTTGTATCTATATTCCAAATCTATTAAACTTTTACACTTCAGTCTGCTTTTAAAAACTCCTTCCAAGGATATATTTTATGTTTACTTGTTATTGAGTAATATGATCTCCGTAAGTTGGTCAAATGGCGATGTAGAGGAAAATTCCTGGAAAATCAATTAGAGAAGCGAGACGTTTGGAACTAATGACAACGAACTTACCAATAAATACGCTGTGTGAAACTACAGAAAAAAAGTAACTCTCTCTCTAGGGAACGAATAGCATGAATGTATGCAATCTCCTGAACATTCCCGGTAGCAAATATTAAAAATTCTGTTGCAAGATTTTTTATTTTACCGTAAAAAACACCATAAAACTACTCTTTTTTTAACTCTCCGCAAAGAGTACAGCAGCTAAAGTGTGATTTAGACGGTTTAACATGGATTGATCGTTTTCAGATTTTCGTTAGCAGTTCTGATTTTTAAATTGCACAAGTATGCATTCATTCTTTAATCATCCAAAACCTTATATTTCGTAAAGGAGAAGGGATAGAAAATTCTGCCGTAGCTTAAGACCTTCGTTGGAGCAATACGAAAACACCATGAAAATTTCAGCCTGATCCGTCTAGTGGTACAAGAATGCACACGAGACAAACAAAAATTCATTTATATATATATATATATATATGTACATGTAATACTAGCTGTTTCCCACGGCTTCGACCCGGTTCATGTTTGGCTGAAGATTATCGATCTTTCTATAACCTGTCTGACGTGATCTAGCAAAAAGTTTCGCTCAACTAAATAGCTCACACAGCGATCATTTTGAAGGGGCCGAGTTATTTACACGATAATCGCCCATTACTACACATCTAAGAAAACATCTTTACTTATATATTTCAACCTCTCGTAAGCTACTTAGCCGCCAGGCCATAAAAAAAAAAAAAAAAAAAAAAAAAAAAACCTCTCTGTCTCGAGCATTTTATTAAAATGAATTTATTACCATAAAATCAAAATAACAGCAGTTGAGTAAGGATTTCAAATTTGAGCATAAATAACATACCCGGTAGCAAACTATTAAAAATTCCGTTGCAGAATTTTTTATTTCTCCGAGTAAAAGATAATAGAAAACACTATTTTATTTTTAACTCTACACAATGAGTACAGCAGCTAGATTAGAAGCGTGACTTGCATATTTAGATCGTGTCATGAAGGTAAACGATGATTTCAGTAACGCAAAAAGAGAAGTAGCAGAACGCGGTGTATTTACTTATGCCAGAAATTAATAAAATTCTATCTGGAATTTATTATTTACCATAGTAATTACTTTATTTAAATGTTTACGTTCCAATTATATTTACCGTGGTAATTACAATTTTATTTAAAATTTTATAAAAATTAATTTTTTTTTCATTCGTCATGTACGAATTTCTGCACCGTTGGTCGCATCTCAACTACTTAAAACCTTATATTTCGTGAAGGAGAGGGGGTGGAAAACTCAGCCACTTCGCTCGAATACACTCTGAAAATTTTAGCATGATCCGTCCAGCGATACAGAAATGCATATAGGACAAAACAAAGAAACATTCATTTATATATATATATATGTATACGGATATATATATATATATGTATACGGATATATATATATATATATGTATACGGATATATATATATATATATATATATATATATATATATAAATCAATTTCCAGAAAAATTAAACAAATAAAAGTGAAAATTAAAGTAAATTACAATTATTGAATGAACAGAGTTATAACATATAAATTTAATAATTAATACATTTGCATTAGCCATAAATCATTATCTAAATCGCTGGAAATAATTCAAAAATAGAAAAAGAGAAAAGGAAACTATTGCCTTTGCTGGTATTTACCAGTAGTGGCAGAAATAAAAAAAAAAATAAAATAAAAAAAAGAGAGTTAAAAAGTTAATTTAAAAAATTTTAATTATAGTAGAGTAATTTTGCACAGCCAGGTAATTTACAACACTCATATAAAACACATGGTTTTAAGCAATTAAAAACAGCAAATATAACGAATAAAACTTACGAAAACAAAATAATTTCGACGTAAACAATAAGAAAAGAACATGCACATTGAAACAAATTTGAAACGAACGCGAAAAATGCATAAAGGAATTGAAAATGATTTTTTTTAAAAATTGTCTACTGATTAAGAAAAGAAAAAAGGTGTTATAAACGTGCATTTTAGTTTAAAAGAAATATTGATCGATATTATGTATCTCTTTCACAATTTCGTTTACGTTTTCCGAAAAAGTCTCTTGTATGACTGGTTAAATTATTTTTAGCTTAAAAAGTATGCAAAGATTTATAACCTTTCCACTTGAAGACAGGCAGACGAAAATGATTAACCTTAGTACAATCAGTTTAATTTTTCCGTTATTAGTAGCAATACATATGCTATTCCAGTTCAGAATAAGCACCGTATTACCTAGGGTATAAAAAAGTCAGAGGAGGGGAAATGCGAGGAAATAGCTTTAAGAACAGACACGGAGTCAGAGATAATTAAATATTTAGAAGATCGATGGGAGAAAATATAAATTATGGAACACGTAGAATAGCCACTAGCTCGGCCACAAAGATAGTACAAAAAGAAGGGAGACGAAAAGATTCAGAGAAATTTATGCGGGGAAGGATGAAAGAAGCTCCAACTCCATTAGGTCCCTTCGAACCATCCGTAAAAGTAGTCATTTAGGAAGGAAAACGGAATTCGATTTAACTATGGAATTCCTGTATAACTGTTGCATAGAAAAGGGATTTGGAGTAAAAAGGAAAGTAGAATACATTCGGAGGATTGGAGAGATCTGCAAGATTGAAAGAAAAGTAAGGGGAGATCGTTATAAGAAATTGTGCAGGATAAAAAAGAATTCAGCCGCAAAGCAATGTGGGCTAGGATAGGAATTTTCTTGGGAGTAAAACTTGGCAGAATAGAAAGATATGAAGGAATAAGTCTAGAGGATGATAACGGTAAGCGTTTGCACAAGAAGCGATATCCTAAATAGGATCTGCGGATGAAAAGGGGAAGCGAGTTTGACTCAGCGAGAACTGCTATTATTCGAGAAGATCTAAGAGCACTAAGGCAAAGACGAATACAAGAATTTTGGATTATATCCAGCTTGGAAAGGAGTGATTTTGAGGCACAGCCGTTGATAAAGGAATGATAAACTTACTTGTTATGAAAATGTAACACTTTAGTTATTTTTTGGAAAAACCACTTTTCACCCCATAAAGTACAATTTTTCAAACATTTTTCTCATTTGATATTTTTGGTATACGGTAGGTTCATATGGATTTTCAGATAATTGGTGAAATGGATTCGGTTGTAACGTGATTATTTTATGCCAAAAACGGCGTTAAGCTTTTTGATACAATTAAACTTTCGGGGATTTAAAACAAATCCTGTACATGGGCGTTGCCAAGGAGGGGACAGGGGAGTGCTCCCTTGGAGACCCAAAACTTTAATAGTCATAAACGCGTAAATATGGACAATTTGGAAGAATTTTATAATAAAGTAGAACAATTTGCCAGAAACTCACGAAAATTATGTTTTAATTAAAATTGTATTCTTGTTTAAAAAAATGTTAAGCCTTTACAAATTACACGTTTTATTTTTCCTATAACTCATATTCTCTTTCTATCATCTTGCCCCCACCCTGGCTCATCGACTGGCGACGCTCTTGATCCTGTACACTTGTAATATATACCATATAAGGAATATTAATGCAAAACCATAATTTGATTAACCCCGTTTCTACTGAAAATATAACAGTTTACGTATTTCTTGGGATAAATTTTTTTATCCCTTTCCACAACTTCAAGTTCGAATTTCCACCAAAGAATTCTTATTTAGTATCTTTAGTATATACATTATATTCGCACCAAGTTACATACGATAATAATGATTCGTTTTGACTGTAACGTGATTGTTGGTTTTCTTAAAAGAAGGGTTTTATCCCTTTTCCTCCTTAAAATTTTAAAGATTTAAAAAAAAATAACTGCACACTTCTCGTGTACCATATAAGGTACCCTCACGCAAAACTGCAATTCGGTAAACCCATTTGGATCAAAAATATAATACTTCGTGTATTTTATGGAAAATGGTTTTTAACGCATTTTCAAAGTTCGAATTTTCAAAAAAGCGTTCTTATTTAACATTACCTAACTAATGTTTATGTAAAATTTCAATTATCTGGTGTAAACGGTTTCGACAGCAGCGTGATTATTAAAATTTTTTTAAAAAGCAATTTTCTGACTTATACCATCTTCATCACCTCCAAAAAATTTTAATTCTTTAGTGTATTTTTACATGGCATCCGTACATACTACTGTCGTCGTATTACGTGCCAATTTTCAGCTTCATGAACCTATTAATTTCAGCAGTATGTTAATAATTGTTGTGCAATTAAAATATTTCCAGATTTTCTGTTTTACATATATATATATATATATATATATATATATATATATATATATATATATATGTATGTATGTATGTATATGTGTATATATATATATATATATATAGATAAAAGTGAAATTTTTGTTATTAAAATAATTTATCGGTACAGTGACACGAGAACTTTATTTTGAAAAAATCAAAAATTCAATACAAAAGCACACATATTTAAATTTTGGTAAATCACATTCCAGTATTAACATATCCAACAATCTCCCGCGTGTAGTCTGGGAAATTGTAGAAAATTTGCTTTAAACAGAGCTACATATATCATTGAATCTGGAGGTTTGTGTGCCTAAAGTAAGAAAAAAATCGAAATGTCACGAATTTAACTTAATCTGTTTGCCGTTGAAGCCACATAAACCTTTTTTGACTGTAACGCACCGAAAATCAGCCAATATGAAAAGTGGCGGACGGCATGCAGAAAGGGAAAAGAGGACAACACAATCTTTCCCAAAGCATTAAAATTATATTAAAACCATTTTATTTAACTTTATTAATACAGAACAATATCGTGTGGAAAAATTTATAGTGACTAATAAACTATTTGAAATTTAACTAACGTAATGAAAAAATTCTATTTCGATATTACTAAAAGTTAATTATCGATAAAAAATGTATTTAATAGTGATATATACCTTAAGAAGATATTTTGATTATTCTTGAATAGCATTAATACTAATTACGGTCTCGATAAACCAAAATTCGCAAACTGGAAAATTAAAAGTCCATTCTAAATGAGTACTAACTCATTTTCTCTAAGCCAAGTATCAAAGACATTGGGAATATTTAACGCGCCTTTTTGATTGTTGCAATTTCAATTTAGTCCACCGAGACTCCAATTAAGGTGTGAATGTTGTGTAAGAATTATCGTGATATTCCTATGTATATTACTGTTAAATACATTATCTTTTATCGAGTAAGTTACTTTTACACTTTAGTGCATTTTGATTCAATTGTTAGAGCAAATCTTAAAGTCAGATTTTTTTTAAACTATTGTTTTGTAATTTTTAGTGCGAATGTTTTTGAATGATAATACTGATAGACCAACCGAAAATGTTACTACTCTTTCTGTACTGTATAAAGCTGGCCGGTAGTTAAAGAGTATAACTTGTAAATCATGTTTGGGAAGTTTCAAATTCATTATCTTCATTGGAAACACTTTTCAATAAGAAACTAATGTTGGTAATATACTTTAAGTCATGTGCTTCATCATTTATTTAATTTTAAAATTTTGAGGGTTCGTATCTTCCAAATGTTTTGATAATTTTTTTCTGCCCACACTAAGTTAAGAAAGTATATCTCGAAAGAAAAACTTATTTTTTTTTAACGTTACTTGACGATTACTCGGGCAGTGTCCGGCGATACTCATCGGTACTCATGCAAGACTAAAATTAATCGATACAGTTCTAATAAACAAAATATCATTCGGTCGAAAGTTATGCGCAATAATGTTTAAGACACGTAATGTTTCCGTCAATGATAAGAAATGATAAGAAATGATAAGGGTTTCAAATTCGTTTTCTTTTTCCGCATCTAATTTTAAAATTGATGATATTTTTTTTATATTTTGTTTCGTCATATTAAAAATTAATGTTTTTTCCCCAAATTTACGCTGTTCCATGGTAAATAACGTTGATATGATGTTAAGATTAACGAAAAAAGTTGTAGGCGAACAAACATTAAAAAAACGAAAATTTAACCTCCTTTTCTTGACACATCGGTAAAAATACAAATAATGAAGGCAATCGAAAATTAATAAGAAACTCGCTAAGGGGGTGAATAACTTAGGCCCGCCTCCAAATAAATTATACATCTGATATTTTATTTTAGGCTACAGAGCTTAGCTGTGATTATTACAAGTTCAAGTTTGTGCGTGAATGTTACACATAAAAAGACTACACATTAGAACGAATTAAGTGAAATTTTTAAATCTCCGTAGTAAAACCCGCTCTATTTTCAAAAGTTTACTTCGGTTCATAATGATTCATGTATTACACTTTTAATTCGTGGACTTTGGAATTTATATAAACTGAAAGCCAATAAAAATTTTTGTAATTTCATTGTTCATTCAAAATTTTTTGTTTAAAAATGTTTCAGTTTAGCCACTTTTTTCTTCTATTATTAAAATTGCTACATAGGCGAAATTTTATATTTCGATCTTCTTAAATTAATAAAGCAAGGTTCGCCCTGAAGTCGAGATTTAATTGTCGTCTATAGGGATAAATTCAGCTTCAGTTTTAAATACTGAAAAGAAATATATAAAATAGTTTTAATAAACGTAGAAATTGTAATATTTATAACAACCTATAGCTTACAGCGATGACGCGAATGACCAAGTTGTCGAGCATCGCTAAATAATAATAAATAAATAAAAAATTAAATACAACATTTTACATGGTCAGGTAGTTCAGAACAATCATGAAACACATACACGCTTTTAAATGATTAAAAACAGTGAACATAACAGATAAAACTTACCAAAAACAAAACAATTTCCATCTAAACGATACATAAATGTGCATTAAACGCACGTTAATCTATTTCCATTTACCTTAATTTAAAGAAAACAAAAAACCAAATACATTCTGTACAATTCCTGCTCTATATCTACCGTTCAAAAAAAATTTCCTCCAAGACGATTAACAAACAGAAGAGAAAATTGCACCTGATTTTTTTTTTTAAGACCATTTATATCATCATCATATTCCAAAATTACACTAAAATGATGAAAAATAACATTAAATCAATACTGAATCACGTTTACACAACAATATTCAATCACAGTACGGAATATTCACTCACATTTCGCAATATTCAAATTTTCGCAAAAACAAATTGGAAATAAGTCACTTTGAACATATTCACAAATAATAATTCACTCAGAGTATATTCGAAAGGCGAAGCAATTTAATGAAATTTCACGCTAACTTCGCGAGAAAATTATTCGAAACAATTTCCAAAAAACCCGCATGTTTAACTATATGGCGCGCGCAGCTGAAAACAACTTGCCCGTGAATTGGAGCGCGTCACTCAATATAGCACAAACCAATAGCATGCGAGTATTGAGTCACATGATATACAGCACCTGTTTTTGGGTTTTTATTATGTTGTAAGCTGTTGTTTGGTTATTTTGTTGTTATAATACGTGCAAATCATGTATATGAATAAAGCCAATTTTATCAGAGAAAATGTATACACATGCGTTTTAAATATAGATACGCCTCTTCCTCTTGTATTTAGGAAGAGAATAAAAATAAATAAATAAAAAAAAATTGTAGGTAAATATGTCAGTTAGAACAAACGCTATAGGTAGTACTTATATATGTACATATGTATATACATATATGTAGATAATCTTTATCAATCTAAATTTTTGGGCTTCTGGCATCAACATTTCATCACTGCTGTTTGTTCGGTATCGATTTCCGCATTACCATAAAATCAATCACTCTTCGACTCGACACTTTTTGTAATAACACGAAAATTACGAAGGATCGTTTTAATTTACCAGAAACTTATTTTGTTTTCGAATAAAAATAAAATATTTAATTATTTTTTAGAAAATTATTTGCTACATTGTATTTTGTATTTTTGTTAAATTAACACGGAGCAATAAAACTATTACAATATATAGGTGTGTGTGTGTGTGTGTGTGTGTGTGTCACTGTTCAGTAATACAATAGTGTAACTTAACTTTTTCACGTTTTTTGTAAAATGATAGACGTTATATAGAAAATAATAGAGTGTAATATTTTAAATATAAAAAATTATAACCTCCCAAAAACATATCCGTGATTAAGAGTAACGTAGAAATTTCAGTTTTAGTCTTCTCACGTGGTTAAACGAAGACTTTTTTATTCTACAATATTTCGTTTCTATCGTAATTACGAAAAATTATTTTGAGTATACAGAAAGAACTATATTTATATTAATGACTGATTCATTTTTACGCTGGGGGTTTAAAAATTTTTGCGTTATTTAGAAATCACGTAATGTTTTTACGTAATTCAGGAATCATTTAAAGTTCTTGCGTTTAGAAAATTGTAATAGAAATTACTACGCTAGCCATCAATTGAATTTATCGGTTCTGAACATTATTTTAATACATTTATAAATTAGTAAAATATGTATTTTTCTAAGAATAAAGTAATCAATTAAAATCTATTCTTCTGCATTGTAGGAGAAATAGCATCTGGGGGTCCAGAGGTATCCCCCTCTATACGGAGGTTCGAAGAATCGAGTTTATATAAATTAATGACAACGTCATTCTTAGGTTGGCCCCCATAATTTTTTTTGTCCAAAAACGTTGCACGTCCAAATACATAAGAAGATAAAGTATCGACAAAATGGATTGTTGCCCTGGTTAATTATGTTATTCAATGATAACGTCTACTTTTCTGTCAGAAAAAACTGTCCCAAGTGTTACATTAAATAAAGATTTATTTTTTTTTTTGTCGCGCGGTGGAAAAAAATGACATCAATTTTCCTCGTTCTAAACGAAGTACAGAAATGATAAAGCCGCGGGTCGGGAGATGTCCCCAGACGGGGTCAAGGGGCGAAGTCCCTTGCGAGGCACGGAATGCCGAGTTATATATATATATATATATATATATATAATATGGGAAGGAAGATGTCAGTCAATGTCTTTTGCTTAAAATGGAGTGTCCAATCTCAGAGGTGGTTAATCAAAGAAATTTGGAATTTTGATAACTGGTATACATTTAAAACTCTACGACAAATTCTGAAAATTATGCTTTTATCTACATTATGTTAGAACCGCTTAAAAATCCATTTTTGTGCATTTCGACAGAATCTTTACATATACGTGACAGTTTTTCTGATTTAGCCGCATATGCACTACTGTACATGTTGATATTATGTTCCACAGACACAATTGCAACCTCAATTTTTTCGCTCTACAACACTTGATCATCAAACAAAATTTTATATGCGTTTCAAAGTGAATACATATATTAAACTATAAACCAGATGCGTGTGGCTGGGGAAGTGTTGATACGTATAAGTTAATATATTACAATGTTTATGTTAGAGACATTACAGAGTAATAAATGATAATTGTGAAATACTGACGGAACAGCAATGATTATTACGTATTTCGTTCTCCTTGATTCGCTTCTATCAGCACATTAAAATTATTACCATTATTAAATAGATTTTATTACAAGCATTATTTTATTGCGCAATATGGGGATTATAACAGTGAATTATAGCGATTGTAAGTATTTAATAATAAAACTCAGTTTTCTGTCATTATCATTATCGGTTGCGGCCGCGTGAATATTATTTCAAAAGGAAAATAGAATGAATGAATAAAAAATTTATTTCGCAGTTTTTTTTGTTTTTTGACGCCTAGCAACAAATCATTTGGCCACAGAGTGCAAACTTTTATAAATACCGTATTACGAGTTAACAAATTATTTTACGTATTATCATTATTCGGTTTACATAATAGTTTCCTTTTCTGACCCTGCACAAAACCATTTGAAAAAATGAATAATGTTAAGTTAGAATCCAGGGAGAACCTGACAGGCTAAAGGAAACAAGAAAAAAGTAATAAAAAGGATAGAAGACGGATAGTACTAATAATAGCAAGGATTCGTGCGTTTACATAATTTGATTAGATGCATAGTTTACAACAGAACGTAAATACTTTCTTGGGCGCATTATCATCGCTTTATGTTATTATTTGAAAATGCAGTAAAATTATTTCATGAAATACTCGCTGACGTTTTCGATATTATTTATAAATGAACGATAACTGATAATTTTTAATTCTTTGTTTCTTATTATCGTTATTTAGTTTATATCTCGAAATTCGTTTTATTTTTGTACTCCAGCTGGAGCAAAGTTGTATTTAGTGCAGTCGCGTCATTTTAACTATTAATAAAAGTAAGAACAAAGCGATGATGAAGCGTTTAAATGTTTCCTTCTAGATGGATTTATTTATGCGGCTCTAGATATTTCTCGATATCTTTTAAGCGCGAGAGGAAGGGAAAAAAAAAAAAAAGTTATTCGAAGAATTTTCGGTCATCAATCTCATTTTGGAGTCGTTATGTGCCGAGATTACTGAATATCAGTAACCATGACCATTCTGGTTCAAGTTCAAGGTCGCACGCGTGAACCGATTACACAGAAGAAAGTTATTTACTACTATAGATCGCGGCGCCTGTGATAGGAAAGAGCACAGATTACGTGTGATACATTCATCGTTACGCTGGAAAGCAAAATGTATTTATAGATTAAAAATCACGCGGCAGCAGTGAATGGAATTCCAGAAATCGCAACCTCCCTCAGAGAAGGCAAAGTAAGTAAGTGGTACCTGTGGCAGAAACAGCCAGAGGCGGCTGTGGCTAATGAGGAATAGAATCGTGATAAAGTGTAGAGTTCAGGTTGTTACAGCTTCCTGCTGCTATTTTTATCGTTTCATCAGAACGCCATCACAGCCACCATGGTTCGAGACGGCACTTATTACAGTTCGCCTGGATATGGTTTCGAACTGTGTCTTCTTTCATGTTTTTGTATTGACCCGACACAACGGTCGATAGATTTTCTTTCATTCAAATATGCCAACAATTTCCGGCGTCTATTCTCCGTAACCCGTTTAATTAAGAAAATCCCAACAACTGACTCACTTTTTTCACCGAAAGGCCACACGTTCGAATATTTATAGTCTCCTATGGAAGTATGTATTCCAGCACGTGTTTTTTTTTATAAGATGAACGAACCAGTTGTGTCATTATTTAAAAATTCTTAGTATACTCACATGCGTGTACAAACTTACACATTATATATATACATATATATATATATATATATATATATATATATGTATATATATGTATATTGGTCCATTATAAGTTTTTCTTTCCACAGTGAGCATTTTGATATTATTATTAATAATACTAGTGTCGAATATACGTTGCGCATAAGAAACACAATCAATATTTCTCATAGAACTCAACAATAAACTTTTCAATCATATCAGCAATCGGTTTTTTAAACTTTGACACGTACAGCTTTCATGGCGCTCGTAATATAATTGGTACGGTTGTACACCTCCTTGTGTAAGACAAAAACCAGTTTTAAAATGAATCATTTTTAGAACATTTTCGTGAAACTGAATTACATCATCAGTGATTAAGTGAACAGCAGATATTTAAATTTCGTCGATAAAATCGCCTAATGTAAATGTCGATTTTAAACTTCCATCATTAATCGAAAGTTTTATGTCTATAAATTGATTTATTTATGACTATGTTAATAAGAGGAGCTTCTAATCCAATTTTAGATAGTCGCGACAGTAATAGGGTGCATAGCACATATTCAACGTATCTAAAATAATACATGTAGTTATCATTTATTATCTTATTAGCATTTCTCGCATGAAATATGCAATAAAATATATGCATCTCTAATAAGGTAAAATTTAACAAATCTGGTTTAACAACTGATATTAAATTTAACTTAAGAGAATTTTTGTTGCAATTTCTAATACCCCATTCTCATTTACTCGATGTAAAAAAGGATAGACCGAGAAAGAAAGAAAACAGATTGTAAATGAATTTTGAAATATCGGGGAAAAAGCAACAGTTGAAACAATCGTATTTCAAAAATTCGAAAGAACAATTACGTTTTAGGCGGCGGTTATTATCTTTGTAAATGATTCGTATTATGGAGCGCCGAAAATCATTACTACAATTGAAGTATACTACTATAAAACGCAGAATAAAAAGATAGAAAACAACTACGTTGCGAATTTTTTCGTGAAAACGGCTATTTTAATTAGAAAGTTGTTCCCGTAAACTGAAAATCCCATCAAAAACATAAATGTAAAAATGGGAGCCAAGTTCTCAATATTAAGAATATGCGTGGTTATCGACTTCGCTGACAAACGAATTGAGATCTAAATGGGTGCCAAATTCTCTAGATAATCCTGAAATTTATTTATAAGAACATACAACATTCTAAAATAAATTTAAAACACAATTTCTTAGTTTTTTTCTGCTACAAAAAATTTATTGCAATTTAAAAATACAACTTCTTAAATTTGAACAGTCGAATTATTTATACAAAGCAGATATTTAAGATAAATCAAAGCTCACAATTTGACTAGGCTAGTTTTTACCAGCAAACCAAATTTTTAGACGAGTAACACATGTTGACCTTACAATATAAGAACAACTTCAACAGTTTCCCCTTCACTATGATTTTATGCAGACATTCGTGGATTATGCTGAAGCATTTGTGGCCATGATTATTTGTTATAATTATTGTATATGATGATTGTGATTCCTGTTCCATTAATTTTCTGATCAGTCAAGTACAGGTACTCTATGTATCTTGGGCTCACTCCGGCCAATTTCTCTTTCCTAAAGATTTTATTCAACCATCCGTGGGTAATGTTGAACATTTACGGCCATGGATGTCTGTAATCTTTTTCCTAATTAATTATTATGTATCTTTCATTAGTTGGAATTATTCCTATATCAACTGGTTAATGGCCAAAAGGCTTGATAGTTAACTGAAGCCGGGCCAAAAAAAAAAAAAAAGAAAATTGCGTATAACATAAAGAAGATAAGTTGATTAGCCAAATATAAGATAATTTGTATGTGAAAACTAGCCAAGTCAAATTGTGAGGTTTGATTTATCTTAAATATCTGCTTTGTATAAATAATTCGACTGTTCAAATTTAAGAAGTTGTATTTTTAAATTGCAAAAATTTTTTCGTAGCAGAAAAAAACTAAGAAATTGTGTTTTAAATTTATTTTAGAATGTTGTATGTTCTTATAAATAAATTTCAGGATTAACTGCAGAACTTGGCACCCATTTAGATCTCAATTCGTTTGTCAGCGAAGTCGATAACCACGCATATTCTTAATATTGAGAACTTGGCTCCCACTTTTATATTTAAATTTTAACTTTCTTGGTCACCTGGAAGTGGGTTAGGTTTTTAATCTATATGTCAGTCAGTCAGTCAGTCAGTGATAAAAATGACGATTTTCAGACGTTAATATCTCAATAACTGTTTGAGTTTTATTTATGAAATTTGGGGTTCCAGTTAATCTGAGGGGTTTTAATAAATAAACGAAATTTCATGTGTTTATGTTAAATCGATTTTGAGTTATTAAGGGGTTAAAAGTAGTAGCTTCAAATGGTTCGTGTAAATATACACACGGCTGCTGCGTCGTCGCCAGTTCCCTTTTCTCGGCTGAACTTGGCTTGACACATTGCCGCGTGTATAGATTTGAAAGTACTGTTCTTTCATTTACAATTTACTTACAAGAAAGATTATAAATTATGCTAACAATAAGTGAGAGTTTCGACGTTTCTGAAGTTAATATTTTCTACTTGCCTTATGAATATTTACTTTACAGCTCTCATGTATCCGAAAAAAATCCCTTTAACAGCTTTAGAATTAACTCTGCCCTCGTTGTCGAACGTTTCATTTTATATGCCAAAATTTTGTCACTGAGGCTCCTTCTTACAATTCTTCCTTCACAATTCCCTTGCTTCAATCTTTCTTACTCTCCATCTTTAATAGTATCTCAATATACATATAATACTGATTCTGTATCTCATAATGATAGTTTCACTCACCATAAAGGCGACTTGTATATCATCCGTTCATTATAGAAAGTGTTATATTAGAAAAAAAACAACAAAACATATATAATTATAGAAAAAACTAATCATTTTAATAATAAAATTAAAAAGTAAAAAATAAAATATATTTTAAAAGTTAAAAAAAAAAAAAACGTTTCTAACATCTAAATGGAAAAACAACTTACAAATTTTAATGATAAACTATAATTAAAGAAACTCTCTCCAAGCAAATGAGGAGGAGATCTCTTCGTCATTATTTTGTATAAATCTGTTATCCTATTGAAATTAGATTACTGTTCTTTCTTGTATATGCCAATGCCTCAAAATCTGTGCTCTCTAAATTCGACTGAATCCAAAGTTTGTGTATGTCTTGAAGCTGTAAGGTTTACACTCATTTCCCAGCAATCCTTTCAGGAGTTCATTCTATTTTTTTTTTTTTTTGAAATATATATTTATTTTTAGTTAAATCGATTTCTTTCGCCAAGCTGAACGCTTGTTGACAAATTACCTTACATTTATACGTTCTAACATCATAACTTAAATTATACACATACATATCGACATGAAACATCTATTATCTACACCTTAATCTATTTTTGTACTGATCTTATCGATAAATATAATCTTATTATTTTATTTTATAATTTATATGTTTGTCCTTCCCTTCGTTGTTATTATTATTACAGGCTATGTACTTGCGCATAATCTCTTACTTTATGTTTATTATTTTTCTTTTTACATTTCCTTCTTTCTGAAGCTATTCCTTTATTTTTCTTTTTCTTCCCCTATTTTTTCCTTCTTTATTATTTTCTTAGGTATTTTATTTAACCATCTTAGTTATATTTGTCTGGTTGCTCTCCCATCTTTGTTTTTACGGTTCGTACGTGTAATTTTTCCTCCAATTCAATTTTCTTTTTTGTTGTTATGTATTCGCAAAATTACTCTTACGCTCATTACATCTTCTTTTTTAATATTTCACTTTCAGTTTCTCCTTTATGATTTACTATTAATTTCAAAACATTTTATTTGCAATTTATTTATTATCGCCGAGTACACTTTCCTCGCTATTCCCCATGCCCGAATTACATATCTGATCCTCGAATCTACAAGCGCGTAATAAACTATTTTTAATGTTTTATATATTACTTATTTCTTTAATATGTATAGAGAGCTGGTAATATTTACTTTGCAATATGTTCTATATGGACATCCCACCTTAAGTGTTGGTCTCTCACTGCCCCTAAAAACGTTTATGCTAAATTAATATTTATAATTTCCGGCAGCTTTTCATTTTACATTTTTTTTTTCTTTTATTTTTGAGCCTGTCAACCGGAGACCTTTACCCAGAAACAATTAGAGCAGGAAGGAATCAATTACGTCTTGATACGGTCAGATATTGTTAGGAGAAAGGAACAAATAATAGGAACAATCTGTGGAGAGGGAAAAGATAGGACATAAGAGGCGCAATATGGAGTAGGAAGATCGAGATAGAAAGCAGAGCACTCAGCAGAAAAAAATCAACACTTAATAAACACATGGTCCGCATCGCAAACATGCTCTTCGTTTGAGTGGAGAGGACAATATGGAGAGGCAACCAACGAAAAACGAAAATGGGAGGAATAATAAAGTATGGCTTAAGAGTGCAAGCGAATAACGGAGTCAACAGACAACAACAGAACGACGAAGTGAAGGAAACAAAAAGAACCAAATTTCACATTTATTTATTTTTCCCGTAGAGTGTATACATTCATTTGGGTGCATATTTGGACAATACGAATATTCTTTTTTTTTTTTCGTAATACCATTGTTTTGATCTTTTTTACATTAATTCTTTTTAGATTTTTATCTTATGCCCATTCGCTTATTGTTATTAAATCTTCTTATATTCTTATTTCTGCCATTTTAATATATTTATGCGATGTAACTATTTTGCTGTATCATTCGCTAACGAGTTTATATTACAATAACTTAATTCCTCTTATAAAACATTTGTGTATATAATAAACAGTATTGGCGCCAGGTTTCTACCCTGCGGTACCCTTACATACATCTTCTCTTTTACACTTTGTACATTTAATAAATTTACATTTGTTTTCCTTTGATTTAAATCATTTTTTTAAATTATTCGTTATTCCTATTTCCTCTAATGTGTTTACGAGTATTTTGTGATTAATTGTTTTAAAAGTTCTGGTAAAATCTAACAGCAATATCAATACCTTCCTTTACCTTTCAAAACCGTCTCTTATTTTTAGGATTCCGTATACATATAATGTACGGAATCCTAATAAGATGGTACACAAATGACAAAAATATCAAATAAAAATCAATAATTCACGAACGGCTTGACTTATAAACTTCAAATTTGGAACATAAATTACAATTAAAATTCTCTTTAAAACGATCTATAACTTGAAGATGACCGATTACCCTGGGCGGCAAAAAACCCCAAAAACCGTCAAGAATATACATATAATATGGTACATAAAACGACCACAAAAATCACTTAAAAAATCATAACTCGCCACTAAATAAACCTATAACGCTGAAATTCAAAATATAAACTACAATGCAGGAGTACTTTCATAAAATCAAAAAATTACGGTACAAAAGTTATGTAAAGTTGCTCAAAAGTTCAAAAAACCGCAAAAAATGACGTGTCCCCCCCCTAGCGCCGCGAATATTACCGATAAAAATTTTGAACACAGTTAAAAATATGCGCTTCCACGTATATTTCTGTAGTTCGGAACATTCGAATTTCCAGCTTTAAAATCGGACCAACGGGGCGCCGAAAGCTCGAGATTTTGGAAAAAAATATATTTTTTTTCAGGCTTGTGATATATCATTAGAAAGATCTCTATTAGTCGGGAACGAAACCGAATTTCATTTTCTTAACCAAACTTTCAAAGTTGCTGTAAAGTTCAAAAAGTCGAAAAAAATTGTGTCCCCTAGCGCTGCGAGTATAAAAGTAAAAAATTTTACACATAGTTAAAAATATGTGTTTCCATGTATATTTCCGTTATTCGGAACATCCAGACCTCCAGCTTTAAAAATAAAACTCCTGGGCTTCGAAAGCTCAAAATTTTGTAAAAAAATATTTATTTTTCCGGGCAATTAATATATTGTTTGAAAGATCGCTATTTATCAGGAACAAAACCTTATATCATTTTCTTTACCAAAAAATTCAAAGTTGTCGAAAAGTTCAAAAAGGCGCGAAAAATGACGTGTCCACCCACCCTTAGCGTCGCGAATATTACCGATAAAAATTTTGAACGCGGTTAAAAATATGCGCTTACACGTATATTTCTCTAGTTTTGAACATCCGAGTTTCCAGCTTTAAAATTGGACCCTCGGGGCGCCGAAAGCTCAAGATTTTGGAAAAAAATATTTTTTTTCTTGGGCT
Organism: Icerya purchasi; assembly: GCA_039619475.1. Classification (NCBI taxonomy): domain Eukaryota; kingdom Metazoa; phylum Arthropoda; class Insecta; order Hemiptera; family Monophlebidae; genus Icerya; species Icerya purchasi. The sequence continues at coordinate 40,991,656 of CM077116.1, read as the reverse complement.
TGTGATATATCATTAGAAAAATCACTATATGTCGGGAACGAAACTGTATTTATTATCTTAACAAAACTTTCAAAGTTGCTGAAAAGTTCAAAAAAGCGTGACCTCCAATTTGCAGCCCCCTCCTTGCGACGCGAGTATTATAGCTATAAATTTGGAATATGGTAGAAAATACGCGACTCTACGTATATTTTTCTGATTTAAAACAAACGGCTCCCCAACTTTAGAATGAGATCTGCAGGGCACCAAAAATTCAAAATTTTGAAAAAAAAATTTTTTTTCTGGGGTTTGTGATATATCATTAGAAATATCGCTATTTATCGTGAACGAAAACGTATTTCATTTTCTTAACAAAACTTTCAAAGTTGCCGAAAAGTTCAAAAAAGCGCGAAAAATGACGTGTTAGCCCCCTAGCGAAGCAAATATTACAGCTAAAAATTCTTCACACGGTTAAAAATATGCGCTTCTACGTATATTTCTCTAGTTCGAAACATCCAGGTTTCCAGTTCTAAAATTAGACCCTCGGGGCACCGAAAGCTCAAAATTTTGGAAATAAAATTTTTTTTCTCCGGGTTGTGATATATTATTAGAAAGATCGCTATTCGTCAGGAACGAACCCGTAATTTATTTTCTTAACAAAATTTTAAAAGTTGCGGGAAAGTTCAAAAAAGCGAGAGCCCTAATTTGTAGCCCCCTCTTTTCGACGCGAGTATTATAGCTATAAATTTGGAACAAGGTAGAAAATATGCAACTTTACGTATATTTCTCTAGTTTTGAACATCCAGATTTCTAGCTGTAAAATAAAACCCTTAGGGCGCCGAAAGCTTAAAATTTTTAAAAAATATATTTTTTTGTCCGAGCTTATAATATATTATTAGAAAGATCGCTATTTGTCGGGAACGGAACCGTATTTCATTTTCTTAACGAAACTTTCAAAGTTCCGAAAAGTGCAAAAAAACAAAAAAAATTACGTGTCTTTCCCCTAGCTCCACGAATATTACAACTAAAAATTTCGAACGCGGCTAAAAACGTGCGCATCTCCTTATATTTCTCCAGTTTATAACATCTGGATTTTCAGTTTTAAAATTGGACCCTTAAGGCGCCGAAAGTTCGAAATTTTGAAGAAATTTTTTTTTTTTTCCAAGGCATGTTATATACCGTTGGAAGGATCGCTATCTGTTGGGAAAGAAACCGTATTTCATTTTCTTAATGGAACTTTCAAAGTTTGCAGGAAAGTTCGAAAAAGTGCGAGAATTGATTTGTGACGCGAGTATTATACTAAAAATTTTGAGGAAAGTAGAAAATATGGGCATCCATGTATATTTCTCTGGTTTGGAACATCTAAGTTTCCAACTTTAAAATTAGTAGCTTGGGGCTCGGAAAGCTCGAAATTTTGTAAAAAAAAAATTTTTGTCAAGTGTATTATTATTGGAAAGAGCGCTATTTTTTGGGAACGGACCCGTATTTCATTTTTTTAACGAAACTGTTTGAAATTTACTAAAAATTCATAAAATTCTGAAAAATGACGTGTAGCCCCGCTTGTAATTTATGTATTGTAGTTCAAGATTTTGAACAAGGTTAAAAAAATGTGCGTCCTTGATTATTTATTTACTTTGGAACATCTAGGTTTCCATGTTAAAATTTGGAACCTTAAGCGCCGAAAGCTCAAAAGTTTCAAAAATAATATTTTTTTTTTCGGTCATGATCGATGGAAAGATCGATATTTGTCGAGAACGAAAACATAAGTTATTTCCTTAACGAAACTTTCAACCCTTGATGTTCCAAACTTGAGAAATACATGTCGAAGTGTATATGTTTAACCCTGTTCAAAATTTTTAACTGTAATACTCGTGCCGCTAGAGGGGAGGAACTGTTTTAATTTTTTGGCAACTTTAAAAGTTTCTAAATACGGTTCGGAATTATGTTTAGAGACACCCGTGAAACTGGCATACGAATTTCGACTGTTACTGGTTGAATATCGGACGGTAACATTATCTGTTGAAAGTTAATATCCGCACGAACGGCTAATGTTATTCCCCGATGCGAACAACTAGCAAGCACCGGATTTGATTCGAGAACTTTATAGTTTTTTAGTTTTAAATGTTGGTTTTGTTTTAAGTGGGTTTCTTGAATGCATGGAACAAACGGGTTTGTTAATCGGTGTTATTTTTCTTTTGGCTTTATCGGAATACGAGACTGCAGCGGTTTTTAGAATTTGGTTCGGATTGTTATAATTTGCGTTAGTAGTGTTAGTACGAGGGCTAAGAAACAGAACGGGATCACAGGTTTCGGTTTGGTTATTTTCATTACGGCTTGTGTTAATGTTGTTATGAACTGTAATGAAAGGAACGGACTCATCGCATTATTGTTTAGGTGGTACGTCCGCCTGATGAAAAACAGATGCGAATAGTATTTCGATTTGTTAAACAATTTAACGCACTATGCTAGTAAATAAATAAAAAAAAAATATTTAATAATGGTCTAACGTATTGAGAGAGTCGAAAGAAAAAACCGTGAATTGTTAAAAAATCATCTCAGTAGAACGACAGTCTTTGTCACATCGCGGAACTATATCGACCTTTTTTGGTAAAGTAACCAGTTCGTCTTGCAACCGAAAGAAGTTTGATAACAAAGTAACCAAATCGTCTCGAAATTCGGTTTTCAAATTAGTGACATTTACAAAATTCGTAAACTATAATTTCGATTACCGTGCCTCTCCCTCCCATTCGCCGAGAATCCAGGACGCAATCACCAACGTACACCAAACTGCCAGCAGGGAGCACCAGCATTCTAGCAGCCGCAGCAGAATGATCTACGTAGCATTAATATTATTTCTAATTAATATTTTTTGTGTGTTTTAATTTATATATTTATTAAATGTCTTTAACGATCGGCTATCCAAGAAAGATAGGTGTAGGGATTAACAAAATTAAACATTTTAAAAAATCATAAAACCTTAATATTAGTATTATTAAATCTAAACCAATAATTTAAAAAAATAAATAAAAATGAAATAAATAAAAAAAGGATTTAATTGATTTTTCTTCATAACCATTACATTGCACTTCAAATTAGTCTAAGTCTTCGATTCAAATTAGTATTTTGTTTTACTGTTTTAAATTATTATTAGAAAAGATCTCTGAAATTTATTAAGATATTAAATTAAAATAGTAAAATAAAAATGGAAGTTTATTCAAACAAATTTTCTTACATACTAAATAATTATAGTTATTGTTAACTTTCATACGGAATCCTCAGCGCATGAAACCTCATGCTTGACTGAACTTGTTTTAATAAACGATTGCTTTCGGTGTGAATTTTCCTATTTAAAAACCATATCGTGTTTTGTTGATTATCCCATTTTCCTGTAAATATACTTCGTTAAATTTTTAGTTACGTATTTTTCTAATATTGTTGCGATCACGTTATTTACAGCAACTGGCCTATAATTTTCATATTCACTATACTTTTTATTCGTTCGCTATTTTCCCTTCCTTTAATGTATGATTTATTAGTTTTGTAATTCCTTTTATTATATATATTTTTACTGTTGTTATACCTTTTATTCTTATTCCACCGATTCCGGTAGCCTTTGTTTCCTTCGGTCCCTCAATTATTTTCCCCGTAATTTTGCTTTGGGTATGTACATGTTTATGTTTAATTCTTTCTCTTCTCATTCCCCTAATAGCACTTTATTACAAATTATTTTTGAATTCTTTACTAAATTTGATAGTAATTACACTTGCTTCTTGCCCCTAGAAAAAGTATTTATTGATGGTTTCATCTACTCCTAGATTTTTTGTTTATATTTAGCCATATTTTCTTTATATCCCCCTGTACTACATTAAAAAGTTTTCCGACAAATATGTCTTTTTGTCGTCTTATTTCTGCATTAAGTCGATTTCTTAATTGTTCGTATGTTCTTTTTAATTCAATATTTTGATTGCTCTTTTTTGCTTTTCTTACAATTTGTCTCTCTTTTTAATCATTTCAATTATTTTTCGTGTCATACACCCTTTCTTTATTTTTGTATTTTCTCTTCCCTTGGTGTTTTTTTTTTTTTTTCGTTTGCCCACATTCTTTATGTAGTTGTTTTAATTTTTCTTTTATGCTCTCAAATAAATTTTCAGCATCTATATCGTCTTTTTTTCCTTTCAACTTTATGAGTTTTAATTTGTTTTATACTTCATTTTCCACAAAATGTTTCCATTTAACTCCATTGGTATTTCCCCGATTTTTACTGTACACACTATCAGGTTATGATCTGTTATTATAATGTCTATGTTGTAATTAATAAATATTCATAATAATAAATTTACAATAAAAACTTCTAAAATCCAAATTAAATCAATTAGTTTGATCTGAAAGTGGCCATACACCGTTTTAGGTTCAATTAATTTAATGCGTGATAAACCCTTCGAAATATAAAAACATGACCTCATTTACAAAACCTTGAAACAGTAGTCCTCACTTTTTTATAATAGTAATAGTTTTCGAAATATTTTTGGATCTTTATTTTTTTAGATGTAACAAGTTGAAGAAAAGATTTGTTATAAACAGTTTCCGAAGTTCAACTTTTTTAATAAACTTTTTCATATATTTCAATTCCTGAATTTAAAATTTGTTGATTTTACTTAATTGTTCATTATGTTTAAAAATACTTTCTCCCGCGCCCTCTATTTTTGTTATGAAGTAGTGAAAAACCAAACGAAGAATTTTATTATACACTCGTTAATTATAAGTTTGTATATTATATTTCTAGTTTTATAGAGTTTGGTTTGAATAATTATAAAAGTTAAACTGTAGTTAAAAGTTATTATGAAAGATTATGTATATCTTAACAGCATTCGACAATTTCATTTAGTCTGCTATGGATCTGTTACGAAAAATTACATATTTCGGTACAATAAATTTGTAATTTTTAGACGTTACATTTTATTTATTATGGAATTTTTACTGATATCGCGTTTTATACATAAATTTTTACATTATTTTAATGAAATTTACATCTCTATTTTAATCAAATTTTTGTTGCACATGATTATAACGTTTATTATACTATTAGATTTTATTTTATGCAATGTTAAAACAGAGCACCCGTTATCAGAACAAATATCAGGATCATGCATCACATTAACCAGAATTGTTGTCATTTCAACGAGGTCGTATACATTTTTTATTCTATTTCTTAAGATTCAATTATGTTGATTAACTTTTGCTATATTAAAATATTCATTTAAAAGTTACGTTACTAAAAAAATATCAAGGAGACCGTAACAAAATTTTTGGCATTGATTAGCATCGACAATATTTTAATGCCGTTTAAAATTACTTGAAAGTTATTTCGCAGCATCAGAAATTTCTAGAATGTTTAGAATTTATTATAATTGTTTAAGATTTTTTGAAATTACGCCAAAGTTTTTGGAATTATTAAGAATTGTTGGGAATTGTTTGAAGTTGTCTGGCTTTTCTTTAGAATTTTGCGATTGTATTGCACAGATTTTTACACCGACTTCCCCATTGCTTTTAACGTTATAAATTCTTTAAAATGCGATTCTCCGAGCAAACTAGAAGGAAAAATAGAAGTTTTTAAGATGTATGTATTTATATCATGTTAACTGAAGATTTCTCAGACAGTTCGCCTTATAGACGAACAATTCCCTAAACGTAATGTACGAGAAAAAGTAATTATTAACGTAATCGAATCGAAACACACTCCAATAAGGACCTTTTTCTTATTTTATTTTAACCTACTTAAAATATTTATCCGACACATAGATTTTTTTTTCTCATAAACGTACACGAGATAATACGTCGATGCAGATCGCATTATATAAAAAAAAAACACATTCATTCTATCAACGAGTATACTTAGCAATTTTTTTCTTTCCATCGAACTTAAATAATCTTCTACGATAATACGGACGTCACCCGGAAAACAAAGTTCTCATAGCAACCGTTTGTCGTTCAATAATGGAAGGGCAGCGAGCAAGGTTTCGCTTTGCCTGCTACTTTCATTTTGAGAACAATACAGGTTTAGTTAGTACACCGTTATTAAGTGGTTCACTTTAAAATGAGTAAGTTCATAGAAAATCCGGCCAATCTTAAAGTGGCAACCAGGTTTTGGGACAACGAACAGATAATTTTAGCGGAATTCATGGAGTGTGGGCAGACCATTAATGGCGTGAGCTACAGGCAAACACTCACCAATTTAAGAAAAGCGACAAAAAATTTCGAAAAAAATTCAATTGGTGCATGACAACGAGCGGTCACACACAGCGAAGGTTACCCAAGAGCTTATCACCGAGTTCAGATGGTCCATTGTACCCCGTCCATGGATCAGTCCGGGACCTTGCGCCAAACGTTTATACTTTAAAACGACGAATCGTTTAAAAATTGAGTCATTGAAATCTTCAAAGAATTGGTCGAAAATTTTATAGAAAAAATATTGAAAAGTTAATTACACGACAAATGTTTAAATGTAAAAGGTTCTTATATCGAAAAGTGTAGAATGTTCCAGGGATAAAATGCAAATTTCAGATTTAATTTTTGTTCGTTATTATGTTACACATATGAACATATATAACAATGTTTAATGAAACATGTAGTTCAAATTTTTAAATTATAATCTGATAAAAATTGAAATAACGCTTTACAAACATTTATTTGAGGATCAATAAGAATGGATGGGTAAATCGTGAAACGCTTCACCGTAATTAGCAGAGTTGAACATTAGAAAACATGATTCAGGTCTCGAATGAAGGCGGTGCAGTCACAAGCAGGACTTGTGATACGGCCTACTTGAGCCAAGGAGACATTTAGACTTTAGTGATCTGCTCGGCAGCTGTTTATGGGACTTATGATTTCTGGAAAAAGATTAAGACTAGAGAGCCAGGGGTTCGCTGCGGCGGTTGAAGAAGTAGCAAAAGTACACAGGCTGTCCCGTGGTAACTGAGACTGCGCTGCATAATTGGAATACAACGTCACCTATCGATTAACGACCAAAGTAAGGTGAATATATAACTCATTGACTATTCACAGTATAAATTTGAACATTTTCCGATCACCGAGTGCACTGTTACAGCGCATTGGCTGAAAATAGTAAAATTTTACCCTACGAGTTTTTTTTCGAAGTTATATATTTACAGAAATTTACAGAAACTTACAATTTTATTATTCGTCATCGGTGTCCATTTCATGACGTTCTCTATCTTTTTTAAAATACCGGCCATCAGAATTGATACATCTTTGCATCCGTTCTTGCCACTTTACATGAAATGTCTTTCGGAATTCATCTGCAGGAACGCGTTTCAGAATACGTTGTACAGCATTGTGGACAGCAGCATCAAATGATCCTCTAAAATGCGATGCAAAGTGTTTCTTTGGATATGGATCAACTTTTCGAGAGCACGGATTGAAAAATGACGGTCTTCACGAATAGCCAGTGCCACCGTGTTTATGTTTTTTTCTATTGATGTGGTGCATGATGGGCCAGCGTGCAGAAACAATTCTGCAGATTCATGGCCCTCCGAGAAGGCTTTGTGCCAACAGAATATTGTTGCTCTTAATAAGCATTCTTCTTTATAAACAATTGCCATCTCTTTCAATGTGTCACCAAGCGATAAACCACGGTGAATACAATAACCAACGACGAAGCATTGTTCTTTTTTTAGGTCCATATTGCAACGTAAAAAACTCGTAGAGTATCGCATAACGCACATTCATAAATTGAATACTGTACGCTAACTCGCAAAGGAAACCGGTTTGAATTTGTTGCTATAGTTACAAAATGAGCTGCGCTATACGTCTATGCAGTTTTCAATTTGTTCTGTCATTTTGTTCAGAAATAAGAAGCGTATTCTTTCCTTTCCAGGGGTTCAATCCCCCCCTCTTGGAATTCTTTCATCATTGTCACTATTCCTAAGAAAAGTTCTTCCTTACGCCCCATCTCCTTGGCATCCTGCATCAGAAAATTGTTTGAGGGTATGCTAAACAAGTGTCTTGTCTGGTGGTTGGAACACCATAATGTGCTTCCTAACAATATGTTCGGCTTTCGGCCTGTTGTCGGCCCTCCTGATTGTATCAGTCTTTTTGTGTCTCATTTATATAAGTCCTTTATCCAAAAACATTATACTCTGGCTTCCTTCATCGATGTTTCCTGTGCTTTCGACAATGTTCGTCGCCCAACTTTAAGAGATAAAATGACAGCAATTAACATTCCAGTGAATTTCACTTCCCTTGCTATTAAGCTCATGTCCAATCGTTCTATCCACCTCTCTCCACCATTATTTGACACTTCTAGAAAGGTTTTCTGCGGTCTTCCTCAAGGTTCCTCCCTCAGTCCTACTCTTTTTAACATTTATACTGCTAGTATCGCTTCCCTTCCTTTAAATTCCCACTCTTTATTCTTTGCCGATGATATTTTGCTTTTTTCCTCTTCCCACGATATTGATGCAGCTAATGTAGCTTTCATTTCGTCTCTCAATTTTCTTGAAAGTGCTCTTGCCTCAATTAACCTTTCGATTTCTCCTTCTAAGTCCTCCTGCGTTGTATTTACCCTTCGCCCTTATAACCCTGCTTCTGTTAATTTATCCTTAAATATGCTTTCGTTATCTCGTTATTTTTCTCGATAGTCGTCTGACTTTTTCCGAACATATTAAATATCTTTCCTCCTCCTCTACTAAACGGTTGAACCTGCTGAAGGCCCTGTCTCCGACTAAATGGGGTGGTGCTCCTTTCATTCTTATTCTTCTATATAAATCCATCGTGCGCTCCAAGCTTGATTACTGTTCGTTCATTTATGCCTGCGCTTCCAAATCCCGTCTCTCTAAACTTGATGTGATCCAAAATTCTTGTCTTAGACTCTGTTTCGGTGCTCTTAAATCCTCTCCTATTCCAGCACTGCTTGCTGAATCGAATGTTCCTCCCCTGTCTATTCGCAGATCTTATTTGGGCTATCGCTTCCTTGCTAAACGTCTTTCTCTCTCATCTTCTTCTCTCATTTTTTCCTACCTTTCAATTTCTCGGAATTGGCGCTTTGTGCCCAGGAAAATTCCTATCCTGTCCCTTATTTCTCTCCGTCTTAGTTCATTTTGGCCGTATACAATATCCTTTAATAGTCTGCGTCTGCCTTATTTCTCCTTTAACTTCAGCGATCTCTGCCATCCTCCCAGAGTATTTATTTCGCCTACACTTGCAAAATCTCTCCCTCCAGCTGTAATTAAACAGGAATTCCACAGCATTGTCAATTCTCTCTTCCCTTCTCATGTTACCATTTTCACTGATGGTTCTAAGGGGCCTGATGGGGTTGGTGCTTCTTTTATTCTTCCAGACTATAACTTCTCTGAATCTTTCTGTCTTCCTTCTTTCTGTTCCATATTTACAGCCGAGCTAATGGCTATTTTACGTTCCATTATTTTTATCTTCTCCAATCGTCTTTCTTCCCAGTTTCTGATCATATCCGACTCCATGAGTGCTCTTCAAGCCATCTCTTCTCCTCTTCCTAATCATTCTTGTGATTTTTCTATTCTCCGCATACGTTCTCTCATTCGGACTCTCTCTTCTCTCCATGAGATCCATGTTGACTTGCTGTAGGTTCCTGGTCATTCTGGCATCTCAGGTAATGAGATGGCTGATTCTTTGGCTCGGGTTGCTGCTTCTTCTTCTACATTCTTCTTCAAAAAAAATCCCATCCTCTAATCTCTTGCCTTTGTGTAAACATTTCCATCTCAGATTTTGGTCGAATATGTACTCTTCCTTCTTTTCTAATTGTCGCTCCTTTTATCTGTCCGTTCAGCCTAATCTTCCTTCAAATCCTTGGTTCCTTCTGTTTCCTTTACTTCCTCGCTCTGCTGTTGTCTCCATTGTGCGTTTGCGCTTAAACCATTCCTTGCTACCTTCCTCACGCTTTCGCCTCTCGTTGACCTCTTCCCCATGTTGTCCTCTCCATTCAAATGATGCGGTTGTTTGTGACACCGATCACGTGTTCTTTGAGTGCTCTGCTCTTTCGGTGGAGCGCTCGGCTCTATATTCCCACTTGCTTGGGCTGGGGCTTCCTGCTCCTTTTTGTGCTCGTTATATCCTGTCTTTTCCTTCTACACTTATTATCCCCTCCATTGTTTCCTTCTTATTAGCGATAGCTGATCGCCTCACTGTATAACTTTCGTTTTCCCTTAATTGTTTCTGGGTGAAGGTCCTCGGTTGACGAGCCCAATTAAAAAAAAAAAAAAAAAAAGCGTAGACTTACCAGGGGACAGCCATTGTATTTAATGCCTTTACTCTGGCCAGAGAATGTTAATTACAGATTTCGATTATTACGGACTTTTGAGGTTTGCGAAAGGAAATTTAAAAGCTGAATCTGCTGTTCGACCAGACGCTTCCTTAGCGAGTGAATCGGCCATCTCGTTATGGCCTGGTGTGCTAGGATCCAGTCTAGCTGAACTTTACTATACCGTTTTGACTTGACTGGATAAAATTTAGTATTAGCTTTTTAATTTCCCAGATGTATGGATTGACTTTAATGTCAAATTTGTACTACTCAATTCAATGCAGTGCGCTTAAGGTATCGCTATAAATTAGGAAGTTTTAATCGGGAAGCTCTGAAGTTATTTTGACAGCTTTTACAAGAGCGATTGTTTTCGTGGCGAAAACTGAGGATCTTTTATCAATCCCGCTTTTAACAATAGTATTGAGATATGGACAGTAAGCGGCACAGCATGCTGACAAGGAGTTATCGGCCTTGCTTCCGTCTCTATGTATCGCGGGTAGTTGAGATCTCTAAGCAAGGTTTTGAGCTGTAAAGCAATATCTTCAAGGGCCTGTGTAAGGAGCCTATTATTCTGTTTCAAAATTTTATATTTACGGCTATTTTTGAGGTTGAAACGAGTAGAATAGGTTAACAGGATTTTGTTGGAAAAGGTTTTGTGCAAGTAATACTTTAGAAGGGAACATAGAACGTTGTTTAATTGTAGTAAGTTTAACTTCTGCGGTCGCGATGTTTGATTGCAGCGTTCTGAACTTTAAGTTTCTGTATTTGTTTCTTTTAGTTGGGGAAGTCTACAAAACAACTGTAGTCTATAACGGAGTGGACGGAAAACTTTTGTACATGAAGAGAAGAAAGTCTTTCTGGAAAATTTAATTAAATTTATATATCTAAAGCACCTACTTCGAACAATGTGGATTCGCTTTGCGAACGATAATTTATAATTAAACATAATGGCCTAAGAATTTAACATTACAGCTGTTATTAATCTTGGTGTTTTTAACGATAATGCAATTATTTCCATGGCCATTGATACGCTACTGAACTGAATGAAAACGCTTTTTTCTGGGCTCAAATCTAGACCAATGGTAAGTAAGTAGATTGAGATATTTTCAATTGATTTTTTTAAAATGAAGCTTTTACAAGATTCGACAGAATCACAATTACACCAGAATGCAATATCATGAGCGAATAATTACGAGATTGTGACACTTTTAGAAACATTGTGGACAATACTGGAGGAGACCCATATACAGTATAGCAGAGGACTGAGTATACTCCTCCTTGAGGTACTCCGTTGTTAACCAATTTAGCTGCTGCTTGTGAGACTTCGGTATAAATAATTCTTTCTCCGGCGATGAAATTGATAAATTTAACAGTATTGAGGGGACAGCCAATATCACTAAGTTTTAATAATAAAAAATCTATGTCGTCGTCATTAACACCTAGAAAAACGGTTAAAAAGTGTTTTTTTTTTTTTTTTTACAAAGGATTCATTTACACTAATCGTCAGATTTACGGAATTATCTATCGTGCTCTACGCTTTATGGGAAACTATTTGCGAATTTAGCAAAGCTTGTTGAATTCAATGTACCATTGTAGTTTGTTTTTAACTAGTGTTTCAAATAGTTTGCAGAGGCAGAGCATGACACGCAATGGGCCGAACGCCAACGTTGTCATTTTGATCTATAAAGAGAATGTATGATTTTTTCCTCCAAGGGATAATCGGCAATAGTGTACATTTCGTTATAGATATCAAGCAATAACAGACGACACTTGACGGGCAACGCTTGAAAAATTTCCTAATTGAGACCATCAAGTCCAAAGCTGGCCTTGGTTCTTTTAGAGTTTAATGTCAAAGATAAATCACTGGAGTTAAAAGCCGCATTCAAAAACTCATTAGAATGACATCTTGGCAAATAGTCCGGATTTGTTGAGCATTATTAAGGTGCACTTATTTTGTCAAGAACCGTAGGTATTTCCTCTTAGCGCTGTAGGTTGTGAATAAAAATTAATTTTGTATATATGTATGAAACGATTTTAAAAATTCTGTAAATATTTTTAGTGTAAATGCCAGTTGTCGCACGTGCCATCAAAAAACCCATAAGTGTAATATAAATGTAATGTGGCTGTGTGTCGGAAGGATTAGTGCGTTTGTTACATAGACTTGATAGAACACACTTCGTATTGTAAAACACAAATAATAATTACTGTTTTTTTTCGTAATACTATATTTTTCTGCTGAACGGTACTTTGGCGAATTCGAATATAAATCGAATTAATCGATAAATTTATATAAAAAGGTTTTTTTGTTAACATTTTATTTTGCAGCGTAAAACTGTATTTGAATTTTAAAGGAAATAAAGTTTAGTCAGAGCATATTCGTATGTACGTTTCGTCAATGGTCCATAATTTTAGATCAAATTTATTTGAAAAGTACATTTTACAACTTGCATATTGGTTATTATTCTGAACACACACACATGTGTATACCCATACACGAAACTTGGTACAATATTTATGTAATTTAAGAAAAAATATTTGTTTAAAATACACACCGTGGTTTTATTTGTCGGCATTAAGATTTTCAATTTTTAAATATCATACAACTTATCGTTTTATTATACATACTTTCGTAAGACATGTGTATAATTTTTTCCGGAAGTAATAAATTCTTTCATATTGTGTCCGTATTAGTATACCGTTGACTTCTGTTGAACAAAAAATATGTCTTTTGACACTAAAACAAATAAAAAAATATTTTTATATGGCACAATAATTCAAGACAGTTAAATGCTTCAGCTATCGACTCAGAAACACAACGATATTTCTAACTTTCACGGAACTGTTATAAATCAGTTTCTGCTTCAAAAAAAAAAAAAAAGACAGAAGAACAGATTTAGATTATAAAACTTATAATTAAAAATTGAAAATTAATATTAATAAATATATATATACTATAATTTTTAATAATTTTTTATTCAATAAATATTTGTGTTGCGTTTGACACATATATACATATAATTGTGAGTCGCCACTTCTAATTAACACGAGTTGCCACTAAGTTTGTTGATTTGAATTATTAACAGATGAAAATTACATCAAATTTATACTAACTGCTATCGATGAGCAAAAAATTACTAACTTTAGAAAACGTACAATAGCCAGTGAAGAACCGGAACGCATCAAATTATTGTCGGAAAAATAATTATTCGCAGGAAATATAAAACATACATCAGCGGCGCCTTATTGAATCAGTGGTAGAAATTTAAATAATTAAAGCGAGTAAAAATACCAGTCTAGAATTAATGTTTATTGAATGAAATATACGATTCACTGTTCGATTTAAACTGCTAGCAGCACAAAACTCGAACCAAGTTTGGGAATTTCGCGAAAAGATAGTTTTAACGCAGTTCTGAGAAATAAATTTTGAACTGGAAAAAGAACAGCTCTTGATGAATTTTGGATTCAAAAAAGTTACAAACATAAATCACCAGCTGCAGCACAATGTTTCACATAGTGTAAACGGTGTCTAATCATTGTTGCCGTTGAATTAGTAAACAGAAATTATTACACGCCTTTTTTTTCTTCTTCTTCTTCTTCATTGGACAATCTTCTCTTACATCTTAGTAAAATACTCGATGATGTTAATATGTAAATTTCATCACTGCTACCTTTTTTTTATATTGTCATTTTGTTCGTATTAAAAGGTGTTTTTTTTTTTTTTTTAAGTCATTAATTTTCGCAGTATTTTCCAAAGTAGACTATATCTCTCGTTCCAAAGTTATGCAATAATCATAATAATCATAATAATCATAATCATAATAATAATAACGAATAAGGAAAAAGTAAAACAAAAAAAAAGAAGAAAAAAAAATGCGGGCTAGTACTCCACTGGTGTGGTCCAAAGTATTCGGGTTTCGCCAAACGAGTGTTGGGTGTTTTTGTTTACAAATCCTTAGAGCGGCCAATATTTGATATAACGGAGGGAAGCGATCGGAAGAGAGATACCATTAAAATAATTTTCGAGATAACCTTGACACTGGAAAGTGAAAAGAAATACATTTTCGATAATGAGGAACAGGTGTTATCGGCTTATTTGTAAAATTATGCAAATCTTACAGGTACTGTGATCTGTTTGTTTTTGTTTATTATTATCCACTTAACGATTAACTTTCGTCCGGCATGAATAAAAATTCCGCTTCGAACAAGATAATAAATAACGCAACTGCGAACATAAAATCACGTCCGAATTCGCCGACGAGCTGGAGAAGTCGCAGAATTTAAATAATCGAACAAATTAATTTGAAAAATACATCGTGAAAAGAAACAAAAAATACGAAAATTACATAATTAAATCGATAGCGATCGCCAATTTAAAGCTACCACTTTTTCCCCTTTTTGTAGAAATATACGCCGGCACGTTAGCCCGCCCCATTGATAAATTTTTAATTTTACCATAAAAAAAAAAAAACGGCATCGGTAAACAGTCAAAATAACAAAGAAAAACGAAAACCTTTTGCACTATCCTGAACATACCGCTGTTACGTAATGTCACAAGAATTTAGAAAATTATCAGCTACCATAATCGATAGTAAGCTGTCGACGTCAATCGGCTACCATACGACAGCGACCATTGAAGTGATATCGTTGCTAGAGTCGTCATTATTCCGTCATCATAGAAGGCTGACCTCTAACCGTAGCACCTCATGAATAATACTGCTTTTTTTTTTTTTATTTATTTATTTATTTATTTTTATAAAGTACTATAAACACATATAGGAACTGAACAATAATTCTAGCAAGCAAATTTTTTAGTTTCTAGTATGCGGTTATAGATTTAATATTTTTTTCATATCATTCTTTTGCGGACTTAAATGAAAGTTTTCATCCTACACAAGTAATTATATAAAAAATCTTCGCGATAGGTCTGATTTTTGAAAAATCAATGGCAACGTACTGCAGTGCATCAAGCAAATTCGGTTGCAGGGCCGAAAGAATAAGGAGAGGGAACTTTGGGCTATTAGCTGTATAACCAATCCCGAAAAAAAAACTGAGCACTCAGTTCGAATTACAATATGAAGTGGACAGAACGGGCTACACTGGGAAGACGAATTTTAAATAATCTAAAATGGAAAATACGATGACCGAAGCGAAATTTGACACAACCGCAGGACAGAAAAGTTAAGGAAATCAAATTAATCACGAATGGGATGGAAGAGAGGGTCGAAGAGATAGATAAATTCCATCTGATTATATGTTTCGTGGCGAATAAAAATGTATCGTTTTCATTTTTCATTTTTTTTTTCTTTTTTTTTTCTTTTATGGGCATGTCAGCACAGGACATTAACCTAACACTAAAAATATTAGAAGAATAGAAAAACATATGGACTAACAGGTTATATAAAAAAAAAAACGATTAGAAACTGAAGAAATGAAGGCGGCTGGGCATAACAAAAAGAGATGGAAAAGCGAGTATGTAGAGGACACTGTAAGGAGTAGGGAAGCCACGGCTAAGCAAATTGGAATAAAAGATCGCGCGTTCTAAGGAAATAAAGGAACATTCGAACAGAACCTGGTTTGCGTCACAGGTGACATTTAATTTAACTGATGGAACAAGATCATACTGCATGGAAGAAATCCGAGACTGATATTAAAGGACACGCTCACCTCACTTCTGAGTCTGCAGTCTCGTTACCATTCGAACTTATTCTACGACGAGTGAACCGTTTTTAATTTTATTAATCGAATACGCGTTATTTTACACGTACGCTACAAAATTACGAGAAAATCCCGTATATCATTAACAATAAAATTTTACCTACAATATCAATTGAAAAAATATTTCGTTTTCATCATGATCTTTATATTAAAACGTTTTTAATGTAATTACACCGGATCCGATGATATTAACTAAATTTTTAAATTGTAAAAGCTATTCCAAATAGAGACACACGCGTAGTAATTTTTTCGCGGGAATACGCTGACACGGCACCACTCTGCTCAAAAGTGAGATTAGAAAACGGATGAAAGTAATTTACTGATCCGGCCAAAAACTAAGATACCGAAAAAATTGAGGTCGATGAACGGAGAAAAAATGGATAAGTGTAAAGGAACGTAATAAGGATCGGAAAGCCTAAGGACAACAAATTAAAATAGAGAGGAACGTGTTCAGTCGAGAAGGACAATTAAAAAAAAAGTATGGCCAGGACTACAGATAGTTCTGCACGAGTAACCGTCAAAACAATTACAGATATCACACGATAACCAGAGAAAGAAGATCTCATCGAAAATATGTCCATCCGAGACTGCGGTTGAAAAGCAGCCAAAGCCGCGGCTTGATAAACCAGAGACATGGGCGGTTCAGATGCCATTTTTAGTCGTCATAATTCAGCGGACCGCATTTTCTTCCTATAGGACAAAGTTTGCCGTTCCAGCGTCAATTCGATTTTCGAGAAAACTAGGCTCGCACAAAGTATTATAAATTACTTTTAATTTTTACTTTGATTCCATCGTGTGAACTCACGAAAAAAGAAAAAAAAAAAAAAAGGATATCAGTAGACTATTTTATTCCAACGAAACACAATCGATTCGGTAGTTTCAAAACTTTCACAATCGGTCGCTTTTCTATTTTTCGTGAAGTCTCGATTAGACCCAGCATTCTATTTTCTTACTACATTTCAGTTTTATTGCAGGCATACTTCGCATTTTTTATTTTTATGTAAAAATCAACCATTTACGTATTTTACATTTTATTTAGTGCGCGTCTGAATTTTGCTGAAAATATGAATTCTTACAAACAACTTAAAGTTCCGAATAATAATATTGTGGAAAATAAACCTATTAAAAAGTTTTAACTTTAATAAATTAGTCGGCTGAAAGCAACGGGGAAATATAAGAAACGAGTAGGTTGAACGCAGGCCCGAAAAAAAATAATACTTCAGATTAATCAGCAAACGAGAATAGAAATATATTAAATCAAAGCGATATTCACGGGTACAATGTTTTTGTGTTTTTTTTTAAAACTATCACTAAGAAACAAATAGGTTAGTTGTTACTACGAAACAAATTGCTGTTTTAATTTAATAATTGTTCGTGTTCGCTTATTCATTTCAGCCGCGCCTAATAACAGAAATAGATAATAACATTAACTGAAAAAAATAATACAAATAATGACATTTAAAAAAAACTCAAATTTTATACAAAAAAAAAACAAAAAACAAGAACGATTTAATTATCAAATTATTAGAATCGTAAATACCAGTAGGCCCCATTAAATTATCGGTACAATTCCGCAACAATCAAAGTTGATGGCATTTAACAAATGATGCTAAAATCCTGAAATAAGGGGTGAAAAAGAAATTCAAGCGTGCATATGTAGGTAGTGTATCTTTGCGGTTTTTAGTAATAGTCACGATTTTATAAGTAATTTTTTACACCCTGCACTTGGATAATTTTTGTAAAAGTTTTCATGACGCACGTTACATTTTCTCAAAAAAAAAACAAAAAAAAAAAACAAAAAAAACAAACAAAAAAAACAAAATTCCTGAAAAAAATTAAATTTTTATCATAAAGGTTTTTTTGATTATTAAAAACCTTTCATTCGTCCGTTACTTTCCAAACACCGGGTACTGATAGCGCGCATTCTGGGACCACAACGATAAATATTTACGTAATAGATGCAACCAACCGAGGTAGTTTTATTTAAATATGTACCGACTGACTAGCTTGGTTTGGCCAAATGAACCATATTGTTCAAGCCAAAAAAAAAAAAAAAAGACTAGCTTGATTGAAGTTAAATGTTATTTTTCGACGTACAATGTATTACGAGATAACGGGAAATACATTTGAACATATGTATGATTGTAAATTTTTTAAATAATTTAAATGCTTAAATTTACAATACACAAACTGCGTATAATTATGAATAAGTTGATTTTAACTGTCTCTATGTAAATACGATTCAAATTCTTTATGGAAATTTCGTGTAATTTCAAAAAAATTATTATGTAATTTTTCGAAAGTCATCTTCGGTGTTTTTAAGATCAACTTTCGACTCCCGATTATTACAAACTTCCCGTTTTCCAATTCGTGACTTATCAGATTTTGCGCAGTACCATATGTACCATTACTGACAATACATATGAAATGATTTTTCATCGAGAAGATAAGGAAAGGTTTAATAAGAAGTAATTTTTATGATTAAAACGGGGAACTTCATTGAACGGGGAGCCGAAGATTGAATAAAAAGCGAATAAGATGTAAAAAAATAATCAAGAACAGTAATCCAACTATACTCGTAGCTGAATAGAGGGTATATCTGATTTTACCTCTTTAGCTTCAGCTTCACGCTTGTTCATGATCGTTACGTTAAGTCTGACTCCAATGAAGCCTTCACCGAATCAAAATAAATGCGATGTGCGCTCCATCGCATCTTCTTATTGTTAAAAATGAATTCTCCGCAGGTATTTACAAAGAAATCGCTTTCAGTTTACGAGTACGATCGAAAAAAATTTCAAGGGGGTCTTTACTAATGATACAAGGGTGACAACATAAAGGAAAAAAGTAGTTCAAACCGACGAAGTGAATTGTATACGAAATCGCGGACTGGAAATGTTTAAGGCTGGGTTTAATGTTAGAATGGATATTGCGTACGTTACATTTGAGAAAATTTAAATTTGCCTTAGGCATTTTGAAGAAAAAAATCTTTACAACATCGACGATTTAATTTTTAAACGAAAACTAGAATGAAGCGAACAATAGTTCGTTAACATTCAGCAAGTTCAGTTCGAAATAGAAAAAACAATAAAAAGTCGTTGGTTACTTTTAAAGTTAACAAAGTTCTCCGAATAATTCTAGATCAAAAAAGAGATGGAATCATTCCGTGAAACATTGTAATATCGCAAGTATTCGCTACCGAGTAAAGAGTACTTTGTTAGAATCGAATGTCATTGCTTTTAAATTTGAATCGTTAGTATGTTTCGTTATCAAAAAACTACTCGATTGATTTCTAATACACAAAATTATTAAATTTCGTTTTTTTTTTTGTTTTTTTTTTTCGTTTCACATTTTGGCACAAACAGTAGTTTACACGGATTGCAAATTCAGGAGCGGAAATGATATATTTTTATTATTGGCAAAAGTTTCGGACTTCGTATACTGATTTTATTTCGAATAAATATTCCGTGTCACATTCAAAGTAACGATTCACGTTTTTGAGTCGTTCCCGGTATTGTGTCGTATGTTTCGCATTATTTCAATAAAATTTAACTTTTATTTGGTTCACATTTTTCGCTTTTTCCTTCTCGCGTCGCTTGAGATCGCGATACATTCGAGTGAAAATAAAATGTTTGCGAAAAAAATGTAATTTTATTTATTTAAACGAAACACAATTGATAATTCTAATAACAGCATTTTATTATTTTATTATTTATACGGAAATAAAATGAACATCTCTCGGAACGAACATGCGTCTTTACAAGTAAACATTCCTGAACGTGTCTACAAGGAGAATGGAGTGCCCCCTCACAAACGATTTTTTCAGTCGGCATTTTTAGAAAATTTTGAAATACAGCTTTAGTTTTTGATCAACATTTTGAGTATTAATTCGGGCTTTATTTAATTTTCGTCGCAATTTCGGTTTCGCTTAAAGATTAAAAACATATGAAAATAAATAATACGAGTTTTTGGTCAACTAATTACAAAAGGGGAAAAAGAAAAAAAAAGAAAATTCGTAAATTTTAAACTTCCCAAATTTGTCGCGTTTATTTTTTAGCACTCTGTTTTACGTGTAAGCGGTTATTATATCAAATCACTATGGAAGTATAAATTCGCAATCGAAAATTCCTTTCCTTTTGTATCGAACAAAACCGACACCACTTTATGCGTCTCAAAATCGTGAAAAAGTCCAAGTTAAAAAATCAAATGTAACGAAAGTGAATACTTCCGAATTTATAGTTACGAAAGGTCAAATACAAGTTTTACATTGCGATAAGCATTTTCATTTCTAAAATCCATCTTAATGATCACAGATTGTTTTGTTTTTTTTTTTGGCTTTTTTGAACATGTATTTCTAATTACAATTTTTCTTTCGTAAAACTACTTGTTGACAAATTATCTTATATTTATACATATTACATAACAGCTTGAAATACACAATTGCGTACGCGTAACATATCTATTACATATTGAAACTATTTAGTACACACACTCTTCTATCTATCGATATATTTCTTTAGAAGTCCGTACACATATAATGTACCGGATCTTAATAAGATAATTCAAAAAAAAAAAAAAAATAAATAAAAAAAAATCAATAATTCACGAACAGTTTGACTTATAAACTTCAAAATTGGATCATAAATTACAGTTCAAATTCTACGGCAATGCTTAACTTCAAGTTAATCAATTACTCTGAGCGGCAAAAACCGGCCAAGAAAGTATAATATGGAATATAAAACGACCTAAAAAATAACCCTTAAAAAATTCATAACTCATCACCAAATAATCCTTTAAAAACGAAATTTAAAATATAAAACAAAACGCAGAAGCCCTTTCACAATATCAAAAAATTACGGTTAAAATATGATTTAAACACTCCCCCATTTAGGCCAAAAACAACAAAAAAAAAGAAAGGAAGTTCACGTAAGTAATAGTCTGAGTAAATAGGTTAGAGAAACTTAAACATATCTCAAACATGTGCATAAGGGACCGCTTTATAGGGAAAATTTAACGGAGCTTACAACTTTATATTCAGGCCCTCGGAGCCCCAAAAGCTCAAAAGTTTTGAAAACATTTTTTTTCCGGGCATGTAAACGAAACTGTATTTTGTTTCCCTAACGAAACTTTCGAAGTTGACGACAAGTTCAAAAAAGCGCGCCCCCCCATAGTACCGCGAGTATTATAGCTAAAAATTTTAAACAAGGTTAAAAATATGTGCATCCTGATATATTTTTCTAGTTTGGAACATGCGGGTTTCCAAAATTCAAATTAGGCTCTGGGAGCGCCGAAAATCCCCCCCGACATGTGATATATTGATTAAAAGATCGCTATTTGCCGGGAACGAAACCGTATTTCATTTTCTTAACGGAATTTTCGAAGATGGCGACAATTTCAAATTATGTGCCTCGCCCTCCTTGCGACGCGAAAAAAACAGATTTCTTTGTTTTAAATTTAGTATTATGTAAATGTAAATTATAGTTATCATTAACTTAACATACGGAATCCTCAGCGCATAAAACATCATACTTGACTGAACTTGTTTTTTTTTTTTTTTTCTGGTTCTTTTATTATTATTTTGATTTCTATACACATTGTTTGTGCTTTTTATCTTATTTTACGTTTATTTGAATGCGTTATTAAATTCGAATAGTTCCTGTCAAATTTTCCCCGTAATATTGCCCTTTTTTACATCAACCCTCAGGTATAGCCTTTTTGCATTCTTACTTCTGTCTCTTTAATATCTTTATACGATATTTCTATATCGTCAGCGAAAGGAAACACTTGACTATATTTTATTTTCTTACACAACCGGTTTGTATATAAGGTAAACAGTGTTGTTATACTGCCCTGTGGTACTTGCACCTCTATCTCCTATTTTTCGCTTTTTGTACGTTTCCTGTTTATGCCTTGGTTCTACTTTGAAACCACTTTTTTTAATACCGTACGTTATTCGTATTCCCTCTAATTTGTTTAAGAATATTTCGCGTGATCGATTGTTTCAAAAGCTCTAGTAAGATCTACAAGTGTTATCATTACTTTTTCGCAAGCTCCTGAAAATTAATTCATATTTTTTTTTCACCAAGATTGACGTAATCATAATTTTCATTACCACTATGTTTGCCCTTTTTGTATATTGGTGCTGTTTTTCAAATTTTTAATTTTTCTGGTACTTAATTTCCTTTACAATAATTTTTTTAGTGTTTTTATATTCTTTATTCATTTCCAGTGGCCTTTATTTCTTTCTTTTTTTTTTTCTTTATTTCTTTTGATCCCTCAATTATTCTCGCTACCTGTTCGACATTAACTTTTGGGGGCGTACGTGTTCATCTTTATTTCATTTTTTCTCCTTCCCTTTTTAGCACTTTACTACAATTGTATTCTAATTTTTTTATACCGTTTTTAAAATTTTCACTAAAACTGTTTGCAATCATGTTTGCTCTTTACGCCTTAAAAAAGGATTTATTTAGACTTTTTTTCATGTTTTATCCTCTTGTACTACTCGAAAATTTTTCTCCAAACACATATCTATTTGTCACCCTATTTGTGCATTTATTGGATTTCTTAATTGCTTGTACCTTTTTTTTTTTTTTTTTTTTTTCTACATTTTGATTGTTTTTTTTTTTACTTTTTTGTAGGGTTTGTCGTACTTTTTTTCTTTGTAGTGCCACACTCAATTTCTGAGTGTAGGCGATTACCTATTTGTACCTTCTAGCTGTATAGATATAGTTTCATGGCGACTGTCGGTTACAGAAGTTTCTCGTCAGGAAAAAATTACAAAAACCCGAATAAATTTGATTTTTTTGTCTTAAATTTTATAAGAAATCAGAATTTATCTTTTACGAACAAACTTCCTTCGTTGCACTATTTTTGTATTTCCTATTTATCAATTTACTCCGTGATGATTTTTAAAAATTATCCATTTTCTAGAAAATTTCATCAATTCTCGTAAATCCGATTTTTCCTACGACGATTATTGCCTATCCGAAATTGATAGTTGTATTAAACGCAAAGGAAAAAAGTCGATATTTTAAGAGCTGTTTCATAGAAGAAAAATTAAGTTCACCGACAGCGGCAGACCGAATTATTTTCAGGAGAATCAGTGCTAGAACATTCATTTCAATAAAACGTGTACAATAAAGGAATTTAACGCAGAAATTTAATTTCCCTACGCAGTCAAAACGAAGACAATATTTCAACATCCCTGCGTATAAACCTAAACTTATATCGAAAATAGGCCTTTGCGACCGAAAGTAGTTTTTACCTGCTTCCCTAAAACCGGAACAAGAGAAGATCAACTTTAAAAAACAAGAATTCCGATATTTATCTTTCAGTAAATTACAAGCGTAACAACGAAAACGCCGTCTGCGAATATTAAATCAAACACCAACGTACGTACAAATATGATTAAAAATTCTGGTACTGTTAATTTAATTTATTTTACAATACGGTGCGATGTTAAAGAAAACAACCAAAAATACGCAGTATTGCGTGAGCGGTGATTTTATAAAATAGCATAAAATTGCGCGCTACGAAACAGCATATTGAAAAAATAAATTGAAACCTTCCATAGGTGCAAGGCAACGTTAAATAAGGATAAAAGAATGCTAAACTAAACGACACTAGACAGAAAGCGGAGCTAACAGAGTTATGAACAAAACAGTGTTGAAATAAAAATAAAAATAAAGCGACATCTAGAGCTCATCTTATGAAACTGTTGGAACTATTATGTGCAGTACAACTGTATTAATAATAACATTTAATTATTTAAGAACGATATTTAAAAAATATATACATTCGGATATTTACATGTGCCCGGTACGCGATCAAAAATTGAACTTATCCTTCTAGTCTTGCCTTCTCTTTCTGTTTTCCTCTTTCTACTTCACCATTTTTGAATTATATACTTTATTGTTGACACACGTTTACAATATTTCATTTGTGTATTTATTAAGATCAGGTGTAAATTGCGCATTCATATTACTCGCGTTCGCTAGATGTGTAACAACATAGTTGCAACAGCAATAGTAACATTATCAGTTACAATAAATACATTAATGTCAACTATCAGTAAGTTGTTAGTAGCAATCAGTAACCATTATAATAATAGAAAAAGTATGAATAACAGTAAAGATTAAACTATATACCAGATTATCATTTACTTACACATGTAGCCTCGTGTATTCGCATGGTTCCCATGAACCCCATCTGTATCCTACATATCCAATTGGATTTAGCGATGGTTTCTCTCGTAATTTATTCTAATTGTACCGAATACTCCCTAGATAGTGACCACCACCCCATTTTAATTGAAATTAGTTAATGCAAATATACCATATATATCTTTTACCCCGATCATTGCAAGAAACGCCGCAGATTTTAAAAGGGTGATTAAGCTTAGTGACTTAGTGGAGCAAAAGGTAAGTAATTTAAATACGACGACTTGCCCATTAAAAAAAAATTACAGCGTATTTTTGAAATTCTAGAATCTGCTCTCCACGTCGAGGTAAAAAATCGATGGCACTGTGGCGGATCGGGGAGTGTAAAATAAAGTTGAAGAACGGAAAAATGCATTAAGGCTATTCCAATTAATCGACACTATCGAATCGCACCTAAACTATAGAAAACTATCTGCCGACATTCGCAGACTGCTCAAAAGACCGAAAAGAAATTCTTGGAGAAAGTTTTACCTACGATTCAATCACAATATATCTTTCAAAAGAATTTCAGCAATAGTTTTAAAGGAATTGCATAAAAAAGTACTGATGTTACTAATATACATATTTAATGCAATGCTGCGATTAACATACTTTCCGATACAACTAAAATTGTCGTAAATTGCTGTAGTTCAAAAACCGCAAAAACCTCCAACAGAACCATCATCCCCTATCGACCAATTTCAATCCTGCCGGTACTTTCTAAATTATACGAAAAATTACTGTTAAAAAGAATAATGTCAATAGTTGAATGCAAAGAGATAATACCTGAACACCAGTTTGGCTTCCGAGCGCAAAGTACGATAGAGCAGGTGCATCGGACTGTTCATAAAATTGAAAAAATAGTCTGCGATAATACCGTATTTTTAGATGTAAGCCAAGCATTCGATCGAGTTTGGCACGATGGCCTATTGCAAAAACTTCGACGTCATTTTTCCTATCAGCTAACTGAATTATTCTGGTCTTATTTAAATGACAGATATTTCTGCGTTAAATATGGTGATGACGAATCAAGTATATATCCGGTTCGAGCAGGCGTTCCTCAGGGGAGTGTACTTGGACCGCTTCTCTACCTTATCTACACAGCGGATATTCCTACTACATCGCACGTTGATATAGCAACTTTCGCTGATGACACAGCGATCTTTTGTTTAAATAAATGTCCAAAAGTTGCGCGTAAAAATCTACAGACAGCAGTCAATAAAGTAACATCTTGGTGCAAATTATGGAAGATAAAGACCAATGAGGGTAAATTATCTCGAATGGTTTTCACTAACCGAAGAAGAATCGATTCATCCGGAAATATAATGAAGAATGGAGTAGAGATTCCTTAGAAATAAGATGTAAAGTATCTTGGTATACACCTCGGCAAACGCTTGACTTGAAGGAAGCACATTATAACAAAGCGAAAAGAGTTGAACATCAAACTGCGGCAACTGTACTGGCTGTTGGATAAGAGATCAATAGTAATTCTTGAAAACAAGTTGCTATTTTATAAACACATTTTTAAACCGGCCTGGCAATACGGCTGTCTATTATGGGGCTATATCGAAAACAGCAACATTTCAATTATGCAAAGAGTACAGAATAAGTTATTACGCACGATCATCTCTGTTCCATGGTACATAACCAACAGCACAATCCATGAATATATTGGAGTTAAATTTGTAAAGAATGAAATAGCAACTGCTGCTCGACGATATGCTGCCAGATTGAAAGAACATCCTAATAGTACAACAAAAGAACTGCTGAGTGATCTAAGCGGGGGACGTAAGCCGAATAGAAAACGACCTCAAGATCTCATATAAGTTATAAATGTATAAATAATATGTATGCGTGTGTGATGTGTGAGGGTGTACATGCGGACGTAGGTGCGGGTTGCGTGTGTGTACATTATGTAAGCGCCTGAGAATGTAACAGTATGTGTGCATGAATTTTGTGTATAAATATGTAAGTTAATTTTAGCACCCTTCACTAGTTGCTTATTCATGTTATTTTAACTTATTCCATAGATTATTACCCAAACAGTTGATAAGGCTAGGTGTAAAATAGTAAGGAAAGAAAAAAAACAATAATAATAATTTTGCATTTAGGCGTTTTAAAAATAATACCGACACATCTTTCCGTAACAGTAAGAACTGGTTCGATTAATTTACAAGTTCAATCTCTCCTCCTTAGGCGACTTCTTTGGCTGAAACGGGGAAAATAGTTCATCAAAGTGAAAATCAACAAACTCATTACAGTAGAAATAGTAAGCTTTTAGATATATAATAGAAAGAAATCAATCTGCAATTAATGCATGCAATAAAAGTTGTAATAACATCGGGCTCGATCTTTCACCCAATAAGTCTGCATACGTTATTTTTATCCTAAGACCATTTAGTACACAGATAAGCATATTTATCACTATGGATCGTTGCCTTACTTGGAAACTCGTGCACAGACCTATTAAAAGTCTTGAATTCCCCATCATGGGATTCGGATCCGATAATTTTAGCATTATTAGACATGGCTATAATACGTTCTAGACTGGATACGGTTCCATGTTTTATGGTTCCGCTTCAAAGACTAATCGTACGAGACTAGATAGTTTGCAAAACATAAGTCTAAGGCTCGTAACCGCGAACATTAGATTTGCATCCGTTCCTTCAAGCCGGAACTAATATTCCTCCATTTTCTATTAGAAGAAACCTGCTTGGCGGAAAGAAAACAACGAAATGCTTCCCAAGATATACTATTTCTATTCTAGATTACTAGAATTTAATGTCAATAATAAAAAATTATCATCTAGACGAAAAATTCGATTGAAAAGAAACCAAAATAATATACATCATAAATCTATTCCCGGGCCGTAAATCTACGAATTGATATTACTGATAATTCAGTTCTAATTAAACTAATTAGTAAAATACTCCATCACATACTGAACGAAAAAAAACTCGATGTGTGGAAAGGGGAAGTAAGGAAATGGCTGAAAAAATGGTATAAAGAGTAAAACCCAAGATACGTTTCGAATCATTTCTATTTTATCATTTTCTTTTATTGTTCTCTTTTCATTTATTTGTTTTCGTCCTTCCTTGTTTTCTTTTTCTTTACTTTCTTTCTTTTCTTTGGTGTTCCTTTTTTATTTTTATAGCCCAACGAGAAACCATCTGAAAATATTTAGTTGCTCTCATGTATCGGTATGCAGATGAATATTTCCGGTGTGCGTACGTATTTGTATGTGTGTACTATGTTATAATTTATATAATCTTAAGTTGACTAATATTATGATGTATAGGATAAGTAAGAATAGTTGTAATTTTGTATACTTAGAATAAACATTAATAAGAGTGTCGGGAACTCACACAACGAGCATACGTGCCCTGTGAGACCCACAACTTATTTTAAATATATATATATAAAAAAAAAAAGTTAATCGTTTTTTATTTTTGTTTATTAAAATATTGTAGTTACAATTATCCGAACTTGGACGACAATATTCACAATATCAATACGAACTGCAGATTTATATACGGTCCAAATTACCATTATCAGCAGCGAGGATCATTACTACAAGTACTCCTGCCCTTATAAAACAAATTGACCGTAATTAAATAATTTAATTAATGAAGAATTTCCAAATTTTTTCACAATCTTTACGGGTAATTTAAAGTCGAGGTTAAATAATAGTCTTGTAGGCACGGCTTTTATCGTGTAACTACGCAGCGAAGAAGCTGCCACCGGAGGCTTCGGCTTATTCTGCAGAACTTGTCGTTATAGATAAGACTTGTGAGTAAATCATGTCCATTACGGTCCAAGCAAATACGCAGTTTGCAGTGATAGTCTCAGTTCATTATCCATTCTTCGAAACTTTACGTTTAAGCGTAAAAACCACTCAATCCTATTTAGCGGTAAACGTATTAAAATCGCTGATTGCGAAGGGATAGAGTAGTTTCGCTGGGTGCCCAGCCATGCTGGATGTAGTTTAAATGACGCAGTCGATTGCACGGCTAGGGAGGCCGCATGGGATGATATCCATTATCCGTTTATTCTTTCTGAAGATATAAAAACCAGAGTTAAAATCGGATTAAAGATAAACTAAAATATTACGAAGGAAAATAATAAAGATGTTAAAAAAAAAAAAAATCATCGCATAATTTTGTCAGGAAATTTAGTGATCTCTAAAATTCAACGTCAACGACTAATTTCCAACCAGCGCTATCCTTCTCCGTGTACATCTCCTTTAGTCCCGTTTACAATCTTTATACTTTGATCTAGATAATACTTTTTTATAAGCTCCATTTAGCTCCTCTAACACGATTTTTGGTCCCTGCAAATTTTCCCCATAATTACCACACATCATATGTAAACCGTAAATTATTTGAAAATTATCCGTTAATAGCCTTTTTTTCCCAATTTAATTTTTTGAAAATTTTCCCGAGAGCGCATACAAATAATTAAGGGATCCTCTTGTTTTACACTTCTTTTTTATTTGAAACTGTTTGTTTGTTTTTTCAGTAATTATCCGTGCCTCTATGGTTTTATACAAATCTGAAATTATTTTACGGTATGCTATTGGACCCCTTTGGTTTTGGAGTGCGCTTAACATATATTTATATTTTAAGGAGGCAAATGCCATTATTAGAAATCTTCACCATAGCGACCAGTTTCCATCATATATTAACGTAGTCAGTGCGGACAGCATTCAACGTAAAATCTTTCGATTTCCCTCACGGAATATCAAAAAAGCGAATTAGAACATTTATTTGTCACGGCTGAACCTAGCAATATCGCATAACAGGCACAGGCGATAATGAAATTAATAATAGTTACAGAAGACATACTTAAAGTGGCGCATAATTGTATTCCATTACTTAAGCCCAATAACAAACGCAGACAAACAATCTAGTAGAATAATGAATGTCAAGATGCAATTAAAGAAAAAAATAAACTACATAAAAGACATTCATGTGAAGAAAACTTAAAATTGTTTAAAACAGTCAGAGCAATCTAAATTCATATCAAATATTAACACGTTCACCCCAATTAATGTAGTCTAGAATCAAATTAAACGGCTCTCTAATAAACCACTTTTCAACCATAAAGTCATCAGACCAAAAATAATAACAAACCACGAAGAAATAGAAAAAAAAAATGTTTCTAAATACTACTACTCTACGTTATCCAACGGAGGATATTCTGACAAATTCAAGGAAATTCACGAAAAGACTATCGCAGACCTAAACAATTACTTATACGAAGCATACAATCTTTCGATCACCTACAAGGAACTAAAATCTGCTTTATAATCCATGAAAAGCTCTGCAGATGAACCACACGGCATTCACATTGAACTAATTAAACATATAAATACGGCCTCTTTACAAAAACTTCTAGTTATACAATATAATCCGGAAAACCAGCAAGATTCCAGAAAGCTGGAGAACTGCATACATTATTTCATTTTTCAAACCTGGGAAAGACCGCTTTGAATTTAATAGTTACCATCCTATCTCATTAACCAGTTCTATGAGCAATTTTTTTTTTTTTTTTTTTTTTTTTTTTTGGGCTCGTTAACCAAGGATCTTTACCCAGAAACAAAAGGTAAGAAAAGAAGTCGGTTATATTTTGATCCGATCAGAAATTTTATCTAAAAAGGAACAAATAGCAAGAATAATTAGTAGAGAAGGAAAGGACAGGATATAGGAAGCGACAAATTAATGGAAAAAATAGTAAATAACAGATTGGTACGTATCCTAGAAGACAGAAAACTGATAAGCCCAATGCAATTTGAATTCAGACCAAATAGAAATGCAACAGACTACCTAGTAAAATTACAACAACATAATAAACAAATGATACACAGTTGTCGTTAGTTTCGACCTTGAAAAAGGTTTCAATCGAATCTGGAGATATGCAATACTCAGCAACCTGTCAAAATGGAGCATAAAAGGTCACCACCTGGCAATGTTCATAAGAGAAATCTTACATAATAGAACGTTTCAAGTAAGGTTAAGCAACATATTGTCCGAAAAACAGATGTTTGAAAATGGTACACAGCAAGGCTCTACCATTAGCTCGACTTTATTTATTGCCGGAATCAACGAATTATGTAAATTTATCAATTCTCTGGTTCAACATAGTCTCTTCGCTGATGGTTTTAATAATTTACCTATCAAGTAATAACGTAAAAACCATCGAAACAAGTTTTCAACATACCGCCAACGAACCCGTAAAATGGACGGAAACTCAAGGATTAATCGTTTCCGCAACTAAAACAGAATGCGTCACATTTGGAGTGCAACGTTCACTCCCACCACCTTGCAATATTCGAATATCTGGAAAAACCATAAAAACTTCAAACACTATAAAAATTCTGGGAATAATTTTTGATAGAAAATTAAATTGGTCAACAGATATTTAGCTACTACAGATGAAATGCTATAAAGCATTAAACATATTAAAAATGGTGGCAGATAGAAAATCACTGTTAATGCTATATAAAAATGTCTAATAGTATCAAAAAGAGACCACGGATCCATTCTTTATAACAGTGGAAGGAACAAAGAATGTAAAAAGCTGAACATAATCCAAAACACAGTAATGCCGCTCATCTTAGAAAACCTTAGATGCAGCCCTATACTTAGCTCACCTTCAGAAACTGACCTTCTCAAATCATCAGACCACCGAAACCTGCTAATGTTAAAATACTTATTTAAGCTATCTTTATTCCCACGCAAAACAACGTACAAAAAAAGCAATTGACCCCGTCTTCCTGGAATCATAATAGACGTAAGAAGCAGACTCCTATGCACCGAATTAAACATTATGCTACTTGAAATCACGCATAGAAGTACACCGACAACGAACTTTAACAATACCGCCGACCTATAGAGAAAAGTAAAGGATCGCCGCCGGTAATTTTGTAGAACCCCAAACTATACGCTTTTAAATCGCTACCGTCAAACTGGCGAATGTCGTTCCGCCAAAACCAGACGATGTTGTAATAGTTCGCAAGAATTGGACACACCAGACTGACGCTTAACTACATATGTTCTTCAAAACACCGATCCGCCTTTCTGTTCAGAATGTCAGTATCAACTGTCACTACATCACACATTAATTGATTGTCGGAAATACCAGCAAGAAAGATGGACCGTCTCACAATTACAATAATTTAAGCATTAATTACATATATATTAGTCCCGATAATGCGAATAATATGTATTAACACTTTACTAAACTTCTTGAAATCATGTAATATTTATAATAACCTATAGCTTACAGTGATATCGCAAACGACCAAATTGTCGAGTGTCGTTAAATAATAATAAATACAAAAAAAGAGAAAAAAAAAACTGGAATACATGTTCCTCACTGCCGGTCAAAAATATTAATCTAAATATACGCTTATAACTCCTGAGGATATTGAATTATTTCACCTTACTTTTGGTAGAAAACACGCAACATGACCTGAATATATGCCATATCTGTTTAATTAGAAGACTAATAAATGTGGCAAGAAGAAATGCAAAGTTAGATAGCAGCGAAGTAGGCTACCATCCTTAAATTTTTAACGGACTAAAATTACAGAATATAAAAAGAATAAATGTTTAAAAGTGTTTTCTCGTTTAAATGTGAAAGTTTTTTGAAAAACTTATAAAAAATATCTCAGTTTTTATTCCAAACCATATCCAACAACAAAAAAAAAAAATAATAATAACGATGATACCGAGCTCTGGTGGACATTGTACAACATATTTCAACCTCATCCTAATAATACACATATTACATTTCAACTTGTACCCTTCCTCCAAATAACGTCCAAGGAGGTCTAAAATAAAATCAAGAATATACCATTTAAAAAAAAAGTCTCGGGTGAGAAGGTACCAAAGAAATATTGAAAAATATAAGAGCTGAAGGAATCCCCGAGATAGCACATATCTTCAACGCGATAATAAAAATAAGTTATTATCTTTCTGGAAATCGATAATATTAGTACTCTTAAAACCAGAAAAAATAGACATTTATCAAGATTTCACCTAAGCTCTTCAAAATGATAAATTGGGATAGAATAATTACGAAATTCTTGGCCCGTTAATTTGAATTCCGATCTAATCACTCAACAACACAGAAATTCTGTAGGATAACATATTGGGGAGTTTTAGTTTGTGAAAAAGGGATTACTGCTGCACAGTGTTCCTGGATGTAAAACGCATCCGATCAAGGATGGTTTGTATAAGGTAAAAGGTATTATACCTACGAATAACACGTATAAACTGTTAAGATGTTATTCGTCAAACGGAAGTTTTCGAGTTATGATCGGCTTTATCTAGGGACTAAAAAATAAAGGCTCTCATCCCCTAACGTCTACTTCTTTTGTATTTTGCATATATAATCGACATACATGCCACTATTAAAGATCAGTTAGCAGATGACGTAATTCAGTCGCCGAACATTAAAAGTGCGCTTCACTTCTCGGCCAGGGGCACTCGGATAAGATTCAACTGTGGGCCTTGAAGTGGCAAATAAAGGAAAAACCATTTCAAAAGCCAACAGATAACCTTACGCTAGAAACTCGTGTCCACCGGTTAGTTAAATCGAA
This sequence comes from Icerya purchasi, assembly GCA_039619475.1. Classification (NCBI taxonomy): domain Eukaryota; kingdom Metazoa; phylum Arthropoda; class Insecta; order Hemiptera; family Monophlebidae; genus Icerya; species Icerya purchasi. The sequence goes on along the minus strand of CM077116.1, from coordinate 40,958,877 downwards.
ATACTATTTCAGTAAGTTCGGCATCTGATTTGTAAAGTTCAGTGCACGAGGTTCATTAAAAAGCTAGCAGAAAATATCAACAAAAAAGTCGCGAGCATGCATCGTTTATATCTATCGAGGATTTCGCAACGCGGACTGCAAAGAAGATGGGTGCAGAAACGTTCGACGAATAAAGTTGGGAACTATATATAAATGAGCAATCGTCAGATAATGCGTTTTTAAAAGAAACATCGCATAAATACTTACCGATTGCTTAGCATACAAAAACGAGTTCCTACCATCCGCAAGCAAACTATGACGGTCGCAATTAACCGATCGTATGTTTGTCAATCGAGTTTTAACCGCCCACGAGTAGTGCGATAGCATTTCTCGTACATATGCTACTAAGTATCCGAAAGGTAAGAGGCAACAAAACCCAATGGAAGTTCATAATGAGACGGTATTACACTTCAACCGTCGGAATGCAGTAAATACGAGATAATATATGTGATTTATTTTATTAAGTAACAGGTGCAGTAATTATGTAAGAGATATACGTGTAGTCTAGGTTAACCGATGTTGAAATTCTTAGGCATACACACTGTATTAGATTATGATAGAAACTAAGTTGTATATTGTTAGTTGTTCGTTCCTGTCCTCTGCGAGGGGAGGCAAGATAATTATTAAATTATTAAATTAGTACTCAGCAGTGCCATTGATGATCTGGTAAAAAAAGGGAAAAAAAAAACTCCCGCGAATAAAGCAATATTGAAAACAAACCGTGAGCTGTTCCATTCGACTTTTACTGGTAGAGGATAAAAGATCCGATATCAGAAAAAAAGGCGTTCAAGTATAAAACGAAAGAAAACTAAGGACCACCTTTTCTCAGTATGAGTTACATAACTATAAATATTAACTGTACTGCAAAATACAAAAATCTGACGTAACTAAACAATTTTTTATTTAGGCACATCCTTCATAGTATTTCGATTAAAGTATACATGCATGTACTTACAATTGACGAATTTTCATTTCGGAACTACACCTAATTATCCTCTCAGTCTCGATCAGCTGAGATGGTGGACGCTTTACTGTATTTCAAATGCTTTCTTGGATAATAGTTTGCGCATTGGGATATTTTCGTCAAGTTCGTAATATAATTATTTGTGTACGTTGTTTGACGTGGTAGCATGTTTTTTAAAAATTCTATTTATTTATTAACGATAAATTATAATTACAACAATCCTCAGTATTTGCCGTTGACGCAGTGTTTGTGAAATTCATAGTTACATTATGTCGGACGAGTACTTCGGAAGAATCTGTTTGGGACAATTACGATAATTTGATATCAAATATTCATTAACAACTTGAAATAATCTTTTTCATAAGCGAGAACAGTTTATGTTAGTTTTTTTTTTTTTTTTTTTTTTTTTTTTGTTTTTTATTACGGCAAACTTTATAGCCCCGTTTTTAAAAACAATGCTTTGTAACTTTGTTTTTACTTTCCGTATAATTTTCAGTTACTTGAACTGTACCACCTGTTTCATCTATTTTATACATAATAAAGCCTTCTTAATAGTACAATCTGCATATTATTTAATTACGGGTAGAGCCATCGGTATCAGATAATTTTGAGATACCGATAATACGGTTTTAGAATTTATTCGCTCTACTGACTTCAAAAATTAATTAGCCCCAATTGAAAATCTACTCCTTCAACAAAGTATAAAAATAGAAAAGTTCGATACCGAATTTGCATTATTTTACACAGTTTTGCGTAAAGTTTTTTAATATTGTAAGAAAGCATTGGCAAATAGAAGGTATTATCACAGCAACGTACGCATCGCGCAAAGAAACAAAAACAAAAACATTGTATTGTAAGCGTGGGCTATAAAAATTATTTAAAATAAAATATATTGAATGTAAAAAGAAAAAGAAGCAGGGAAAAACTTAATTCTCTGCGAATAACGAATTGCTGCTCTATTTTTTTTACGCATAAAAAACATGATTGGCAATCGTGATAATGTGTAGTATATACAAAATGAGATATCGAAAAAATTTAAAGCTACCGAAATATTAAGAACAATTACTAGCGACATAGAGTACGCAGGTAATAATATTCTATATTGTGACTTAAAGACGAAATACATAGCGGAAACTATAACAATAACTGCATAAAAAAACATCTAGTTGGTTTATTATACATTCTTCCAGTAATGTTATTAAGAAATAAATCTGGCTTAATCGATTATTGGATATTCCTGTCTGGTAGATGTCGCTTCTTTAATATCTATTCGTAAGCTTCATAGACCGTAAATAAAGAAAACAGAAAACAATAAATCGCATCTGCGTATTATTGATCAAATTTTTTATAAAATTTCTTTCATCCTTTTCACTTATAAAACTCTAAATATAATAATAAAAATTGAAATTCTCCCGTGCAAGTAGAAATTAGTTACGAAAACGGGAGCATAAAATAATACTTGAATTCTTTCCATTAAAAATTAGTTTTCATAAATTTAACATCTGGTCTGCAACAACAAAATTACTAACACAAAAAGATTAACACTCCCATTAAAATTTTATTTTTCCCAGGAAAGAATAAACAAATAAACGAGAAAAAAAACGAAAAAAACCAAAAATTTACAGCCATCCTGACGGTCTATTTGATTAAAAACATGAGATAACAACTCCGATTTATATTTACTGGTTCATTAGTGGCAGTGGCAGAAATTTTCTGCTTTAAGATTTATTTAAATTAATTTTCAGTTCGAATTAATGCGAGATAGTAACCAGTCGGCCGCTTTATAATGTTCCATATTATTACACATCACTGGCTATGTGTTCAAAAAAAATAGTTTGCAAAAAATTTCGAGGCGGAATATAGAACCACCACTATGTTGTATGATGAAATGCGTCACTATGAAAATTGTGAAATAACAACATTTTGTATGATCGAAAATCAAAAAAGGCCCGTTTAAATTTTTTAACTTTAATTGATAGTTTTCAGTAAAATTCAATTTACGCAAATACTGTCGGAATAATGAGAACGCTAAAACAGATTTTATTCAGAAAGGAAAGGAAACGCAATTGCAGGGTATTTTGAAGAAGTCTATTAAGTGCCTTTCATAACTGTAATATTGTTTTGTTCTGCTGATAATATAAAAAGAAATTTTAAATTTCAAAATTCTCGCTTAAAAAAACCATTTAAAATAAAAATAAAATAAAAAAAAAAAAGAAATAACATTAGTTCCTTTTCACATTATACGAGATTAAATAAAATCATCCGAATTCAACTTAATATGTACTTTATCATACAGCGCTCTCTACATTTTCCGATAAAAAATAAAACACCAATAGTTATTCGGTACAATACGAGACTGCATAAATACGAAAATTAAAGATAATTTACACCATATATTTTTTTTTTTTTTTTTACGATGCGCTCAAATGAATAATTACCAAGAAATATAGTTAGAAACACGATAAGTATAAAATAAACGATTTCGAATTAAAAGTACTGGATGGTTGTATATAAAAATATTTAACCGTGCGTCAATACTCACAGTACCACGGGGTATATCTTTGTTCAGAGCACTTTTGGAAAAAAAGTAAAAGTCCGGTAATTTCATTAATCAAGGAAAAGCTAGAGAATCTGAAGAAGATATATGTACAAAAAACCCCACCTGTTATCGAACTGGAAAATATTAAAAATGATCGCGAAACTCTCATATACATATGTATGTTAATTTACTGTATGTAAATAATAGAACATCTGAGTTTTGCTAGTAATCGAAATAATAGATGACGGCGCGGTACAGAATTTTATGCATTTTTTAAAAGCCATTTGAAATCTTATCATCGACATTTATGCATCAGAGTATATGACAAAAAAACATATTGCGAAATATTTAGAAATCATGTACGGGTTTTTCTCTATCACTATTAGTCTACGTTAAAGGAAAGACCAAAAAAACCTGAAAACCCGAGAAAAGTTAAAAAAATCAATTTTGAAAAAGAAAGCAGGCTCCCTCTATTGTTGCTTTTTCCAAATTAATTATTATTTTTTTTTTTGTTTCAACAACTTTTTACGCAATAAAACGGAAATTTAATTCGTGTACATTCTCTCATTTGAGATAGTACACAAACTTCGTTAAAATTAGAAATTCAAATACTACACCGATAGAGATGTTTTGCATTGAATCAGAATGGACTATGTTATTCGATTGGGCAGAACTTGAATAACTCGTTTATAATAAATTGAATAATAGGTTTAAAATATATTTCGTTTATGCCCGTGACTTTAGACGTGTTGTAAAAACCGATTGAAAATCTCTAGACGACAACGAAAATACGCATTCTTTACACTATGAGGGTATAGTAAAAACTTTCAACCATACTGTCGTGTGTGTGTGGGGGGGGGGGGGGGGACTCGAATCCTAACTATAAGCTTCTAGAAAGCTTATTCGAAAATAATAAAACTAAAAACAACTATAATTATAATAAAGCTTAATTATTGTAATCCGAGTGGTTTGTTTTACTACACGACTGATATGTATATCAAAATTTCGAATTACCGAAGACGCATCAAAAAAACTTAAATTTATTCCGTATTTCTATTTTTCTCATTATACAAAAAAGGGAACTAATTAAATCTCATCACATCACTACAATCGGGTGTTCGACAAATGTAAATTTTTCATTTTTATCGAAAATTACAGAACCGTAAACTACCAGCAAACGGGCTGTTTACTAATTTTATTTTAACAAAAAAAAACTGACTAGGTTGAGAAACTTTACAACTGAAAACTTTGCGATTCTCTCATCGACGTCGTGTGTTTCAATGTTTTATAAGTATCGTTCTACTAATATAAATAAAGTATCTTTTGTTTATATTTAACGATTTTTATTAAATGTTTTAAAATTTCCAAAAACTACCGTTTTAATCCGCATTTTTTTTGTACAGATAGAACACCTGATTTCGGCAACTTAATTTCTAATACGACCCCATGGTAATATAGTCAATTAATAGCTTTAAACAGTTCCAATTTTGATCAAAAAACTCGGTCAGAGCTCATTTTTATATATTCAACCGCGGAAAACATTTCAAATATAGTAAGTTAAGAAAATATATCCATAAGAAGAATCCAACTGTTGATATCACTGCAGAAACCTACATTCTTTCTTATTTAACTTCTAAAGTTGACTTTTACTGATGATTTACCTTAAAATATAAAATAATAAATGGACAACGTACTGGATAAAAATATAACGAATTTATTATTTCGAAAATTCATATTCACGAACCGGAGGAATGGACGAATTACACTCGCAGAAAATAACATCATGATCACTCACCGCGGAAAACACTGTAAAATGTAACACAAACATCGTGCATTCCACGACGAAAAATTCTGATTGACCGTTACCGTTTTATCTACATTACTAGTACAATGTCAACAGATATATAGAATAAATAACAGAATAACTTTTATCTCGCGCAATCGTTTTATTGCTTTTTTCCATTCGTCGTCCAAAAAAAAAAAAAAAAAAAAAAAAAAAAAGAATTGAAAACAACATTGACATTTAATATTTTTTAAGTTAATTTACATCGATTACAAATGCGCCCAATGATAGTATCGTTCAAATATTTAAGACTAATTTTTTTTTTTTTTTAAATAAAATATTTGCATTCTATTAAACAAAACCATTACACAATAAAAATAAAATAAATACTACCGTCAGTTAATCGCATAAAACTTTTTCTAGGTTAATTTTAACCGTCCAGGACTAAAATATACGCTTTTTAATTTCTTATTCATTATTACCCTTTTAAATTTCAAAATAGAAATAATAAAAAATTACACAACTAAATCTTCGAAAATTATAAACCAAAAAAAAATTGTTTGTCTAGTTATAATTTAATTTGTCATTTCATAAATTTTAAATGATTTTTTCAGATTAAAACAATAAGAAAAAGAAGAAACCCATTCTTAATGATGAAATAATAACGGAAAGCAACATTTTATGTACCTATCGTTTCGAATTCGCTAACGATGTAACAATGAAAAAAGTTGATATGACGGCTAATTTTATAAGTTGAACTAGCCGAGTTTTCCTATATAATCGACAAAATAGCGAGGCCTTTACTTACTCAACACAAACTTAATAAGTGTAGCAAGTTTGTTATAAGGAAATTTAAAAAATAAATACATTTTTAAAGGTCGATGCAAATTATACAACTAAACTGTGTAAATGGCACTTGGGCAATAGGTTTTCAACAAAAATTTGATGTGACTTTTCCATTCTTAATGTTGATTCGTCAAGTTATTCTAACACCAAGCTATGCTATGAAATAGTTTTCTTCACGGTGTTTTTAAAATAATTTAAAAAATAATTAATGTAATTATTAAGAATAGTGCAATGAATCGTGTTTTATGTCTTTTTTTATCCTTTATCGATAACCTATTACGTGAAAAGACGGTCAACACTTATTTAACATGGCCGTCTTGGTTTTTAACATTTCACAGCGTAAAGTGAAATAAACAATTTCATTTCCGTTGTAGAAAAACTAATGAATTAATGAATACCGAAAGGAATTACATGGATTATTTCTCAATATAAGTTCGATGTGGAACGAAATACCTAAGCGGTACACAAGCAGAGAACTACCTGTAATGGCTCTGCCGAATGATGAAGTGGTAAATGTATATAGCTGGTTTACCGCCTTCGTGGTAGTAGTGAAACTGTTAAAGTTTAGGTCGGTCATTGACCCGACCTGTTTAAAAATAAACATATGTATCTACATATATATATTGTTGACAGATGGGTAAAAATAGAAGAAACAAGATTGACTCTAATCGACTATTTAACAAATAATAACCCGTGAGAGAAAAATAATATAAAATGAGCTTCGTTGCACATGAAAAAATTCATTACCGGTCTAAATAAGTTAGCAATATAGAAAGCGGTTAGCAATTTTAAGTAATGAACTTTACCGTATATAATTTAAGAACAAAAGAGTACCAGAATAATGTAAACAATTTTCATACTACGCGTTAAATCATCATTTTAAAAAATAAAAAAGCAAGAATATTTCATTATAGTACTCATTCCATATCAAATATTTGATTCCTATCCAATTAAAATATTTTCAACATATCATTGTAGAACAGTTATGGAAAATTTTAACGCTCACAATGTAGTGAGCGTAATTATAAGATGAAATACATAATTCGATCACGGAAGCTACGTTCTTACCGCAGTGAATCGAGGCGAAAAATTAATCGAATATTCAAATTGTACAAAGGCTACTGAAATAATCTTAACTGTTAAAAGTGAATTAAATTCTTCGAAAAATTAAATCTAATATTAAATTAAAATGTCTAACTCCATCGCCATCTCACTATTTCTGACAAAATAAACTGAAAATAAGAAATAGACTCGAGAATCATCGATAGTAATTGATTGATTTGTTGCATCCTAAATTAGCGTAACTTTAATCCCGTTTTGGTAAATGTTTTTTGGTAACGTCGATTTAAAGCCTTCAGGTAGCTTTTTTTTTTTTATGCCTCATATTAGGTAACGGATATATTCTATAAAAGAAAGAAGAGGGGGTGTTCTAAATTTTCAGTATCACATTTGAATAGAAAGTATTCTCCGTTGTACAGTAATATTAGTTAGGAAAGGTAAACTGCAGTATCTAAAAAACTACTTTTTTTCGTAGTAGTAATAGTTAAAAATTAAATAATTTAACATGAAATTATTTTTGAAATATCATGTCCCATGTTTACAAAAAAAGTTAAACAGTTAACACTAACTACTGATATTTACATTATTAACAAACGTAATTTTAAAAAATATCCGCTAATCTCTTAAAGAGGTTCGGCACTTTTCAAAGAAACTTTTAATTCATCGAATAACGCAAATGCTACTAATGCGTTTGTTCCTTCCAGCAGTTAAAATATTCGTTAGTATTTATAATTTTTTTTTGTTGAAAACGTTTAAGCACGGCATAACATTAAGAAAACCGAAATAGTATACGAATATTTAATTTGCTGAATGCAACCGGTTCGAAATTACGTAAGAAATTTAAAAAATGTTCATTACACATTTTGAATATAACAGTGGAGGTAGTAGTCCCCGAATTTGACGTTTTGCGTTTCAAAAAAAAAAAAAAAAAATGCATTTACAGGTTTCAAAAAAAAAAAAAAAAAAATGCATTTACAGGTTTCAAAAAAAAAATTAGCAGATGGTAAAAAATTAGGGAACACTTCACATTTGTTAACGTACAGATTTAGTAAACGGCAACATTCTAGTAATATCTGCAAACGAAAAAGTATAAAAACTACCTACACAATAAAAACACTGAAGTCTTATAATTATTTAAAATAAAAGCTTTACAAGTATCGAACGATTATTTTAAAAACAACATTTACAATAAAAACTATTATCGAAATCTATCATCGTGGGAAATAAACAGAAGCACCACTATAACGACATTCGAATAATCATATTAAATCATCTTCGAGCGAACATTTTTCATGACAAAAATTAAATGCATCTAGAATTCACCTTCTTTTTCTTCACTTACAATTGGGAATTACTTAGAAAAAGTATGCATTATTCAAAAAATCAACACGAAATCATCGTTATTAACTATTTATTGCTTACAAATGCGATGCTTCAATTAAAACAATATAATTTCCAGTAGTTGCAGAAAAATGTAGAAGCGATTTTTCTAATTTTAATAAACGAATAAATGCGCATATACTTTTTAACTGACCAAAAAGGCAACAATATTTTATGAAGAAATATAGGAAAATAAAAAAAAAAAAAAAAAAAAAAAATACATACCTGGTCAGGTTAAAACTATAGACGGCTGATGATAAAATATACTAACAAAGGTTACATTTATAAAACATAAATCACGAATAGATTGATTAAAATGTAATCAGCGGATGTAGGTGATAACAACATCGGACAATCTATCTGTTTAAGGCGGGAAATGTTAAAAACGTTAATCGATATTACAAACAAAACTAAAATTTAAAAACATTGAAAAATAAAGATTTACTTTAATCAGATATAATTTTATATCGTTTAAATTTTTTCGTAATTTGTACTATAAGTAAAATGTCGATAACAGATTTATGGAATGCCTAATAGGAGTTAAATAATATTTATATAAAAACAGAAGAAATGCAAATAATTCGAAATTATCATAAAAATGAAAATTTTAAATTAATTAATCCTTGATAAACGGATAAATAAATATAAGTGTTAAGCATGCAATTAAAGCTATTGAAATCATGGGCGCAATTTAATCGATACATTTGTAATGAAATATTTATCGAATTATATGTTTTTGTTTTGGTAATCGCGGTGTTCGTGATTATTTTAAATAATTTAAAAATTCTGTTTATAATAAAATTGCGAGCATGACGTTAATGAAAGTTGCGCATTGTTCATTTTATTAGTTGTCGTGAATACTTTATATGATTTATTTATATACGCGTTTACGTAATACTTTTCAAATATTCTCATTGTAGAAATCAGTGCTAGTGTGATTTTTTTTTTAAACGCGTTTATTTCGTACCGTTTTGTTCAATTTATTTTTTTATTTGTATTTTAAAATCATGAAAAAGCATTTTAATCGGGATCGTAAGTGTAATACCGTATAAGAAGGAGAACATGGTGCTAACAGATGTCGGTTGTTTACATTCGATACAGATTCTTAATATTCGGGAAAACGAAGTATTTCATTATCCGTTTATTTTGATAAAAGGATACGTCACCGGAAGTTATCGTAACTGTATAAATACTAAATGCATCGTTTTGAATTGCGCAAACAACAAAGATTTTTCTCAAAAGACTCCGTTACAGAATGATAAGTTTAAAGTTCTACTTCACCTGAACGAAGGGAAAAACTGTTTTACGTTACAATATTGTTCCTATCGTAAAGAGCTGGTGTTGTTCTTAGAACGTCCTGCAACCAAATATCTAGTCAGACCGGTATATGTGGTATGTAAAGATCATAACGGATTATTTCAAGCTCCCGATGGTTGCGATAATTCCGTTGAAAGCGCTTGTAAACGAATTAGTATCGGGGCAAAACTTTTACAGACTATTATCGCTGAAAAACTTTCCCAGCACGGTTACGGCAGAAAAACTTTTCAGCTGGAAACGAATCCAGATTGCTCGATTTTCCGTTCACGTTTAACTACGAAGCAAGTATACACGATGGATCATCAAGATGTATGGGAGTTTTTGGGCCGAGAGATAATGAAATCACCTATCGGTTCTGTTAATTGTAAGTTTTTGGCGTTTCTCTCTTGTACTTTTTCGGACGGAAATACCGTCTACGCCGATATCGCTTTGGGTGGTGGAGGATTAGCTTTATACGGAACCAGGTATCTTTATACATGGCCGACGACTTTTGAAGAGATATTAAATTGTTTTCAAAATGATAAAAAAATAAATACCTGCAATTCGGCGAACGATGGTTTTAGGTAATGAATAGTACTAGTTATTTTGTTTTTTTTCTAACGGCCTGTATGCGTTTTTTGCGGAATTCATTCAAAACTATATGTAACGTGTAACTTTAAAAAGGAAATTTCAAAAATCGAACATTTTTTAATTAACATCTTGTGATAATATTTAGGAGAACGTACGGAAGTTGTTTCAGTATGACGTTAGGAGCCGTTTGCCATGAACTGGGCCATGCATTTGATTTAGGCCACTCCAAAGAAGGTTTGATGGGATGTGATTATTATTGCGCCGATAGCGTTTTTACGTTTAGAAATATTTTCAACGAGAATCTAACGAAGAAAGTCTCATATCCGTCTGCTTCACGACGAAATATGGTTACCTGTTTGCAGACATTTAACGAACAAATTGTGTTACCCATTGAAAACTTCATTCAGCAGTTACATGTTAGTTACCGTGTCATTCCTTCATCCAATGAAGGGAAAAATAAAACTGCTAGCGATAATAACTCGGCTCTTTCCGGGTGTCGGTTAAATGCCGTTGATAAAAAGGAATCGCACAAAGTATTTCCTTCCGACCGGTTATTCTTAACGTACAGTTGCGCTACATTATTAAACTATCACAGGTACAGTGTTAAATTTATGTATTTACATGTCTATATATAAAACGAAAGTTATGTATTAATGGCTTTTTTTAACCTGAATTGAAGGATTGTTGCTTATGGTTCTGTTTAAAAAGGGTACAAACTATCAAAAAAAAAAATAAATAAATTGAAGAAACGATATTAAAAGCAATCTTACAATTTTTATATATAAGCTAATTAGTTCCATGAAACTAAATGTACATGCAGAAAAAATTGTCTTATTAATTATACTATACATCTATCACTTAGTAACTTAAGAATATTAATTTCGTTTTTTCCGTGATAAAGGAGAAATGTAGGTGTAAGGACTAAAAACGAAATTTAGTGGTGTACTATTTATTTGTAAAATATATATTGTTAAAAATAAAATCAACACAGATGCAATTTTAACATTATTTTATGATGGATATTTTTGAGGTTCCGAGATTAGTCTTACGAAAGTAACGTAAAATTAATTTTATAAATCTTTCTGGAAACTAAAATTAATTAAATTCTAACATATCAGTTAATAGTTGAAGTAAAAATATGCTCATGAATTACGGGGTAACACTTCTAACTTGCATTTTTAGTTGTTTTTTTCTGTTCGCACGGAGAGGAACTGTTCTTCGCGTTATAAAAACTACAAAATTTTCACAGATCTATTTAATTTTTTAGTTGTTTGGATTTATATTCGAAACGGTTTTGTTCTGTTAGAATTAAATATTTCGATTTTAGTTTTCATTAAAGGCAGGTGTTTAAAAAATTAGTATCACAGTGATTTTAATGGTTTTATTTTATTAATTTTTTTATGAAAATATATAGATCCGATATTGTATGTTGAACATATTCTAACGGATATTGAAGGGTCCTTTTTGGTTTATTTTATGAGTATAATTTCGTATTTGAACGCATCTGGTCGATTGTGCTTAAATGGCTACTTTCTTATAAATATATAATTTTTAATTGTAGACTTTTTATATTTGCGGTCGTATATATTAGTAATGATTTTTGTTTTTATTTAACTGTGTGAGATATAGAAAAGTTACTCGGGAACTATAAGGCAGGAAAAAAGTTTATTTAACAGCCAAATAATTAAGATTAAAGAATGTCCGTGCTGAACTTTTATTCTAAAATTAAGTTTTAAAGATTTTTGATAAATAGATATTGCTGAACAGTTCCTGAAATAGGCATCCAGTTGATTATTTGGTCGTTTTACAAATATCAGTTCATAATTTCGATCCAAGCTTTGCGATTTTTAGCGGGTACAATAATTTCGGTTGCCTGATTAGCTTGTTCAGTGAAATTTTACTTTAGATACAAAGGTATTTGTTGACCAGATAAAAAAGTTTTACTTTCTTATCGTGTAAATATTCAGTTTTGTAACGTTTATTTTTAATATGAGAATAAATTATATTTTTTTAAAAGTAAGATTATGAATTTATTCAGTAAGAAGTATATTTTGTGCAATGATATCTCGCACAGTCCACTGTTTTATACTTATTTTACTTACAGGTGGTTCAATTATTTACTGGTAGAAAATACTTTTAGTGACCTAAATTATGATTCCAACAGGTAGAGAAAACTTACAATATTTTACTTTTAATCATTTTACACGTCGTTGTATAGTATTCGCACTAAGTTTCATATTTATCTAAGGGTAATAATTTAGTTATCGACTTTACCGTGATTATTTACATCGCAAATGCTGATTAATTAAGTTTTTTTTTTCTTTTTTCGTTTAAATTAATGACATTTTTAAACTGTGCGATATTTATGAACCACCTTTTTGGGATTTACTTTACCGGTGTAAGAATTACAACATCTAAATCCTGGAACCTTTTTTCGTAACCCGTAAATTCGTTTTCATTTTTAAAGGAATTTATTTCGAACATAAATTAAAATGAAAATTTCTGCGTCAAGAATAAAATTATATTTCCAATTATATTCGAAAACTCCGGTAGGCGAACAGTTAGGGTTCGTTCATAAACTTATTTTAAAGAAACATTTCTTATTTAGATCCGTATCCTCGTATAATAGATAATCATGCAGTAATCTCGCAAAAGTTTAGTAGCTGTTTACCTGTTGCGTTAGTTAAACTTCATTTACGAATGCGGTGCAGATAAAAATACACTGTGTTAATAGCCGTCGAGTGTTCTTCACTATATTTTCTATAACGTGAATTATTTAAAGATTAATGGCAATATCGTGAAATCTTTATCTTTTTTTTCTTCTTATTTTATGTTTACCGAAAATTTCTTTTCAATTTCCATAGCGTGACCACCTCATTCTGAAAAAAAGTATCTCCAATTACAGGTAATGCTTTTTTTTTTTTGAAATTTACCTTTCTCATTCCAAAATCGTAATAAAAACGTTTCTTTTTCTCCGGCATAATGACGAACGTAGATTCTTGACACAATGTCCGCCGAATGCTAATTTCATAAAAGTGATTTTTTCATTTCTTTCCTGTTGTGTTACAATCGATTATTTACTGAAGATTTTAAAACTATGTTATTTTCATTTGCTCTTTAAAAGTCCAAACCGGAAATAGTACTGGCCTTTTTTGAAGTGAAAGGAATATGAAAAATTCGTTGATTTAATCGTTAAATAGCCAGAAATAATAATAATTAATGATTTAGGAACATTGAACGCGAGAAAAAATTTTATTTAATGGAGAAGTAAAAAATAGAAATTAAATAATGATTTCTGGCTATTTGATTATCTCTTTAAAAGCGGTTTTCGTAGACCTTTTTGTGGGCATTGCTAAGACGAGACGAACGGAGCAGAGATTTCCTTCTACTTAATGATTGACTAAGATGAAATGCAACCGCGGTTCGTCCATTGTAAGTTTGCAAACGCAGTTTATTAAATTTAAGCGGCTGATGTAGGGCGATAAAGCAAAACAACATCGAGTTATAACTAAACTAAACCGATAAAAAGATTATAAGATCGGTATTTAGATAAAAAGGTTTTCTTTAAATACATTTTTCGTCTATATTCCCTGTGAAACAATGGCCGTCCATTAAACTAAGTAATTTAGAAACAAATAAGATGGGGACCGTTTTTAAGACATCTAAGTGGCTATTCAGTCACATGGATATTTGCCGAATTCAATAATTCCAACTGACAAAACGACCACGTACATTATACCACTTACGTTTCGGAATGAAATTAGAGATTATCAGTTTTTTTCACTATTATTCTGCATGCATCTGGTCTTTTGTTTGTGTTAAAAAAACAATATGCTACGAAAGATAGCGTTAGTTAAATGATAAAGACGAAGCGTGCCTAGATGTTATCACTGCCTGTATCTGTAGGTCTCATTTTGTCCCTAATTATAGACTATTGAGAATTACTTGACAAGTGTAAAAATGCAAGTTTGGACAGATAAACGACAGGTCGAGAGAGAAAAAGAGAAAGGGAAACCTTAATCATAGGTGTTTATAGAAGCGATGCGACCGATGTAGATGAAGAAGTATGGTTTTTCGTATTTGTTGAATCATTTATCCAAGTATTTCCTAGTATCTATGGTTATTGTGATCTTTTTAAGCAAGCTCATCTGATGCATATATTTAAGTATTGTTGTCAGTTTGATTAAATTTATTGTGAAATAATTATAAAGAATTCCAACGTGATAATCTAGTTGTAATGAATATTTTAATTAGTTCACTGTTTTCACCATACATATACCCTTTATGTTTATTATTGTTCGTTATAAATGTCTCTTCTTGTCTTAGAATCTATATATTTATTATAGTTCATCGAAATTTTCTGTAATCGTTTGATTATTTGTATCATACAGCTTGTATTGGTCTTTCCTAGTAGTAAGATTTTTTTCTATTTTTTATTCTTAAAGAATTACATATATAAAAAGTTAATCGAATATATAAAAAGCAAAAAAGTGTATAATTTTGAACTTTATGAATTAAAACTTTCGGATTTTTCATTATTAAAGGAAGTTTTATTTTGAAAAAACAGTCATGATTTTTGAAAACGTTTTTTTTTTCTTGCTTAAAATAAGCTGTGGGTCCTACGGGGCAAGTATGCCCGTTGTGTGAGTGCTCCACACTCTTATTATCGTTTATTCAATTCAACAAAATTACAGTATGTTCTTGATTATTACATAAATCATAATAGTAACAAACCTAAATTAATATATACTTTAAAAATGTATATTTATATATATATATATATATATATATATATATATACATGCCCATACGTACACACAATATAAATATGCATTTATACACAAATACATGTCGGTAGCTTAGTATATCTTTGAGAGGTAAGAGCAAGCAAGGAAAGTAACGAAAAAGGGGAAAAAATAAATAAATGCGTGAATACACAATATAATAAAACGGAAAGATTCGGGACGAACTCGGTTTTTAATTTTTGCACCTTCCATATTTTCTTTTTTCCACATACCAATTTTCTTTTTTCGTTTAATATATGATTGGAGATAGAACTTATTAATTCAATTAGAACTGAATATCATCTTTGGTATCAATTCGTAAATTTGACGCCGAAGAATAAATGTAATACATATTGCTTTGATTTCTTGTTATTCGAGTTCGTTCGCCTGGATGGTGATCTTATATTATTTTATATTAAACTCTAGTAATCTATAATAGTAATAGTACATCTTGGGATATAATCTGCAAGGTTTTGATAAATTCGCATTGGGTAAACCTAGAAACTTTAATAGATGAATACTCTTATTTGTGAATCAAAAATTTAAGCATACATTAGGTAAATCTGATAATGAGTGTCTTGACTATATATCTGGATCGATTCACATTAATGATAAGAAAATAATGCACCTCATTACGGTGTATCGATTACCAAGTAAACAAAGCAAGGATTTTATTAGAGAATTTGACAGGCTATTAAAATTCATTGATGTGGATGCTGATCTAATAGTTGTGGGGGACTTCAATTTTGATACGTTACGACCATCTGGAGTAATTGCGAAATTTTTAAACACTATTGCGAATTATGAAGGCTTTTGGTGGTTAATTAACCTATCAACCAAAGAGCAGATTATGAAAAATATCGACAACTACTTCGTTAGATTAAAATGTAATTATATTCTTGGAGGTGTGGTAAATTCAGCATTATCTGATCATTATATTATATGATGTGCTTTTGAAACTCAATATAGTTCTTGGGATTGTTGTAACAACAAAACAAAGATAAAAATTAACGAGAAACTTTTATATAATAAAATAAGTAATTTTAGATGGAAAGGTTATGCAAATTTGGATGAGCCTGACGAGATATACGACTTAATATGTAAAAAACTGACAGAATTTTATAGGGATTCGTTGTCTATATTTACTGTGGGAAATAAAGCACGGGAATTGCCAATAAAAAAATGAATGAATATGGAGATATTAAAACGAATTAGGTAGAGATAGGTATTGTAAAAAGTGGAAGAATCAAAACTCTAATGCTAAATATAGAACTACAGGAATTATGTTAAAAAAGAAATTAGAGAGGCGAAGGGTAAGTATTATGTCACTTATTTTACATAACTCTACAAACACCAAGAAAATGGAGGGTAATAAATTCTGTTATTAAAGGTTTTAGTAATAATTCAATCGATGTCATCATTAATAAACATTTTGGTAAGTCGCAAGGCATTCCCAATAAATTCCTAACCCAGTATATATTGAATCCTGTTAAATGCTACCACAGATGTAATTTAATAAGGCGACTTCTGCATTTCCTTGACGCAAACGCTGTCCTATCACCTATGCAAGCTAGAGGCCAAAAATCGAAGTCAACCGTTAATAATTTATTGAGCCTTCAAAGGCAAACGCATTCGACCACGCATCGAGGCAACACTTACTTCGGAAATTAAAAGCGATCGGGTTGGACTGTAAGCTGGGGCGATACATTCACAACTGATTTCGAGCAAAGTTCCATTAGAGAATGGGGTACCTCAAGGTTCCGCCTTAAGTGCTACCCTTTTTATTCTCTATGTAAACGAGGTTGTTGACTGCTTCAGACCTCCAATGAGTGCTCGCCTATATGTAGACTAAACATATCCGTGCCACCTAATATCCCTTCTTTGGCCCAGTCTATCCTGCAAAACACCATTAATAGATTGCAGCAATAGTCAGGAAACAATGGACTAGATTTCTCCTCTCGGAAGTCTCAATATGTTGTATTCCATAGAGGTCGCCTCGTTCAGAATCCACCATCACTACAACTACACAGTAATACAATTCCTTATAAAACAACAGTAACTTTCTTTGGAATCTTGATGGACGCTAAACTGACTTGGAAACCTTTCATATCCGATTTAAAAGCTAAATCTCTTCAATCTTTAAGGGTGATCAAGTTCCTATCAAATCCCAAATTTAATGTCCAACCAAAGTTTCTTCTAAATATCTACAAAGCATTAGTCCTCAGCAAAATCAATTATGGGAGTCAGGTGTACTCGTCAGCGAGCGGTTCCTTATTAAAAACACTTGATCCAGTTCATAACGCCGCTATTCGCATGATACTTGGCGCCCATCGTACATCTCCAGCTAAAATCCTATGTTCGTTAGCTGGTGTCCCACCTTTATCTTATAGCAGAAAGTTCTTCTCTTACCGTGATATGCTTTCATGGGCCGCGGAGAATCACAGTGACGTAATTATAGAGCCCTGACTTTCCCAAAGATAAGCTACCTAAAGTCAATGCAATTTTGTTGCAAAATAACATAAAGCCTAACTTTACACCCAGAATGGACTTTTCAAAACTACCTTCACCCTAGGCTTCTTTTCAGGTAGAAACTATTACAATCCTCACCGATAACAATCACCCACCATCACTGCGAGGGCACAGGGCGCTAGGCATTATTAATAAATATACCACATTTTCGAAAGCATACACTGATGGATCCAAAGCTAATAAGTCCAAGGTTGCTCCAGCTGCATGCGCTATCGAAATAGACGGAATCACGGAGAGCATACGGTTGAACTACGTTGTATCGATTGCGGAATCCGAAATGTATGCTGTGTTGTTTTGTCTTCAGGCATATTTAGAACTGAGACCTCAACCGCTCGGAATCTTACTGGTGACTGATTCCTTGCAGTCCATGCGTACTTTTCAATCGGATCACCCTAAATCATTAATGGTCCTAGAAGTTCTGGCTATCTCATACCAGCTGAGCCGAAGAGGATGCCGAGTTGGTTTTTTACGGAATTCCGGGGAATGAGCGGGTGGACCTGATCGCTCGGTCATCTATGATGTGCCCAATGCCGCTATTTGCTTACGGTCCATTATCCTTGAGAAGTTTCCTGTCGAATGTAGTCTTCGCACAGTGGAATCATGATTGGATGTTTCAATCGACCTTTCTCAGAGAATTTAAATCTACGACGGAGCCACGGTGGCCTCAAGTCGGAACGGAACGCAGAGTGTTGTCGGCAGTCAATCGCCTGAGAACGGGACATACGTCTTTTTCCCACGACTACATCAGTTTCGCTCATCGTGCTGAAATGCACACGTCTTAACGGATTGCGGACTTGTAGACATCTTCTTAAATACCCCTATCGCTTTGAGCAACCTTATGACTTTCATTCAGTCTAACGAGCTGATGAGTCTAATTTAAAACGCGGGTCCACTCACTGCGATAACCTGGGTAGTTACATGCAGCGTGTGGTTTAGTACCCCTCCTTAAATTTAAAAAAAAAAAGAATAATAACAAATGAGTTATAGGCCGACTATTTAAATAAGGTGACCTTTTTTATTCCGAAAATTAGTGAGAATGAGATTAGCGAAGTAGTAAAGAAAATAAAAGACAATAAATCACCGGAATACGATGGGATTAGAATTGTTGATATTAAACGGCATATTGGATTGATAGGACCTTTATTAGTTAATAATCGGTAAAAAGAGGGAAAGTGCCGAACTTGCTCAAAGTAGGCATAGTGTGGCCAATATACAAGAAAGGGAAACGTATTGATTGCTCCAACTATAGGTCAATTACTATCGCCTCGATAATTGCAAACATAGTGGAACACTATATTGCCAGCCATTTAAGAGGTAACCTAGAGAGAAATGAAATATTACATCCACTGCAATTTGTCCTAAGGAGAAAGAAATCAACATCAGAGTTGCTAAAAATTTTTGTTAACAATATATATGAAGGTCTGGCCAAAGGGAATCAATTTTTTTATTGATCTAAACGAAGCTTTTGATACGATGAGCTATGATAAATTAATAAGGGAACTGTGGAACATCGGTTAACAATCAAAAAAAGTGGTTCGAGGACTACTTAAAAAATCTGAAGTTAAGGATAAAAATAAATGATAGTCGAAGTACTGAGGGAGATTTAACTGCGGGTGTAGGGCAAGGTGCAATACTAGCACCTTTATTATTTCTGACATATACCAAATATCCTCTATAAATATATCAAATACGCGAAATAATTTGCTTTTGCTGATGATATTGTGTTGTGGTTGAAAATTCGAATATACATAAAGGGGAGGACTTACTTCAAAAAGATTTTAACTCTTTTGTAATTTGGGCGCATACTCAAGGCTTTTCCATTAATACGGATAAATCTAAAATGATGCACATAGAGCCATTACAGGACTTTTATCAAAAGTTCTAATCAAATGTCATAATTGTAGTTATGCGAATAACTCTAATTATTGCAGTGATGATTGTATGATGATGCAAAATGTGCAGAAAATCAAATATTTAGGGGTAACGATTGATAGTACTGTAAGTTTCAAACATCATATTTCGGAACTAATAAAAAATATCAGGTAATCTTCACCGGTGATTTATAGACTTAGGACATTGTTACATCCTATAATTTTAAGACAATACTATAATGCTCTGATATCATTGAGGATATCTTGCGCTATACAAGCATGAGCAGGAGCTAATAAATCTGAACATCAAAAAATAAACGCTATTCACAAAAAAGTTTAAAACTCATTGCACAAAAGGATTTAAATCAAGGGAGGAGTAATCTTAATTGATGGGAGGAAACGGAAGAATTACCGACTAAACTGGAGTATTATCTATTTATTTTGTATAATTATAAGCTGTATCCTCCCGACCTAAGACCAATAATATGATGAAGGTAACTAGAGCTTCGTCCAAAGTTGCATATATTAAGCCTAAGGGTATAAATAATTTTACTAATAAAACAAAGGACTCTGTACTGATTGACTTGTTAGAGAAAATTCCGATGGATCACATGAACATTAAGAATAAAAAAAATTGCTTGCTAAAAATTAAAAATTGGCTGCTGGGAAATTACAATTACTGCAATTGAAAAGAGAAATGGAAGGATTATGTAAGTGTTTCTTTTTCACATTTTTTTTCCTGTGGTTTTTATACGAATTGCTATTTTGGAGGGTGTAGGAATTGTATTTTTTTTTTTTTTGCTTCCTTTTGTTTATTTTTTGATTAAGCGTTCTTTGGTTATTTTTAGTATTTTTTTATATTTTGGGGGGGCGCCAGCGGCACTGACCCAACAACAACAGAAATTAGAGAAAGGGTCAAATAAAGAGGCGATTAGAAATAGAGCTTAGAAAAGATTGGAGTACAGGGATTATATCTGGAGATGGAAAGGAAAGGACAAAAGAAGAATTATACGGAGCAGGAAGACCCAGTGCCAAGATTTTGGAGTACAAAACAGAGCGCTCGGAATCAAGGGCGGGGAATTCAAAGAAGATGTGGTTTGCATCACATATGAGAGGAGAGATGGAATTATGAAGGGGACAATCGGGAGAAGAGGACAGGGAAAAACGAAAACGTGAAGAGGGTAGAAGGGAGTGATTAATACGCAGTTTGATTAAGGAAATGATCGTGGAGCGTTGATAAGAATAGGATTGAAACCACGGCTGAGAAGAGGGAACCGGCTGAATTTGAAGATAATGAGAGGCGGGATTAGAAAATAGGGAAGGATAGATGTCCGGCCATAGTCGGGAATGATTAGCTGAGGAAAGAAGGAGGATGTCCGAGGTAGGAATGTTGTAGAATAAAGGACCATCGCGGGCGGCCGAACGGGCTAAAAAGTCCGCTAACTCGTTGCCCTCGATGCCAGAGTGACTAGGAACCCACAAAAGGTCAATAGTAATGGAACGGGATGAGAGTAGATTGGATATGAGAAAACGAATTAGAAGAATAATAGAATTGGAGGAATGAGAAGGAGGTGAAGAAATGGCTTGAAGAACACTTTTGGAGTAGGAGACAATCAGACATTTACTGATCCCTCTTATGGATGGAATGAACGAGACTGCGCGTAAAATGGAAATAGACTCCGCTGTGAAGATAGAACAGAAGGAAGGGAGCTTGAAGGACTCAGAGTGATTCAGTGAGAGGGAGGTAAACGTGCCGCCCATCCCGTTCTCGTTTTTAGAACCGTCAGTGAAGAATGTTAGGTGAGAAGGAAAAGATGTGTCAAGCATGTGGAGGAATTCGGCTGGATTGAAGAATGTGCGATGGAGCTGGTTTGGAAAGGGAGAGAGAAAAGATTAGTAGTCTGCTAAATGCTGGAAAAGTCATGGGAAAAGTAAGGAAGCTTGGAATAAGAAAAGACATAAGGCGAAAAATTGGAGACTCGAGCTGCTGCAAGAGAAAGGATTGGGATTTTGTGAAGAACAAAACGCCATTGGTTTTTAATACTAAGATAGGAAGAGATAAGATTAGATGAGGACACAGACAGCCGTTTAATTAGAAAATTATAACCAAGCTGCGATCTGCGGATAAAAAGTGGTTGTATAGCAGATTCAGAGAGGATAGCAGGAATGGGAGAGAAGATTTTAGCGCTCCAATGCACAACCGAAGGCAGCAGTTTTGAACTTTGTCCAGTTTGGCGAGGAGAGATTTAGAGGAATTTCCATAGATTAAGGAGCAGTAATCGATTCTGGAACGAATTATCGCTTTGTAAAGGATTAGGAGAATGGAAGGGTCACCACCTCATTTGGATGGATATCGGGCTTTCAGAAGATTGAGTCTTTTGAGGGAAGAATTGTAGAAATAGTTAATGTGTTCATGGAAAGTGAGTCGGCTGTTGAGAATAACACGAAGGTAGTAGAATTTTTAGTAGAAATTTATATTACGTTTCTTTTTTTTTTGTGTGTGTTAAGAATTGTGACACATTTGTTCTTTATAGCGGTTAATTGTATATGATCTATTGTAGCTTTATTACAAATAAACATTATAGACGTGTTGAGAACCTACAGACGAGCGGTTGCCTTGTGGTTTTCCATATGTTATTTAAATTTAAAAAATAAAATAAAATAAAAAACATTCTTTGTTTTCCTTTTTCGACACGGACTTTCTCTATATTTGATTTCCATATAAAATTCTAAACATTATTATCGCATTATAATGGTAGTATCTGTTTTATTTTGTATAAGGCTGGAATTGTCTGTCTTATTTTCAAATTTAAACTTTGAATGTGTTTTTTCCAATTTAAGAATTTATAGATATATATTCCTAGATATTTAAAATCTTTTACTTTCTTTAAAGGTGGACATAAACATGACTGAGTTGTTAAAATTTCATGGAGTTCGTATAAGCAATTGTTATTATGATGTATGATTCGCGCGTCGTATATCTTATGTTTAGCACTGTTCCGAATATGTAATAATTTATATTTATATATAACCTCCTATCATGTACTTATTTATCAAAATTATTTGTATCCTCTTCTAATAATTTTTCCGCTAGCTCTAAATTTTTATGTTCAATTAATGTATCATCGGAAAAAACATATATCTTTGCATTTTTTTAATATGCTTATATGGTGAGTTCGTATATATTAAATAATGAATAGGAGCCAATATAGACCTAGTTTATATTGGATAGTTTTTTCATTACTTTTATTCCCCGCAATTTTTACTATGCTTTTCCTATTTTTTATATAATTCTTAAACCACTTTAGTCGATTATTTATAATGACTAGATTTTTAAAATCTTTAATCGGTAATTCATGGTCAGCTAAATCAAAAGCTTTAGATAAGTCAATAAAAGTAATTATAAATTGGTTCCCTATCGATAGTCCCATATTTATCTTATTTACAATTCTTCTTAGTAATATTTTCTTGGATCTTTTTTCTCTAAATCCGTGTTGGTGTTCATAGAGTAGGTTGTTTTTTCCCACAATTTCTTAAATGTTTATCAATGTAATGTTCTAATAATTTAGCTACCATAGATATTATTGTTATTAGACGGCAATTTTCAACTTCGTTTTACCTCCTTTTTTATATACCGGTCTTTAGTTCATCTAGAGTGCTCGCTTCCTTTATGGAGTAGATGATCATATTAGTTAAAAGAGGAATAAATATATTTGAGTTTTGTTTAGTATCTTTAACTCTAATTTCGTCCCATCCAGGCCTTATGAACTTTTAGATGCCTAATTATTACTTATATTTAGGATTTATTGGTAGGCAGAGTGAAAAGAGAAGACGAAGTAAAATTATAGTGTTCGTAGCTGAATGTCACATTTATGTCTATGATCTTCTACCGAACAAGTATTCACTAAATTGT
Source organism: Icerya purchasi (assembly GCA_039619475.1). Lineage (NCBI taxonomy): Eukaryota > Metazoa > Arthropoda > Insecta > Hemiptera > Monophlebidae > Icerya > Icerya purchasi. The sequence goes on along the minus strand of CM077116.1, from coordinate 40,935,283 downwards.
TCAACTAGTACTGTAGTGTTTTCAAAATGTTTTATAATAAAATCATTTATTGTTGATTTGTTTTTTGTTTTTTTTTTTTATTCACAATATTATTGATTATATTCCATACTTTTTCTACTATCATTATTAGAGATCACCATTTGACTTTGGTAATATTTCTGTTTTAATTATATTCCGATATTTTCTAAATAGGTTTTAATATTGGATATTAGTTCTATTTCCTTTACTAAGTTTGAATTACCGATCTCTAATTTTCGTAAAATTAATTATTTCTTGACTCATCCATTCATTTCTAATATTATATGTAGGCTACCATTTTTTACTTTCACTTACTTCCAAGTTCTTTATATTTCTTTTTAAAAACTGATTCTATATAATCATATATGTTTCCAGTCGTTATGTTGCTTACTCATTTCAGTTATACTTATTTATTTTTATTGTGTAAACTTTTTTCATTGAAAACATATTCCAGCGAATTTTTTAGATGTTGAAATTTCCGATTCGAGATACTAAATGCACAACAGGTTACGTAATGGTCAGATATTTTCATATTAATTATTTCTGAGATAATTTAATTTGTTTTGTACTTCATAGGTATATTATCTACGTAGGACTGAATCCTTCTGTCTATCTGTTCTTCTTCTCTCGTAATTTCATTTATTAACTGTACTCCTCCTGATCTATAAATTACGTTTAAAAAGTTCTCAACCTGTGCATTTTGAAGAAATAAGTCAATATTATAAATTAAACGTAATAGATTATTTTCGCACATATCTATATCTATCATCACCAGATTCATACTTGGTCTATTATAAACTTTCTAAATATTATATCTAAATTTATTATTTACAAACACAATTATTCTTCCGTTATACCACATTAGTCTTTGTAGTTCAATATTTGTGAAACCTGCTTTATTGTATGAATTTAATTCGTTCTCTCTTATGACACTTAAAGGTGACCCTGTGAATGTAAATGCTAATAAAATTTTGAATGCTAAATCAATATTTTTTTGACCTTTTTTTATTTTTAAGTTTTCTGTTTCGAATTAATTATCACTTGCGAATTATTAATATTTTACACTGTTCCTCTTTAAGGTTTTAATCATTTATGTATAGGGTAATGTGGACGGAAAACTTTTTTTTCAGAAGAGACGGTTATAAATTACCGAAGCATTACATGTGGTTGAAGAAAATGTTAATAGCATAACCAATATACTATGCTCTATGTGTATATAATTTTCATACAGCGAACCAGACAAAAATGTTCTGTGGGCCGCAACAGGATTAGGCCTTCGTCTTATTACTGTATTTGTTGTTGTTACACATTGTTAACCTTTTTAATTATGATAAAAATAAACTTTAACACTTTTATAACAATTATATATATATATAATTTTTAAATCCCCGACGCGTTTCGAAGCAAACACTTCATGTTCACGGGAGTAATTATTGTTTTAAATAAAATATTACAAGTTTCCACTGAGTCATTCAAATTTTTTTCTGTCTAAAAAATGTTCCATTTCTTTATTATTGTTTTTTTTTTAACGGTAAATTTTAAAGTAAAAATATTTATTATCGGACTTGTAATTCATTCAGTTTTCTGCATGAAAACTATTAAATAAAATCAATGAACTAATCTTGTTCGAATTTTATTTTTACGTTGATATCTTTGCACCGTATACTAACACCGTTGCATTGAAATTATACTTTAATTTTCTTTTTTGTATCATTCCTGCGATGTTGGTTAGAGAATATTTAATTAGTTATTTTTTTAATTACGGCAAATTATCCTGCGGCGGCGTGTATTTTTATTTGTTTCTTTTTAGTTTTTGTTTAATACTGTTTCATATAAATCTATGTAGGGGAATCGTAAAGTCAACTGCTGGAATTGTTATTGTACAATTAAGAAATAATGACGGATACGTTCTGCGATCGTGGGAATTTTTGTCTGACGAAAAAAAACGAATTATATTTATAGTTCCATTAGTCGAAGTTCGAAAAGCGAAAATTATTTTCATCGAGGATGCAACCGGTAACATCATTAAAGAAGATATTCAGCAGTTTATTTGATCGTTTCGATGCCCTCATCGGACCTCGCGCAAAAATAAAAACCTTCATAATTACATCTTGCCTGCTAGTTGCTGTTGAAGTATTATTATTTTTTAGTAAAAACTAGCACCGAAGTATACATAAAAAAGAATCGTCGGAGCGCCTTCGTATGCGTTATGTTATTTTTTTGTATTGACTTGTTTTTTTGAACATAAAATGTGCTTTTAACTAGAATTTACTTCAAAATCGCGTTAAATAAAAATGTTTTCTAAATATGTAACAATTTTTTTTTTTTGTTAATCAAAATATGTTTAAGCAAATATTCTATAAATTTAAAACGCCAAAATAAAATTATAATTCTCAAATTACGATATAAATGAAAGCATAATCGAAAATACAGTTTCCCCCCGGCTGTAATTATTCGGAAGAAGTTTGTTTTGCGTCTCTTTCTTTTTTGTAACATAAGCAAATTTAAAGCGCATAATTATTGAGCTTTAAGGATTTTTCCATTTTCAGCGGTTAAATACGAAAAAAATTGGTAGACACGGAATGCAAATTTAGCCTGAAATTAAATCGATACATTTATATAGTACTTTATTCTGACGATATGAAAATTTATACTGTTCCGCAAAACAAAAATGGCTTACATTTTTCAAGAAACCAAACGGATAAAAGCCGGCAGTAATGTTGACCCATGATATGGACTGCTCTTTTTAATGGCAGCCAAATCGTAGCTGTTCAAGAAAAAGTCGAAATACAGAGCAGTGACAAAGACAACAAAAGATAAAGAAGCAAAACGATATTGTTTATAATTTCTTGACTATTTCTCATAACTTTGCATGTGCGCGTATACGTGTGTATATTTAATTTAAAAATGACGACGAAAAACGCATATATAAAAAGACAAATTTCTAAAGAGTAATTTCTTCTTATTTTTTATCAGAAGTCCGAAATGGATATGGGCGCAGAAGTCGAAATTGGTAATTTCATGATATATATATGTATATATGTTTCCAATATAATTATAAGAGGGGGTATCTTATTCCAACGGGTTTTTTAGTATTAAAAATAGAAAACGCGAAAAAAAATTAATTGTTTCGTAAAAACTAATCGTAATATGAAGTTGAGTATTACGTCATGCTATGCTTCTTGACGCAAAGTGCGCATTATTTAATGTTAAACAAAATGAAACAATATTTTCCAGTTTTGTTTTTTCTTAAAACTTCAAAAAATTGTTTATAAATTACAAGTGTTTGCGTAGATGTTCGATGAATTCCCGGAACATACGCAACATTTTGTGGCAAATGTGTATGCATGTGAAAAGTTATTATGACTTTTATAAGTCAGATATAACCAAATTATTAAATTTTTCTTACGCGTGCTTTAAAAATTTGTAATATCATCTGCTATGATCCGTGAAATTCGATCTCGAAAGACGAAACAATGATCAGGGTCCCTCTGTATTTTTTTTTTGTTTTTTGCCCCGGATTTCTTAAAATGTATGTTTATAATTATTTTAGCGTGTAATACCCAAGTATGATATTATCTGTTGTTTTTTTTTTACAGTATTTCATATAAATATATAATGAACAAATTACATACGGATTTTCTAACTGATCGCAACATGAATAGAATTTTAACAATACCTGAAAAATTTTCTGAGTGTGTGTGCGTATCTAGCGGTGAATACAATCAATCAAGGTCATACCAAAACGTTTAGTAACACTGTAATATTTAAAATGTCTCTAGATTGTACTCCTATACTGTAGAGATAGCAGCAATTTATACAGCGTTGCTACATGAAAGCGGCTTTAAAAGTAAAAAATTCTTATTACGACTGATACTCACTCTCGTGTTTAATGAAAATTAATTAGTAATAAAACAGAAATGTTCTAAATATTCTATAAAACATATTGAAAATATGTGGTAAATTAAATGAAAATGGCAATGTCATGCAGCTCAAATGGATTCGTAAACATACTGAAGAGAGTGATGTAGTGGATGATAACCCAGCAAAATCTTTCCATTCAAAAAATAAAATAAAATTAAAAAATAATATAAGATTACTCGATGAGAAAGTATATTTGAAAATACTAGTAAGTATTGTAGTAGATATTATATATAATCTTAAGAACAATACTTATAATTTGATAAGATTAAGCGCAGATTATATTCTAATACAGAAAACGTTAAAAAAAACAAAACTTCGATTAATAGGCTCAGAATACGAGCGCGGAGAATAAGCGAGTTAGCACATATGGTCTCGAGTTGCGAGGTGTATGCTGTTAACAGAGATCAGCTGTATCCTGAGTTTTTTAATTTTTAATTCATCCGGATTCGACGACCACTATTGTGGGAGCATTGTATAAACTGTTTAAAAAGAACAATGTAAGTTTATATATGTTAAAATTTATTTCGAATAACAGTTAAAAGCTTAAAAACATTTTGTCCATGAACTATTTTTTAAGGAAGTGATTACAGCATGTTTGGAAAAAAGTTAAAAGGTTATACAAAAAAATGAAGAAGATCTAATACTTAACGATAACAGCTCAAATCTGCAACGATAACGATCGACAAAGTTTTTTTACATGGTATGTAGTATCAGTGATCAACGAATCGGTATATATCATAAATAATGACCATTTTTTTGAATCGTTTTAAATCTCTTTCGCTTATGTTGTTTTTTTTTCGTTTCGTGTCTTGTACAGATGCTCCGTAAAATTTTCGGAATTTTCAAATGATTTCTATTTATATGGAAAATTAAATTATTCGTCCGGTTGTGTAATTAGGTTATTCGAATTATAAATGCAATAAAAAATTGCGGAATGAAATAATAGTACAGAAATAAAATAGAAAAAATTAAATTTTTTATCAAATTAGGTAAATATTTTAACTCGGGAAGCAATCCAAAACTGTAGAAGCATCTGCTCAGTTTTTGGACATTTGCGAAAGACGCCTTTTGCAGTTAATTATTTCCAAAGAAAAAGTAAAATGGTGTTTTGACTTCTGTACCCGTTTTTTTTAATCTATACTGTTTTTCGTCTTTAATATTAATTCCTCGCAATAACAACTATCGTATTTCAAAATGATCAGTTAAGCGTGATTTAAAAAATAAATTATATCACTAATCAAATTTTTTAGATAAAATAAAGGATCGTTTTTTTTTTATTAAAATTTCGTCAAAAAAAAAATCCTTAGTTTTTTAATAATAGAAATAGCCAGCAATCCTTTAATGGACGGTTCTTGCATTTAAGGAAATTAGCTAAATCGATTATATACTTTTACTTCTCCGCTGCTGGAATTTAAAGTAAAATACAACCGCACATTAAACATCCAAGAAAAAGAAATGATCAAAAATTTGTCGAATATGCTCAAATGACATTTTTTTTTAACTAGACTGATTACTTTTTCACTATCCGTATCGCGGATAAACAAAAATAAGAATACTAAAAACAAACACTGTAGCACACAAACTTCGCCCGAAATTCTAATGAAAAAACAAAATATATTGGTCGCATGAAACTGGTCGTACGAATTCACACACGAGTTCGTAAGAATTCGTAAGAAAAAATTGCAAGCAATGTAACTACGCGCATAACTCTGTACACCAGGAGTTCCCAACTAGGGGGCATAGAAAGATGTCAAGGGGGGCGGAGTACGTTTGCATTTTCGAAAGAAAAATTAATTTAACGCGTAAATTAAATATCGTACGTACTATGGACGCTCAGTAAATAACGTGACATACCTTCGAAAATGACTTTCCAGGCATCCAAAAATTATAAAAAAAAAGTACTAAAGAAATTAGAAGGAATGAAAACATTAAGGCATTTATCATACTGGGTCATAAGTGTATCGATACCGTCAAGGTAAGATTGACGGTGCATTTAGCGAAAAACTTTTTTACTGCCTCCACGACCTCCTTGTCTGTTATGAAACATTTTCCATCCGGATTGCGTTTAAAATGGGGATAAGCGTGAAAATCGGAAGGTGCCGTCGAAAGAGATTTTTTTTTCCCCTAAAGCAAAATCATTCAAGCGCATGAAATTGGATAAATCGGGAAATTAGCACACAGGTGTATCGTAGCATCTCAAAACTTCATTTGTAGTAGCTTATTTGATAGCGAAGCAAAAAAAACCTCACACTATCGGCGAGGAATTAATCAAACTATGCACCCTAAAAGCCACGCAGGTAATTTTAGGAGAAGAATCCGAGCAAAAAATGAAATCGATTTCTTTTTCGAATAACACAATCAAGCGTAGAATCGATGATATTGCAGTATACATAAAATTACAAATAATTAACAAATTAAAATTATCGCCATTTTTTGTCATTAGTTGTGATGAATCTATCGATATCGTTAATTATGCACAGTTAATAGTTTATGTTCGTTACGTCAGTGGAAATCACATTGAAGAAGGGATTTTGTATTCCCAACCTTTGACAGCAGGCACTAAATCTGAAGATATATTTAATTCAATATCTGATTTTATCGAAAAAATGATTGGGATTGAAATAAACTCATTGGACTTTGCACAGAGGACACTCCTGCAATGATAGGTGTACGATCGAGCTTAGCTTAAAAACTCAAGGAAAAGAATCCCGCGATAGTGTACATATATTAATTGTGTTATTCATTGACAAACTTTGGCTTCCAAAATATTTCCACAGAAATTACGAAAGATCGTAAACTGCATCAAGAGCAGCGCTTTGAACAGTCGATTATTTATTTTACTTTGCGAAGATCTGGATTCTTATCACATAGTCTTTATATTCCACACAGAAGTACGTTGGTTGTCTAAGGGCAACATGTTGGCTTCCTTTTATGAATTAAAAGGAGACCATCCTCTTTCTTGAGTTCAAAGAAAAAAAAGATTTTTTAAAATGCTCAACAATGAATAATTTCAATGGAAGTTGCCCTATTTGACTGATATATGTTTGATGCCTTGAATCAGCCAAACTTGAAGCTTCAGGGCGGAAACGGCACTGCAATAAGTAACTATGATCATATTAAAGGGTTCATATCAAGGTTTCAACTTTAGATCAAAGGTGTCTGCTGAAAATGTAATAATATTTTTTTCTCGGCTATTAGTACCAATTGGAAATAAAAAACTGGACGAAAATTTGGAAGCTGAAATACAAACTCATTTGCAAGCGCTGGAAAAAACGAACTTCACCGGTACTAACGGGACATTAATTCAAAGTTATGGCACATGACCAGAAATCCATTTTTTGTCGATGTCTTACAATTACCACAAGAAGTTCAGGAAGAATTTCTAGATATGAAGGCCGATTCGACCAAAAACGATCACTTCCATCTCTTGACATTGAAGAAATTTTGGATCAAACGATTCCTTGTTAATTCGAAAGTCGCCTCTCTTGCTTTGGGAACACTTATTCCTTTAGCGTTTTAATTAACTCGCTTTGTCAGTCTGTCATTCTATCTGTCTGTCTGCGGGGAATCTTGCGAACGATTTTTCACCTACTTCCCAATGAATTAAAAAAGTGTCCTTTTGCAGAAATGCTTGTTATAGATGGCAAACCAATATTATGCAACATCTGGGCTTCCAACTTTAAAATTAGACCCTCGGGGCGCCGAAAGCTCAAAATTCTGGAAAAAAATATTTTTTTCTTTTGAGCATGTGATATATCGTTGGAAAGATCGCTATTTGTCGAGAACAAAACCATATTTTATTTCTTTAATGAAACTTTCCAAGTTTACGAAAAGTTCAAAAAAGCGCGAGATCTAATATGTAGCTCCCTCTTTGCGACACGAGTATTATAGCTAAAAATTTTGAACAAGGTTGAAAATATGCACATGCACGTGTATTTCTGTGGTTAGGAATATCTAGGTTTCCAACTTTAAAATTAGCCCCTCGGGGCTTCAAGAGCTCGAAATTTAAAAAAAAAATTTTTTTTTTTTTCGGGCATATGATATATCGTTGGAAAGAGCGCTATTTATCGGGAACAAACTCGTATTTCATTTTTTTAACGAAAAATTGAAAGTTTACTAAAAGTTTAAAAAGGTACAAAAAATGACGTGTAGCCCCAACTTTATAGCTAAAAATATTGAACAAAGTTTAAAAAATGCGCATCCTCGTGTATTTCTTTACTTTGGAAGATTTGGGTTTTCAACTTTAAAATCAGACCCTTGGGGTGTTGAAAGCTCGAAAAATTCAAAAAAAATATTTCTTGTTTCAATCATGTAATTTATCAATGAAAAGATCTCTATTAGTCAAACATTGTGTTTCATGTACTAAGGATTCCGTATGTATTGTATGAAAAACAAAACACAATATAATTGAAAGAATGCGATCCATTATTTAATAATAAAATGTAACACAAATTTCTGTAAATATCCTATAATCAAAATATTGAATAAAATAAAGCAAAATGAAATACAATTTTATTTTTATTGTTTTTTATTAAAATACATAATAATATAAATATTTAATTATTAATCTGCGGCCCCCGCTTTTATTTTTCAGAATATTTAGTAGTTTCAGATTTTAATGTTAAGATGCGTATCTGGTAGTCGCACACTAATAAAGTTATTTTGTACTTTTTAGTGCATAAATAAAAGGCTTTTTTTAAAAAGTTTTTTTCGTTTTGTTTATTCTTCGACTTACTTATGTGAGACAGGGTTCTCAGCTCTGGTATTAGTACTCTAATTATAGTAAATTATTTCGATAAAAAACGTTTTAAATTTGATTGAAGTTTATTTTCTATAACTTAGAATTAAAATAAATAAATGTCGTTAAAACAATGTGCGTTTTTTTTTTTTATGAAAAAATTAAAAAGAACATGAAAATGTTATTTATAATCCGGGGAGGCTTAACGAAAAAAAGATTGGGAAACCATGCTGTACATGTTTGTTCCTTTCGGATCAAGTCGTAAAAATTCATACGATTTCGTACGACGAACTTTTCGTACGAATTCTGATCCAAAATAACCGCGGCCTAACTGTTCCTTCTTATTAATATCAAATGGGATTGTAACTAATTTTTTTTTTTTTAACCATTTCTTGGTAAGAATCCCTGGTTGATGAACCTCTGTCTAAAAAAAAAAATCAAATCGCTTGTAAATTTGTTTTTAAAAATTCTTAATAAAGTGAAACTGTGATTCTTTCTGTACTTGCCTTTCACCAGTCACAGCAGAAAAATTCCTATTACAATAAAAATCATCTCCGATATTTTTAATTATTAATATTCTATTAAACCTGCATTATTATTTATATATTTTCTATTATCGAATCATGTAAACAGTTGGAACGCGTGTGATTATTAGAACTCAGAATCGTTGTAGCATGGTAATTTTTTTTTTTTTTTTGAACATGTTAGCCGGGAAACTTTTTGGAGAGAAATGATAAAATGGAAGTCAAAGAAGGGGAATGATGGACAAAGAAGGAAATGATAAAATAAACGTAATTAAGTGCGGGAAGTTTAAATATTAGGTGTGGATGAGAATAAACGATAGAACACGTTCAGTTGAGAGATACACATTCATGGAAAACTTCGCGTCACTGTTTTTTTTTTTTTTTTTTGGCCCGGCACCTAAACCATGTGGCTACTTTCAATTGTTAGGAGGAATAGATAGAAACGAGAAGGTAACAGAATAAAGGCGTAAAAAACTCATTGCGGAAAATGTTTTTTTGAAAAATTCACCTGCAAACAGGTCCCCCGGCATAATAATACTTCGTTTTACAATTCGTCGGCGCCAAAAATTGATAATAAGAAATAAAGAGAAAAGAAAAAACTGAACGTACTTAGAAAAGGAATTATTTCAAAATGATCTCGATCATGTGCATGTGATAGTGTTAAAAAACTAATTTAATACAAATTTTCTCCGTTTACAATCAGTGTCGATAATAGAGGCGCGGATAGCGAGAAATAGAAGGAGAGATAAGAAAAACTTTTAATTACCTTTTCAGAGACAAGGAAAAGTAACATACTATGTACGTCTATGAGTTTTTCTATTCCGGGCGATAGTAAAATAACTGTGGAACTACTAAAAAGTTTTCCGAATACAAGCTGTATTCATAAAGTTCCTTAAAATTGAAAAATGTATGATCAAGTATCCAATAACTGTTTACACATTTTACAACGTGATATTTAAGACACTCAGCTATCATCAATTACTGTCCGCTGCGGGCTTTTTAAAGATGCAATGTGTGTAGAGAGGATAAAAGATGATATTTCGCTGGCAGACAATAACTTTTCTAAGCTTTTTATTGAACCTCGACAGTCATCGGTTTCACATTAAAACATTCGTTTTTTACTGAATTGGCAACACAGATTCATTGTCTTTCAGGATAACAACTTCTATCCTCAAGATCAAGTCTAATTAGTTCTTTACACCATTTTCGTGCAAACATCAAACATATTTCGTAATGCTCTGTCCAGCAGCGCGCGCGGAAACTTATCACAGCTGGGGCAGGGTCTCAAAAAAAAAAAAAATGCACATTGAACTTTTTACATGTAAAAGCTAAAAACGCAAAATTTTAATTGGTTCTTTCGATTTATCAATAAAACATATTTTCGTTTGGTAATAGTGCTACATCATAATTTTCCAATCGAACAAGGCACCCAGAGTTGAAATAGAGTGAAAATCGGTCATATATTATGAAAACGGATGTTGCCGCAGTCAGCAAAATAACGCAAAAACTATGTGTATATATATATATATATATATATATATGTATATAATATGCATTTCCATATTTTGGCCGCCGGATAAATACCATAAAACTACGTAGAAAATTTTATTCGATATATATATTATGTATATAAATGTTTATAATTTTTCTCTTGTATCCTCTTTGTTTTTTTTCTGCTTTTTTAAATTTTATATTTATTATATTTATTATATTTGTTATATTTATTAATATTTTATTTTCTACAGCTACTGTCACGCCCAGCGTCCTTTATACCCATCCGGAGAATAAAATAAATTTTACCGATCGGAATAATTCTATTACAAATTCGCTTCCTCAGTGCTTAACATTTATAGCAGAGGCCCTCACTGTTACAACACCTATACTCCCACATGCACTCATCTCTATTCACGTGTAAATTTCAAACATACCAGTATAATATCAAGAATAACGAAATGAGATCAGAAAAACTGTAACGAAAATAACTGAAATGAAAAAAAAATATATGGAAAACTATATAAAACTTGCTCCACTAGTACGTTCTTCCAGTTGGTTTCCAAATCAGAATGGTCTAGCTTCTTCTCCAATTGACCGGCACAGTTTTCCGAGGTTTCTTTCAGGTCCTTTCTTTTCTTTTATTTGGAAACGATATTATCTAAATTTCTCCGGAATGATTGTCGGTGCTCAGATACGATTTCGTTTATTCTGAAATAACCTTCGTTTTATCGATATGCGAAAAAGAAAATATAATACGATTTCCTATTCTTTTATATTATATTTATATCTGTACTGCCATCGTCGATGGATCTAAATTAACGTTTTAATGCTCTGGCTAAGAACGCGAGTTGTACATTATTTACGGCATAATAACAAACTAATTGAATTCTTTCGCTGTTATCAGCTCACCGAACAAGAAGCTACCTTACATTTCGGCTAACATATTTCCCTTCATGTCAGTTAATAGACACATATATATATATATATATATATATATATATATATATATATATATTAATTTCTATCGGCTACAGAGCCAACGGCCAAAATTTTAACTTGAAAAGGTTTTTGTAGATGAATTTTTTAACGATTAAAGAGACTGTGGCTTGACCGTTTTTTTTTACGAAAAAAAATAAAGTTCGTGCCAGCGTTATATACGTTATTCTTAATGTTATTAGCGTGACACGTGTTATTATTGCAAACAGGGCTGTGCCCAAAATTTCGAAAGGGGAAGGGGGGTTGAAAATTTTCTTCGCTTATTTATTTTATAAATAACGGTACATTTTTCACCAATATTTATACTATTAATAATTTCCATCATTTTGATTTATATATTAATAATTTATATAAATAAATTACCGTATAAACACATTAATAAAAATTACATATGTTATTGATTATACCCGTAATAACAAATTTTGCATAAAATATTAATAAACTACCTAAAAATATAAAGCGCATTTTTTCTTTTTTTTTTTTGTAATGTAAGAACACCCTAAAAAATCATCGATATTTATTTTAAATTTTTGATTTTTTTCAGATTTTTGTGTATTTATAATGAATATTTCAGTTTCAATAGCCCCCCCCCCCCTCCATAGACAAGGCCTTGATTGTAAATGTAACGAAATCGATGAAAACGTGTGCTGAACATGTAGTTACAAAAAAATAAAAATCATTTGAAAAAGATTCACTATAATCTAGTTGTTACAATAAAAAGTCGTCAATTGCGAATTTCTTTAAAAATAACAAAAAATTAAACTGTTACCATTTTTTCCCATTTTTTCTCATTTTTTTATTATTTATTTTACGAGTAATTTATCGATTTTTAATGAAACATTGTCGTACTAAAAATACGTTGTTGGCGCTTTTGAGTACACATAAAAAAAAAGTACGTGCCCACAGCTATATAATTGTAAAAGGAATGATTTAATCAGCCGAAAGTGTATTTCCGTGGAAAATTTTATAACTGAGTATGACTGTAAATTTAGCTTATCAATAAATTATAATACTTTATCGACCGTTAACGATAACCGGTTTTCACCGTAGTATTTCCATACCTTGGATTTTCCTACTCGCAAGCAGTCATTCCGGATTTTGATCGAACACGCATCCTTCTTTATAATCGTCTTCTCTTTCATCTGGCTTACCTCCGGTCCGAAATCTTGGTTTCAATCTACTCATCCGTTCCACCAATTCGCATCCTAGAATTAGTCCTCTCTTCTTCCCTCTTCTCATTTTCGATTTCTTCTGACTCTCCCCATTATCCTTTCCACAATACACCATGCTTTTAGACGTGACGCAAACAATGTTTTCTTTAATTGGTTCTGCATCTACCAATGGACACATAAACAATTTCGTCATGAAGCGTGTTTAGATGATTGTCTGCTGTAATTTATTTTTGGTAGAAAAGGCTTTTAATTAATTCGTTTTTCGCAAGATAAAGTAAATGTTTTGCAAGCTTTATAGATAAAAAAAAAAACAAAAAAAAAACAAAACAGAAGAATTAAAAAAAAAAGAAAAGGTTACACGGATTTGCGGTAAATTCGATACAAAAACGCGCCAAATTAATTGTTACAGGATTTTCACGTTACCCCCCCCCCCCCCCGGGGGGGGAGCATGAAAATGGCTGGGCTATATTTATATTTATTCGTAAATGTTTAGTTTTATTTTTTTCACTGGCAGATAATAATATTTACCGAACGGTGGCAGCTAATTTCGCTGTGACTGTATCGGCCAGCTGTTCTACGACGCTGTAGACAATCGCTGCGTTCAGGGACTGAAGAAAAAATTCTAAGGAGCAAAAAATAGATTGTCGGCGTTTAAGGAAAATAAACACGTCTGTGAAGTTGTGAGGGCTCGTACGAGCGACTGTGTGCGAGCAATTGTGTGCGAGCGACAGTTCGCGCAGGTATGGTCGAGGCAGAGTTGCCTCGTTCTCTGCTTTCAGCTTATTGTTATCCCGTGTCCGATGTTGTAGTTGTAGGTTAGTGATCGATAAAATGGGGCGGATGGGTCACCGTCAGCCGGGCTAGATGGTATATTACGCGGTTTGTGGTAGCTGATTGCATGGCCTAGAGCTTTAGCTGATCTCCCTGGCTCGGTTGTACGGCAGTGTCCATTCAGTTGCGTTACTATTTCATTCACTTTACTACAGTACTCTGCTGTTTTTTTTTTGTTTTTTTTTTTTCTACGTCCTGCGTGTGTCGTACGTGTATATACACGATTGATTATCCGCAATTTTCTCTTTTTTTTCTTTCTTTTTCGCAGCAGTATTTTTTATTTTCGAGTTTATTTGGTTTTTTGATTTTCTGATTATTTTTCGATCGTAAAGTAATTCCGTTCGCAGGCGATTAAATATTCATGTATGCCGAAGTGAAATAGTGATTGTTAAAAGAATATTCTCGGCAGTGTCGCATTTTAGTTTTCGTTCTATGAACAGTATTGTTAAATTAGTTGGAAAAACAACAAGGACAGCAGCATCTGTAGCATCGACATTCCAGCGGACCGAATTATTCGCCGCCCTAGACAACGGTATCGTACTATTATCGTTAATTCGCTGTAGAACGATCAACGCTAAGGACAACACTATTTCATCCAGCACCGACGGATCGATATTATACTCGATCGTTTATCAACAGTTCTCGATTTTTGCTATTCGTTATGCACTCAAGGCACCGATTCCATTTCACATCTCATTTTTTCGGTAACTACTTTTTACTATTTTCTCTTTCCACTTTTTTTTTCTATTTTCTTTAACCTGAATATTTACTATTCGATTGTTGGCAAATGCTGCTCGCACGACTTTAATAATTTTCACTCTCCCTACTCCGCGCCCTGCACGGTTCCGCTACCGTTCGCGTTCGCACTCGTCGCTTTTGTAACGTGAAATTGAATCAGTAGTCAAAAGTGTTTATCGCGGGATACCGCCGTCTTAAAAGGCTGCACAAGGAAATTCCGATTAAATCGACTATATTAGCTTTTATCGACGACTACTCTCCAAAAAAAAAAAAAAAAAAAAATAACTGAAAATTCTGCAATAATCTTGTGTTTTCTTCAAAATTCATAATGGAAATAAAAGGAATTAAAGTCAGTTTCAAAAGCCGCTAAAAAGTCTCGCACCGAATACTGTATTTAGTGCTGCAGAAGTCGTTTAAAATTAGTGTGTATGAATAAATTCACTAGTCAACGATAATTACATTAAAGAATTAATTGACAGAATTTTTAATATTTTATTCGGTAATTTTTCACTATAAAACTATTTAATTTTGTTTTGCTTTTGAAAAATTTGCGAGAATTAATATTTTCCGGTGCCGATTTCTATGCGAAGAAAATGTTTTTCGGTAAAACAGGTTACACTTTAAATAACGCAACATCCACGCCGTTATGTCGAATGCCGTTTAAATGCTGACACTATTATAATTAACGGTTCGGATTTATGTGCTTCATTATAGACAATTAAAGAAATAAAATAAAATTTTACGTTCCCTACATTTCGATTCGTATTATTAAATTTCCTTCTATTGAACGTTAACAAAATATATTAAAAGTATAAATCGAATTTAAAAATTGAATAATATGGGGATTTTTTCAAAATTTTCTAAATGAAAATTTTGTTCTGCCCCTATTACAGAGTAGCTTGCACCAGAGTCGTATCTAGATAAAAATTTCGGGGGTAGGTTACAATAATATTTTTTTATTTTGTTAAAATTTGAAAAAATATGAACTTGTTTTGAATTTCGGTCGTTTAATCCAAGCAGTCATTATTTCGCAGATATTTAAGGGGGGTAAACCCTGAAAACCCCCTCAGACACTGACTTGTACGGCCCAGAAAACAACATCGACACAACCGGTACGTCACATTTCAGATACAGTATAACAAAAGATTTTATTTTCATCTTATAAAATGTTCGCTGTTACTTGTAATTGCAGTGTGAACGAATGATGTACAAGATATTATATAGGATAGCGTCCCTAAGGAAATTCTTGTGGTAAAATTATCATCGTGCAGAGAATGAAGAAAGGAATTATTGCTCAAACCCTCTTGCAAGCAGTAAATTATACACCCATTTTCGTGATTTTTCGTTTTCATCTTAGCTCCATTTTTCCGAGTACCGTTTTTTTTTTTTTTTTTTTAAATTCGCAAATGCTCTGAACTTTTTTTGAGACTTTGCAGCGGAAACTTTTTTTTTTCTGGGCTCAAAAGCAAGGGGCATTGACCCAACGACTTATCTGCGAGCATTCGAAAATTTCAAGACGTCATTGAAAAAAAACGTTTAATATTATTATCGCGACAATAAATTATTTTTAGATTTTTCGGAATGGCGGAACATAATCAAAAAGAAGAAAAACAAAAACAAAAAAGCAAAAGTTACGTTTCTGACAACTTTGCATTTCGAGAAATATTTTTCGAAAAAAAAATTTACATTTATTGAAATCATATAGATTGACTTTTTTGTTGTTGTTTAATGAACTGCAAAAGACAAAAAAAAAAATATAATGTCGTCTTTTCTCAGATAACGTATTTTCTAAAGTAAGTTATACTCGTAAATTAAATATAATATCTAACTTCTTTGACAATTTCAAATGTATGATTTGAGTGTTTTCTTTTTGCATCAAATTATTCGAAATATTTAAAAATCCTCTAAATTTTTTTAAAATATCCGTTTATATGCATTATTATTAAATTAATGTAGTTTTTCTTTTCTTCGAATGCCCCCGGGGGGGGGGGACTTCTCGATAAAGCGGCTGCTACGTGAAAAAAAATAAACGCATTATAATATTCAGTTTTCGTACATTTAAGCGCGGTGTCCTAGTAGTTAAAATACTAGTACTCGGCTAACAAATCAAAGGTGTCTCTCATAGGTTTTCGATACTTGTCCGTTCCGGATTCAAGTCGCTCTCAGGTATATACCTAATCTGAAATTGAATACTGATTGTGCCGAAGAGAGTCGAGAAGAAAAAATAACAATAAATGTGATAAAAAAATATGCATGATTGGTAAAAGGGACGATGGGAAAAAATTTCTCTGCGATTCGGGGGAAAAAACACGTATATGCGAAGTACAGCGCGATATGCGGCTGCGCCAGCTGTAGGTATGTTCGTGAATGGAAAAAAAAAAAAGTTAGTTTTAGCCTTGTCGTCGCGATAGCCCAGTTGCTAAAGCGCTTGACTTCCGTTACGAAGGTCAGGGGTTCGAGCCCGAGCGACGACAGAACTTCTTATTACAAGAATTAAATAAATAATCGCTAATAATCACGTGGAAGGCAATGACAAACCACCACGTACAACATCATACGAGCGCTAGGTTAGTACACAGCAGACACACACGGGACTGATCTTGTATATCGATAAGTCAAACGATTACTAATCAGTTCCGAATGTAGTCTTGCGTATGTACACCTGCGTTGCATATAACGATTGCCTAGTACACTACCTATATCTGTACAGCTAAAAATGTACGAATAGATAGTCGCCGACTCTCAGAAGCTAAGTATGACACTATAAAGAAGAGTTTTAGCCTTGAGAATGATTTAAAAAATGGGGGTGCCGGATGGTGCCGTAACCGCGTAGGGTCTTTCTTCGGATTGTCGGGCGAGCTCAGTATAATGGGTACGCGGAGCTAGCGTTACTTACGGGATGTGCTCAGGTGACTTTGGTGGGAACCTAAAGTAAGATTAAACCCTGGACCGAGAATTTTGGTTAATTTTAAAAATAGGATTAGAGTACAGGACATGTTCTACCGAGAGATGAGGGGCAGGGTCCTTCCTAGATTGGGTGTTCAGTTTAGAGGTCGGATACAGTCTAAAGGGATTTAGATTAAAGTAAATTTTAAGTTCCCGGAAGAAAACTGAGGTAAATTTTTAGCCTCGGAAAAAAATTTACATCAGATATTAAGCTCTGGCACCAGAAATGGGGTTTTTCTAAACACAATTTGAGGGTTGCGACGTTAGAGGCGGCTTTCTTTTGTGTGCCAAGGCATAGATAAATAAACTACTGCTATCATAGCTGGCCACTCTTTTGTCCATTTATTTCATTTAGCTTTTTTCTTTTTTTTTCTTTTTTATGCATCAACTCTAAATAAAGAATAACTTTTTTTTACTTTTTTTCACGAACTCGTCAATCCCGGGACCTTTACCCAGAAATAATTAAAAATGAAGAGAACAAGTTATACAACGAGCCGACGATAAGTTCTTTTCCATAATTTTTTAGTCATGTTGCCGGAATGTCCTTCGACAGGTTTTCGTAATTTTTTAACGTTTTAGTCTGTCCACATATTTTAAGGTATCTCTTCGTTTATTACATCTACTTACTCGCGTTCAACTGAAGATGCGATGATTTTAGTCCAAGCCAAAGTCGAACGTATTTCGCAAAATTTGCTATTTACACTTATTTTTTACAAAATTTAAATACAGTTTCGTATTCGATAAATTTATTACTAATTAACGAATTTAATTATCTACATTTTGGAAAAAAAATTTTAAAAATTAAATACATTCTCGTACTAAAAGAGTCTACACTAAAATTAATTATTAAACATAGAAATGAAAATGAAAAAATCCCTTCAAAAAGTGTTTGTTCTTTTTAGATGTGAAGAGGCATTATTGACTGCGCTTTTTTAAAAAATAAAAAATGTAAAGAAGAAAAAAAATCACAGCTGAGATTAGTAACCAATGATGAAGATCAAATCAAATCATCTTTTATTATTATTACTATTACTATTATTACTATTACTATTATTATTATTATTATTATTATTATTATTATTATTATTATTATTATTATTATTATTATTATTATTAATATTGCTACAAGCCACCTGTGCGCTGTACAGTGCGAATAGTGCAAATATATTCAATTTTAAAATTTATAAAATCTAGGTATACAAGATATAATAATACGAATTAAGTAATTTCGTATTGCGAAAGTGCAGATTTATCGATATTACTGTATTATTTTTAGTGTTTTTTTCTTTGCAAATTACGATAGAGCATTCAGATAGGCTGATAAATCGGATTTCAAAAAAAAAAATTCCAAATAATATTTCACTGCTACCTTATATATAAAAAAAATAATGCTCGTGAATAAAAATTGGTGTTTTTTGTACTTCGTATGGAGTGTATGATGTAGAAACATGGATAATGATAAAAACTGCGAGAAAATTTTCATTAAAATGGCTTAGGATGATGTTTTTCACAAATTGTTTTTCGGAGAAATTTTAAAAATGCGGGCTATAAATTACCGCCGCAGACATACATTCACAATTTCTTTCATATTGCAGATGCAACTGGTAAACAGCGGCTTTACTTTAACATATACGAAGTTGGCAGAGCGATTAGCATAGTGGCCAATAAGGAAGCCTTACCGTTAACGCGTGATTCGCATTTGAGTTGGATCGGATTTAAAAGTAAGTCGCACACGCTTTCGGTAAGGTGTGTACTAATGCAGAATTTTAACGAAGCGGTACCGATAAAAAAGTATAATTTTTGGCCGATGTTTCAGATGGTTCGTTTTTACTGTTCTTCATAGTTGGTGTGCGAACACGGTCATGAATAACGGCAAAAATGTGCATAACACATTGAAAACAGTACGGAAAAAATTAAAAACACCTAAAGAGGAAATTTTACAAATAATGACAAAATTATACGCAGACAAGAAATGCACAGTAAACATAAGAATAGGTCTATTAAATAAATAAGCCGGTTGCGATCACGTTAAAATGTACGCACCTGTCTGCATTGTTTGAGAAGTTATAGTGAACTACCTACGGGCAATGTGGCTGAAGGCATTTGTCTCTTTCTAATGCTTTGCTGCTTAGCGCAATGCGTAACATTCCATTTTTCATTTAATATCGTTTAATATCAATTTCCTCGTCATTGGCTTTTCCAAAATATCTTGCTCTGAATTATGCCCTTAAAAAATTATTATACCTTAATATATGGCCGAACGTACTTTCATTTCACAATATTGCGGATTAGTTACTTCTGCTGGTACTTTTCCATTTAACTTTTATTTTCCGCAATGTTTTTGTGATTTTACGCCTATGCATTATTTCCATTGTTTATAGCATATATATTAATTCGTTTGCTTAATGTCCACATGCATAACTGAGGCAGGGCATACAAATGTTGTAGCAAATTTCTTCCTACTATCGATATTTAAATGCTCGTCAGTGTATTACTTTTTGTTCTGAAATTTCGTTTTTATCTAGTCGTATTCTTCTTCTGACGTTTTTCTATACTTTTGTTATTATTATGCGAAATTATACCACCTAGGTACCAAAATCGAGCAACTTGTTGCAACAGGGAGTTGTTAATATTTATTTGTTGTTAAATCCGAATTTTTTCTTATTTACGTTAGAATTTGTTCTATTTATTTTTAACTTTATCTTTGTCCTTCGAGTTATTTCTTTTCCTCCTTCTCATTCTTCAAACTATATTATTTTCTCAATGCGTTTTCTCATTTCCATTCTACTTTAATTCCGCTCTATTACTATTGACCTTTTGTGGATTCCCAGTCATTCTGGCATCGAGGGCAACAAGTCGGTGGATTTTCTAACCCGTGATGGTCCTTTATTCTGTAATTTTCCTGCCTCGGACATCCTCCTTCTTTCCTCAGCCAATCATTCCCGACTATGATCGGACATTTATCCTTCTTTATTTTCTAATCCCGCTTCACATTATCTTCAAATACAACCGATTGTCCTCAGCCGTGGTTTTCATCTTCTTCTTATCAGCGCTTCGCGATCGTTTCTTTAATCAGACCGCAATTTAATCACTCTCTTCTCCTCTCTTCTCCTCTCTTCATTCATGTTTTCGTTTTTCCCTGTCCTCCTCTCTCGATTGTCTCCTTCACAGTTCTATCTCTACTCCCATATGTGATGCAAACCATATCTTCTTTGAATACCTCGCACATGCTTCTGAATTCTCTGCTTTGTATTCAAAAATCATAGCACTAGGTCTTCCTGCCCCTTATAATTCTTGTTTTATTCTTTCTTTTCCATCTCCATCTATAATGGCCATACTTCAACTATCCCTAATTGTCTCTCGATTCACACCATTTTATTAATTTTTATATTTGTTGGGTTAAAGCCTCTGGCGCGCCCAGAACAATATAAAATAATATCATTATTATTATTTAACCTCATCTAATTCTTTGTTAATACATACATATATAGTATGTAATGTCTTTTTCTGTTTCCGCTAGCAGGATAAGTTATTATTATTATTATTATTATTATTTTAACTCCGTTGTACCTAGAGGCTTCTCAGCCAGAGTTTCTAACTGCTATTATTTATTGTTAATTATTGTGTTTTGTTTTATTATTCATTAGTCAATGAAATTAATCAAATTGAAAAAGTCTTGTTTATGTATTTCGTTTATCGGTTTTTGATTATTTCCCGTTTTTAAACTTTTTGCATTCAAAGATCGAATATTAATCATCTGATTTCTCTTTACAGTCTTTACAGATATCCGATTCAGCAATTTTGTTTTTTCTAGTATCATTCTAAGCGATGCGCTATCGTTTCTTTGTTTCTTCTTCCCTTTCTGAAACCAAATTGGTCACCCTAGAGGTTTTCGTCAATTTTTCTTCTTATTCTACTTTAACTATGCTTAACAATACTTCGGATGAATGTGATAACGATAGTGTACTAGAGTTATTACGTTTTCCTTTAGCAATAGTTTCGCTTTTTATGAAGGGCCTTCTGGGGGATTTTACTTAATTCGAAATACCGGTTTATAATTTGGAACAATTCAGTTCTTCGTTTTCTTGATTTGCAGGGATTTCATCAATACGCCGCTCTATCCATTTTATTATTATTATTATTATTATCCAGTGCAGTTTGCATCTCATCTCTCGTTCATCCAGTTTTCTTCTTATTTTCTATACCCGAACGTTTTAATACTTTTTATTCTTTTATATTTTTCCTAGTTTATTTTTATTAATCCGTTTACCTTTATTTTATTATTTCTACTATTTCACCGGTCATCCGTGGCTTCTTTGCATTAGTTCAAAACTGTCCGATCTCTCTCTCTCTCTCTCTCAGCTACACTGGTTATTCTTTATGTTTTCTCAGATATCCGTATCTTTGCGCGCTGCTCCTATTTCTTTAGATAGTTATTGCTTTATCATCCCTGGTTCTTTTAATTTCTCCAGTAAGAATTTCATTTACTTTTTGTAACTTTTCTATAGTACTTTACATTTTTCTCTCGCAAAATTATGATCATTTTCAAAGTCGAAGCCTGGATATGCATGTCTAGATTTTACTCGGCTTTTGTGTATTGATTTATTATGGAATCTATTTGATATTTACCTCAGTCTGCAGGTGACTTCCTTATGTTTTACACATTCAGACACTTCAAAGCATATAGAATTAATTCGTACACAAAATTTTTCTATACTTGTATTATTCCTAGTTCCCACCGACGCATTAAAGCCTACCATAATTACGATATTATTCTGTTCCCGATGTGACGCCATTACTTGTTCAATCTGATTATACATATTTTCCTATTTTTTCATCTTTGCAATTTGTTGTTGAGAAATATGTATGCATAATTGTTAGATTTGCCAGCTTTACTTTTAATTGATAAGTTTTCTACTATTTACACGTGTTTATAATATTTTCTTTCCATTTTCCTCCGAGAATTAACGCTACTCCTCCATTTTCATTACCGCCGCGTATAATTCTGCAGTCTACCGTGTTGTTTCGCATCTATGTTCCAAATACGTCTAATTTCGCATCTTTCATTGTTATTTTAAGTTCTAATTTGCCAGTGTTTAGAAGTGTTCTTACGTTCTACGAACTAATTCGAACTTGTTCCTTTCTTTCTTGCTTTATCCTTTCTTGTTTCCGAGTTCTTCCGGTCATCCATTTTGTTTGCATTACCCCTGGTTGTCCGTATTCGCAAGCCCGCTAACACTATTAGATCTGGAATTCATTTGGCGCCCATTGCTGGGGTCGTATACTTACTGTATGTTTTATTATTGCGCCGCATTTTTTCCCCGTTAAGAAACACAATCGATTCCACTTCACATTTTACTTCTGAAGCCGCACCAATCTACTTGATTTCCACTTTAGTTAGTAAAAGCTAGCACGGTGCTTCTGATTCGCTATTAACAATGTTGTCATAAGGCTTTGTGGTATAATTTTTCGATAAATCCTCGCCACGTGCCGTCCCTGGCCCGAGACTGCTTCTTCTTTTTACATTTATTCGCAAACTAACTTCCGTATTCCAATATCCGCCACCTGCGGACGCGTCTCGAACGTATAGTTCCCTCGGCGATACATGTATCTAGAAATTTAAAAAATAACGATAAAATAACATCGAATACAACAGAGACGCAGTCATTTTAACGATACATTTATTTACAGTGAAAATTGTCATTATTACTCTGCAGCGAAAAAGTCCGTTGGCAGATGATTATCGGACATAACACTTTGCACAGCCGAGTAGACAAGCCGGATGAAGGTAATTCAAAAAGGAATTCATAAAAATTAATGAAACCCGGAAAACGGAAAAATGTGATAACGAGATATTGCACAAATCGCATCCATTCAAAATAGGACGCTACTCGATTTACAGATTAAAAAGAATAAATAAAACTACTCCTTTGTTGAAGTATATTTTAAGTTCTCGAAGCCAGAGGCTTTAAATAATTTCAAATTGTTTCGTGCGCACTAACTAAAAATCTCTCTCGATATTCCAAAATTTTTATGTATTCCAACAAATTAAACAGCAAGATCTAACTCGAAATTTTAACCTTGCAATTAATTTTAATTGGTCTACTGTTCGCCGTTCTTCCAATCTGCATAACTTTGGTCTTGTCCGCATTTATTTTCATTCCATAACGAATGAAAATAAATGCGGACAAGACCAAAGTTATGCAGATTGGAAGAACGGCGAACAGTAGACCAATATGCATCAAAGTGGATGGCGTACCAATCGAGCAGATTACAAAATACAAATATCTTGGCGTAATCATAACCGATGATGGAAAGGAGGATGACGAAGTAAGAACACGACTTGGCACGGCTAGAACAGCGTTTAACAACTTAGAAAGAATACTGAGAAAGCGCAAAATGAAACTAGAACTCCGCTTAAGAATTCTGATGGGCTATGTATGGTCCATTACAAGATATGCAACAGAGATATGGATAATATCAAGAAACGTCGAAAGAAGAATTAATGCGTTCGAAATATGGACTTACAGAAAACTCAATAGGATTAAATGGACGGAAAAAGTCACGAATGAGGAGGTCCTGAAGAGGGTAGGGCTGGAAAATACGATTTGCTGACCGCAATTAAGGATTGTAAGCGGCTATTCATCCAAAATAAAATGACGAATGCTGATCTGTTCTCGTTGGTAGCAAACGGAAAGATTCCGGGCAAAAGGTCAAGAGGAAGAAGAAGACTCACAATGCTGGATCGAATCACAGAATAGTGCCTACTATGTATTATATTGTATATTATAAATTAAGTATGTGGCCTTAGTGGAAATAAGATGTATATATTGTCGATTGCAACCTCCCGCAAGGGAGACGCATACAAAATACTATACAATACAATTAATTTTAATTCGCAAAAACAATTTAAAACGACTTCAAATAATATTAATTAATTGGAAAAAATATTAAATACCGAGTTTTACGTTTTTATTTTGCATTTTTCGTCAATTGCAAAATAAAATTGATATCAATAGCTAAAAAATGTCGTACGCATCAACATGAACTTAAGAGTGAAACGAAACGAACTGGTGTGTCAGCATTGTGACACTTTACCAGCAGTGACCCTTGGACGTCTTCATTTTTCTAGATAACTTCTCCTAGCTTGGTCTCCGAGGAAAGATAACGACTAGAGTATCCGGATGGTCTAATAAATTCGATAGTTGAAAACTACTGGGCTCTCGTGTCAACTATTTGAGTAACGTTGAAGACGCATAAGTAAAAGTAATAAGAAAGAGCTGCTTATTCTCCTATCGCATAGATGGGATCAAATTAATTTGAAATATAAAAAATTAAATGAAATCATAGCAGAAAAAAGTTAGCATAATATTCGTTACTGTTAATAAAAATACAAAATACGTAACGTCAAGGATATGCTTTCTACCATCCGTTAGTACCGAGTTACTTGTAGACTAGATTTGAACGAATTTGAGTCGGTTATTAAGAACAATTTCAATTCGCATTTTCATTATTTGGAACTTTACGTAATTAAATGCATTTACTCTTGCGGTCTGTAGTAATTTCATCTTCTCATTCGGAATTGGAAAAATAAAGCGGTTTCTATAAATCAAATTTGTATTTTTATCGTTACTTATGGTTTATCCACAAAAAAGGATATAGCGAAAATTGTTCAAAAAAAAACAATAGTCCGACGAAAAATTCCGAACGAATTGTGGGCGCACGTGTTAGTACCGAATCGTTTTCGAGCAGCATCTTAAAAATAACGACTTTGTCGATGGAACGGTGGTCCTATAAAGTTAAGCTTTGTTTAAAAAAAAAAAGAAAAAAGAAAAATATCAATAAACTATTTTAAATTAAGTAACGATATTAAAGGTTTCCATGGGCCGGCTCTGTGTGCGTAGAGAGTTTCCCGCGAAATTTCAAGAGAAAATTGGCTTTCACTGGCAGCCGGTACAACGAAATTTAATCTGATTCTACATTGTAAGTGCATTTTGCGGAATTACATTGAAACAAGCGTTTCATTTTTCATCGGTTTTATTTATACATACATATATGCATATATAAATATAGATATATACATATACATATATACATATATAAATATATACATATATACATATACATATATACATATACATATATACATATACATATATACATATACATATATATGCATATTAAAATAAGGTCAAAGAGTTCGTTTTAGTTTTGTTACATTAAATGTCTAATTTTTGCATTTTCCCATTAAAATAAGAAAGCTATAATTCTGCGGACCAAAACGGATTCTACAACCAAAGCAGAAATCACTTTCCGCTAACGAGGGCAAGCGGTGGAAAGTGACTCTTCAGCTAGCGAGAAACGCGCGTTGATACGGAAAGCGCGACTATCCACCTACGTAATCTATTTGCTCCGTTGGGAGCAGTTAATAATGTCGTCGGTCTTATATCAAGGACGGTAACAGTTGATCTATTCACACTGCTAACCCTGTTTTAAATCCTGCAGCTACTAATTCGAAAAAGTGTCTTCCATGCGGTGGACAAAAATGGCGGTGCCATGTCGTGAAAACAGATCATCCGAAACAGATGACGTGGACGTACCTCTAGAGCTTGATCAGTTTATAAAAGAGGTCGATGTAATTGTAACCTTATCTGGCAGCCGAGCGAAATTTTCCGAGCTTCATTATCTTTCTCGTTTAATAACCACGTGACAAAATTATAACGAATGAACGAGAATGAACGAGAATGAACGAGAATAAACACGATTCTTTAAGGATTTCAAATTTTTATGTGTTTTTGCGTAATAAAGTGTATGCGTCAATGTACAGATATTTAGCTGATAAAGTTCAAATCTAGCTCGTGAGCTATTTAGAAACTTTCCAGAGAGCAGTACTGGCCGATTATCAAATTTCACTTTTTTGGTAGCGCTCCGATAAATGCGTAAATCGCAAATCCCGCTGAAGCGTAGTGTGTAGAGGCCCGATTATAACAACAATCGTTCATTTTCTTTACTAACCGCACTATATAATACGATCAGTGTGTCTACTTAGTTAAAAGCGTAAGTAGGGCTTCACGAAAAACACTAAAAAGTAAAAATCGACGTAGTTTTAAATTTTTTCGATATCGAAAAATTCAGTTTCTCAATTGTACTAAAGTGCCCATATTTAATCAGTCATAAATTCGATGTAAAAATTTAAAAAAATGTTCTTTAAAACAAAAGCACTAACTTCAAAATTTGTAAAAATTCAATAAAAAGGTACTAAAAAGTAAAAAATAATTATTCGATAAAAAAAATATATTTCAGAGTGATATACCTTAAGGTGATACCATCGTAATTCTTATACGTACAACATTGATACCTTACTTGCACAGTAGGCACCAAATTAAAGATGCAGCATTTAGGAACAATTTAAGAAATATTTAATGCAGTTTATAATTAGTATTGTAATATGAATTTGGTGCTGACTATAATTAAGGTATCAGTGTTGTATAAGAATTATGATAATATCACCTTAAGTTATAATATCACTCTGAAATATATTTTTTTTGTCGAAGAATTATTTTTTTTACTTTTTAGTGCATTTTTATGAAATTATTCTTTTTTACGTTTTAGTGTTTTTATTAATTTTTTATAATATTATATGTAAATATTAAAATCGGTGTTTTTCTTTAAAAAAGAAAAAAACATTTTATTTCACAATTTTTAGACTTGAATTTTACTCTTGCTAAAATTAAACTTGAAAACACCTTCTTTTCTCCTGTCCTTTCTTCTCTGCCCAACGATTACAACATAAAATAACCTCCCAACCAATATCTGATGACCCAGAACAACGAAATTCATTGATCATCTTTCTCAAAAAAACCCACCTTTACTCCCTAATCTAAAACTTATCCGATGGGCGCAATAATCCTGGCAATTAAAAGCGTCCCAAAAAAAAAAAAAAAAAAAACCTGATCAGTACTTACATGGTTTGAGTGGTATACTTTCTAATGAACAAAGAGAATTAGTAAAATCGGTCCATATGAATATAATTTATACACGAACATAAAAAAAAACAAAACAACGAAAAACACTTTAATAGTTCATAATTAAAAAAAAAAAAATAGAGTAAGGAAATTTGCTAAATGAAACAATTCAGCCAACCTTAAAAGTTGTGAACTATAAAAATGAAAAAAGAAATGAGTTTTTACTGGTAAAAATTTCTTATAGCATGTTTATATAAGTCATATTTATACCATAATCAAAACGTCAACTTAATAAAAGTTTTTCATTGATAACTCAACGCAGTGAAAAAAAGCAAAATTTTGAGTGTTTTAGCGTGCTCCCTATGAGGAGAACTCGACGATTTTAGCTTAGGTAAACAAAATATAGCCGCAACTTTCCTCTATCCACACATGCATGTTTTTTTGGTTTTTTATTTTTTTCATTCAAAAAATCGATAAAAAACGAAAGAAAAACGAAAGAAAAAAACGAGAAATACCTTTTAATGACCAAATTAGATCGCGCAGAAAAAGTGCTGCGAATTGACGAAAATTTACGTTTATTAATCACAAAAGGAGTACACAAAAGTAGCGTTTAATTCGAAAATAAAAGACAATAAGCATCGACATAAATTCTGTCAGTAATTAAAACTCCAAAGGA
This sequence comes from Icerya purchasi, assembly GCA_039619475.1. Classification (NCBI taxonomy): domain Eukaryota; kingdom Metazoa; phylum Arthropoda; class Insecta; order Hemiptera; family Monophlebidae; genus Icerya; species Icerya purchasi. The sequence goes on along the minus strand of CM077116.1, from coordinate 40,907,261 downwards.
AAAGACGCTTTACCCCCCGATAAATATATACTGTCGTTTGTTTGATGATTTCGCTTGTTAAAGAACCTTCTCGTAATCGGCTCCTTTTTTCATCTATCCGTCACTGACCATCTCGATAAACGGTTGTCTTAAAAGAATGAATAGAAAACTCTTGAGGTAGAGTCGTTTAAATGAATGGATAGCGCGGACCTGCTTCTGTATTCTTATATGAATATAAATACAAATAAAAAGGAAAAACTAATATGAACGTGTGGGAAAAAAATATCATTATTCGCTAAAACTCAGCATTATTATTACGGCTATTATAATATTTTTCGACTAGTGTAAACCCAGTGGCGGATCCACGAGGGGGGAGGGGGGATACCCACCCAAAGATCTAAATCCACTATGAAAAAATTTGTTATAACAGAGAAACTTAATTTATATAAAAGATTTGTATAAATGTTACCTATGGATTTAATTATAACTAATATTTAATACTGTTCTCTCCAATCATTTGCCTTTCTTATTTATTTTTAATTTTTATTTTATAATGTAAATGAAAATAGATCAAAGATAAATATATATATATATTTTTTGCACTTGCTCACAAAGAAAGAATTCACATCGGATTACTAACAAAAATAAAAAAGAAGTAAAGTCTGATAAGAATGCTATCTTTCTTACTATTCAAATTCTAAACTACCATTTTAGCTAGGATTTTATAATTTTTTTTATTTTTTATCAAAAAATAAAATAAAATTTAAATTAAATTGTAATAATTATGTATTTTTAAAACATTTTTAAATTTCTAAAGAGGTCGTTATTTGATTTTCTTTATGAAACAACGTGTTACTCAAATCTACTTCCTACCACAGAAGATATTACGTAATTATATAACTTCTCCTCCCCCCCCCCAAAAAAAAATTTTCTCTGAAAATGTCAAACCATAGGGCTTAAGCTACAAATTAACGTGTCTGAAATCAAACAAACCAAAGAATATTCCATTTTTCACAAAAAATAATGGCGATAAAATCACCAATGTGACAGAGAATCTAAATTACTCCCTGTCCTTTCTATTTCTGTTAGACAGTACTGACAAAGACAGCAACAAACAACGGACTCCTCTTGATATTTCCGCACGAAATATCATTATAAAAAATTTAAAAAACAATAAAGCTGCTGGACCTGACAATAATACAAACAAGACACTAAAATTAATCCAAAAGATCTATCCAAAACTCCTTCCACTCTTATATAAAAAAAAATCATCTCTTTAAACTATTTCCCTAAAACCTAGCACGAAGAAAATGTAATCCGACTTTATAAATCAAACAAAGATGCAAATCTCATAAGCTTCTATCGCCCAATATGTCTTTTAAATACTGTGAGCAAAATTTAAGAAAAACTATTAAAAAAGTCGGATAACTTGCCATCTGAACTCAACAAAGTTTTTAGATAAAAGATAATTTGGATTCAGACAAGGTCTGTTCACAGAACATGCTGTGAATTATGCAATCAACAAGATAGCAGCAGCCTTAAGAAAAAATCGAGCGTTCTTGTCATAGGAGTGAATATCAAAGGAGCCTTTGATAACTGCTGGCATTCTACTTTGTTTGACATTTTAAAATCTATTCCGATCAAAGACATACCATTGCTAAGTACAATATATTGCTACCTTAAAAACAGACGTGTAACTCTTCAAATAGGTAATCATACTGCAAACACTGAAACCAATAAAGGCTGCCCACAGGGTAGCGTTTTAGGTCCACTTTTCTGGAATATATTAATCAACCAAGCTCTACCATACGACAAGAACGTTGGCCTATGCGCATATGCAGATAACTTACTATTCATAATAACGGACGATACAAAAGTCAATCTCGAAAGAACAGCTAACAAAACGCTTGAGTTACTCGGGAACCCGGCTAAATGAAGTAAAGCTTAATCTTTCAGTTGAAAAACGCTTTGTGTTCCTTTTCACAAACTTCCTGAAACTAAAAAGGAAAAATATTAAAGTGCTTTACAGGGAAATCATTTTAAAAGTAGTCGAACATTTTAGATACCTAGGAGTTGTATTAGACAATAAACTCTCCTTTAAACAACACATAGACTCCACCACGTCTAAGGTGGGCGCTAAATAATATCAATTACTAAAAGTGTTTGACAAATATAGACTTGTGTTTTTCCAACATCCAAAAAAGAAAACCCTAAAACAAAAAATCTACTCTACATAACGTAAATACTTAATAAACGCCTGCAGAGCTTATAGAACAATTTCTCACAACACCCCTGTTGCTCTTACGACAGTCCTTTCACTAGATCTAGAAATTAACTATAGATCAATCATTTTTACCATAAAAATTTTGAATATATTAACGATCATGTCTATCAAATAATAAATTTTCTGCTTCCAATAAATCCTCTTCAGAACAGTTCCTACATGCTAATCCACCATGACTTACACGTAAAAATGTCGCTAAAACAACTTAAAAGACACATTAAAAATTATTTCATGTCCATATGGCAAAACTCCTGGGAAAGAGATACAGCAGGTCGGTACACCCACAGGCTAATCCTACAGGCTTACAGTTAACATCTGACGTTTACACTACCCAACTCCTCACTGACTACAGACACGTCGGAGCTTACTTAAAAAAATAATATAAAATTACTGTAGACGACAAATGTGGATGTGGGGAAATTGAAAACGCCAATTATGTAATCTTTCACTGCAGTAAGTATGACGACATCAGACACTTCAATACAGGAAACCTCAATTTGAGCAATTTAACTTTGCCAGCTAAATTTTAAAAATTCGCGTTCTTAGTTTTAAAACCAAAATTTACTGACAAACATAACATCCTACAGTTATTTACATTACTCAATTGAATAAAAAACATTACACTTAAAATCTACTCATTAACATATAGGTACGTAACTTTCAACATTAATACCGGGACAAGACAATCTCTAGCTTAAATGATAAATCAAACCGAAATCAGTCACACTTGCGTCTTTCAGAAAAAATAAATAAAAAATAAAAAAAAAAAACAATAAAAATATTATTGTCTATTAAATAAGTACACGATACATAACCCATCAGATCATGTAGCATTAAGTTTCTCAAGCCGGCTATTGTTTCCTTAATCAGACTAAGACTTGGTCATTCTCTCCTTCCCTCTTCTCGTTTTTCCTTTTCCCTTTCACCTTCGCCCTTTTGACCTCTCCACTCTACTGATCCTCCCCATATCCTTTTTGAATGTCCTGCTCTTTTTCCCGAGTGCTCTCATTTATACGCCGAACTCTTGGCGTTGGATCTTCCTACCCCTTTCAATGCTTCCTTTATCCTTTCCTTCCCATCTCTAGCCGTTATCCCCCCCCCCGCTCTCCTTTATACTCTCTATGTCCGATCGCCTCAGAATCTGAGTAGGTGATCTAAGCTCAAGTAGTTGGGTCAATGCTGCCACCTAACCCATTTAAAAAGAACAAAAAGAAACACAAAAGAAAACCCGATATAAAAAAAAAAATAAAGTTTATTACTTAAGTTTTATTTTAAGAAGGTTCTAGGTCAAGATTAAGCCTAACGGCGGTGCTTGGCTTGGCGCCTTTGTACGTAAACTCGTATTGTAAAAAAAGCACTATTGAAATACAGTTTTTAATCTAAAAAAAAAAATTTTCCCCCCCAAAATGTCTCTCTGGATCCGCCCCTGTTAAACCTAATGATGATTAATTTGAAAAATGTATTTAAATAGTGTTATAAAAGGAAAAAGCAATAATAATTTAATAACCTTTAAAAATTACAAAAATGGTAAACAATTAATTTTCAAACGATAAATGATTTACAGAGGAGGTATGATTTAAAAATTACAAAAATAACACGTAAAAAAATAATTTTTAAAGAATAAAGGAGTGATTTACAATACGTGTGTTTATTTAAAATTATCATTGCGTACTGTTGATATATACACCTATATATATGTATGACGGTCGCTGAGGAAAGGTACACATAGTGTGTCAGAAAACAATTAACCGAGAAAAACGCGTTTAAAGTTTCACAGTATAATACGCGTTAAGGTAATTTTAAACATACAATTACGATTTACAATACAGAAAAAAAATTGTTTTCACCAGTTGACTTCTTTCACGTTAAAGACCATGCTGAAAAAGTGTCCGAAACGTTGTTAAGTCAAAACCGCATTTTTGACACACTATGTACACACATATATACATATATATATATTTTTTTTTATTTGTGTAATAAAAACAAGCCCTGGTAATTTAAAAAGTTAAAGAAGCTAGCAGCAGTAAAAATAAGTTTATAACACAGTATAATAATCTTTTTAGTCGGTTCATATTATTTCATCATAAGTAAAAATACTTCCAGAAAGAAAAAAATGAAAACAATTAAAACTAGATTAAAAAATCTTTGAGATGATCGGGTCGTCCAAATTTGAAAGGATAAAAGTGTGAATGTTGCCGGTGTAAGGATTCAACGCAACTTTTTACATGGGGAAAAAAGTTCTATCCGGTACCTAATTTCACTCTGACTACACTACGTATTGCGACAAACAGAAAATTACATATTCATAAGAGCTGTTAAACGAAAACTGAAAGCGTACACAGTGCATGGAATTCTACACACTTCATCAAGAACAAACTTCAGTACGCGGATGAAAAAAAACCGTTTTTTTTTTAGGTTCGCTTTTGGCTTTGATTCAACCAGTTGAATGTATTATTATTAAGATATTAGATTTTGAAGCAATAACGGAAAGGACCAAGGATTGAAGTACGGGAAATTATTGCTGGAGATGGGAAGGATAATGTAAGGAGCAGGAAGATAGCCAAGATTAGTGAATACAAAAGAACACGTTCGCTAACGGAAGCGGAACATTCAAAAAAACGTGGCTGTGTCACATTCCGAAGAAGAATTAGAGTTGCATAGGGGACAGTAAAGAGAAATAGATAGGGAAAACCGAATACGAGGAAAAATGAATAATTCTTAATCTGATTAAGGAAACAATGGTAGAACGACGACTGCAAGCGGATAGGAACCAAGGTTCTGAAAATTGGGTGCTGCCTGTATAAGAAGATAGTAAGGTTGACTATGCATTAAACGATCAAATGAGGGTATATAGTTTTTCTGCTGTATACTTTTTGTTTCTTAAGAGTAGCAGGTATATGGTTGAAAATGGTTATTTCATGGTTTTATGCACAGGGTTGTGCACGATGAAAGTAATGGCAGAATTTATAACTACGTCTACAGTCTTTCCAAATTCGGCGCCGTTTTTATGTATTCCTCTTTTATTGATTAATAAATATAAATTTTTGTCAATCCGCAACTACCTTTTTTTGCACAATCTAATCAGTCGTTATAAAATATAAAGTACGTGTACCCTTTCAATTTTCAGTAAATGATTGTTTTTTCGCTTTTTTGAATTAAAACAAAAGAATATTATAAAAGAAGAATATTAAAAAAACATGCATATATAGATGGATTGCGGTTACATTTAAGTTACTTACACTGAAATCGCAAAGTTCTTCTTCTACAGAGAGCACAGTGAAGTTAAACGTATACAGAGTATGCTGTAAATTTCGAAATTTGTTTTTTTTCCACTGCGGCGAGTTATCAATGAAAAACATTTATTAAGTCGACGTTTCAATAAATTTCTGTTTCCTTATCAGTGTAAATATGATTATTATATAACACAGTATGAGAAAGAGGTAAAAATATTTAATAAAAACATGGGGAAACAAACTTATTTTTGGCCGCGCGGTTACTTCTTAACGTAAAAATGACAAAGTCTTTTTATTTCCGTGGAAACGTTCAGTTTTTTATCTTTCACAGCCATTGCTGAGTATGCAACATTATATGTTCCAGTTGGTATATATAATACAGTCTCGATTATGTGAAGTAATGGCAAACACTCGGCATAAACTCAGCGAATGAGCATAATGCACAAGTCGGTTTAATTAGTCTTCTCGCATGCGTTTTAATGCTCAATCATCGATTTCTTAGCGAAACCGCCTAGTTTACCGTATAAATACTCCGCTTAAAGCTGTAACTGCCCTTTATTTTTCGGCGAAGACATCAGTTTTGGTCAATATAGAGTAATTATCGTTTTCGAAACAAATAAACATACATGGTCATATCCATGTTCGAATTACAACACTAGTTCGATTCGAATGTTATTTTAATGATTACCAAAAAAAATTGCATCGAATGGATGTAAAAATTTTAGGATACTTTATCGTCAGTTTTAGCAATTAATAATGCAGCGCCCGGATGTGCGTTTCGATTTTAATATTATTATGCAATATATTCGACTATCGAGAATAATTTATTTATTTAATCTGGAGAAGTTGGCCCGAGTTAAAATTTTATGGTCGTTAAAAGGCATTTTTTACGTTGATATTGCGCGGATAAAAAAATTTCCAACAAAATTCGGACTTATTATATTAATAACAGTAAGTTTTGTGGACGATGGAAAAAACTGGAAAGAAAAGATCGCGGTCGCCGTTTCGGTACCAATCGAGCAGCTGCGGAGAGTAAACAGGCGAAGTATTGTTCGTTTAAAGTTTTCCTCTAATTGGTCATTGAATGAGAACTTGCTGACTAACTTTCTTAAATTATTCGCTTTCGAAGACGTTTTGTCGCCGGCGCAAGACAAAAAAAAAATCGAGAATGAAAAACTACAGCTTACGAAAAACAGCATTTTAAGGATTTTCTTCAGTTTTAATATCCGGCGTTTATATTTTACGAACCGCCTCCACTATATCGAACTTATTTTACTACTTAACCGTTCTTCCCGCTTTAGCGATTTTATTGTCCTTCCGTTGCTACGCCAAGTTCCGCCGCCCTTTCTCCACCTATTTTTTCACTGTTTGTTGCTCTTTCGTGAATTTCCAGAGGCAAATGGGAAAAAAAAAGACTTTTTACCTCTTCCGAGCGAAACTTTGAGAAAATTTTTGAGCCCAACGGTATGCAGAATATTTTCGTTTTATTCTCGATTCCGGACTAATTTCAACACTTTTGTCTGCTCCTAATCATTCACGTTTCTCCTTCTTTTGTCATTTCGCTGCTGCTTTTTGTTTCATTCCATTCCCTTTCGTCCCGCTCTGCCTTAGTGGTTAATTCCTGTGCAACTGCAATTTTGTTCTTTTTCCTCGGTTCGCTATTTCCTATTTGACCGCATCTCGTTTTTGTCCAGCTGCTCCATATGCAATAAGTACGTAAACTCGACAAGACGAAGAAGACGAAGAAGAAGAAGAAGAAGAAAAAAAAAAGTATTTTCATTTAATGAAAAACTACTTTTTTTTCGGAACGAATAAAGTTTGAAAATCCTTATCCCGCAAACTAGTATGCCGTACAAAAACATGACTCTTAACATATATACACTTATTACATATATATGTTATATATATATATACGTAATTATTCAAATCGCGCGTTCAGTGACATGTCTCCAGAATAAACATTTGAATGTTGTAGCGAATATTTTCGTTTTGAAAGTAAAATTAAACTTTGATTATTCAACATTTGAAAATTTGAACAGATTTATTAACCGTGAAAATTAGAAATAAAAGAGAACATTACGCATCGCTTACAAATGCTGGCAGAAGAATTTGAAAACAAACGGAGAAAATGACGTAAAATTGATCCGTAATCCTTCTATATTAATGTTGAGGGGTAGTTGCGGAAGAAATCCGAGATGAAGCAATTCAATTGCAAAAAGATTGCTGTTGTGATGAATTTGGCATTGAAGACTTTTATTTGAAAGAAGCGATTTCTTAAAAACTCGTCTGACAGTATTACTTTTTTCAACAACTTACAGCGAAAAGAACAAATACACTAAAACGATTATGTTGTTGCAAACAGCCCCTGAGCGAATCAAATGATTGATTACAGCAGTAGGTAAATATGAGTTCGAGTCGGCGATCTTCCTTTTGTTCGGCCGGAAAAAAGGTTAAAATACGTTTGTTCAAATATTAACGTGCATCGAATAACACAATATAGCGAAACCTAATATTTAATGGCATTTTAAAAATAAATTTAAAATTGGTGAAAACAAAATAATCGTAAGAAAAACAAAACCAAATAAATACAAACACATAATGTTGACTGCACTCAAAACGTTTTTTTTTTTTCTTTAAATTTATATGGTAGATATGCTGTGTGTAATTGCCGGGATTATTACAGCACATGAATCACAGTGTAAGACTAGAAGTGTTTTAATAGGTTAGTCGCTCTAATATGATGTAGCATATCCTGTACCTATTTTGGTTCGACTGACAACGCAACCAACGGTAAATTGAACGTGCCTGCAGGCAGGCAATGTTCCAGAATGTGTTCAGCGGTTGGTGAAATTGGGGAATTGCATATGGAACAGGCAGAGGGAGGAGATGTTCTTTCCAGCAAATAGTTGTGGGATATTTCTGTGTGCCCTATGCGGAGTCTAGATTATTTTTTAAATTTAAGGTGTTTATTTTATATCTTAAATTATTTTTAGTTTTGAATGCTACATTTAAACCTTGTTTTTTGAATAGACTTTGGCAAGAAATAATGGTTATGACGAACAAATAATAGATAAATTAATTCACAAAATAAAATCAAAATCAAAATCAAAATATATACAAAAATTAAGAGTCAATAATACTACTAACAATAAAGGATGGATAACATTCACATTTATAAACAATAACATATACAAATTAACCAATTTATTCAAAAAACAAGGTTTAAATGTAGCATTCAAAACTAAAAATAATTTAAGATATAAAATAAACACCTTAAATTTAAAAAATAATAATATTTACGAAAATAGCGGTATATATAAAATAAATTATACTGATTGTGAGAAATCATACATTGGTCAAACAGGGCGAAAAATCAATTGCAGATATAAAGAACATATAAAAGCATTTAATAATAATGAAATAGAAAAATCAACCTATGCAGAACATCTAATTAAAAATAAACATAAACCTAATTCAATAGAAAATACTGTAACCATCCTGGCCACTTATCACAAAGGTAATAATATGAACATTGCAGAAAATTATTATATAAATAAATATAAAAATAATATTTTAAATGACCAAACACCTAATAATAATAATCCACTGTTTAATATAAAAATTTAACTTTTTGTCTTCTTGTTTTATTTTATATTTTATATTAATTATTAGCATTTTCAACCTATTGATTTTTATACCTGCTATGTTTATTCCTCTTTACATCTACTATATATACACATGTATTCCCTATATTCACTTCAGTATGTTTTAAGTTTCCTTTAAGTTAGTCTTAGCTGATGATGGGTTATGCTCGAAAACGTTTCTAAATAGGTATTTATCTAATTTATTGTTCTATATTGTTTGTTATTAAAGTTTGTTTTATTATATTGTTGGTATGTTGTTGGGACCATTCTAATTGCCAATTGTTTTGAGTTTGTACACATATATATGACTGGAGGTCTTGTGGTATAAAGGGAAGGAGAGGAGAAGAACGGTGTGCGGTTTTTGAAAGATTATCAACATTTTCGTTACCGGAGATGCCAATGTGACTCGGGATATACATGAAGCTGATTTTTATTTGTGATTGGAATAATATGTTGTATAAGTTGAGTATTTTCTGAATAAGAGGATTGTTTTTAGAAGTGTTTTGGAAAGAAACTAAGGAACTTAAGCAATCGGTCATAATTAAAAATTTGCCAGACTGATAAGTTTCGCTGATATGAAATATACAATGGTAGATGGCCATTAATTCCGCTGTGTTGTTCGAAGAGAACGAGGGAAGAGAGGAGTGAAATGATGATTGCTCTATGGAAAAGGCGTATCCCACGTGGTGTGTTTTTCTTTTTGAGCCGTCTGTGAAGCAGTGTATATGGCCACTGTATCTCGATAATTGATCAATGAAGTGATTTTTAATTATGAAAGGTGTGTAGTCTGATTTTGGGTAAGCTGTAAGCTAGATATTTATTGGAGGAATGGATATAAGCCATGGCTGATATTGTTGATTTATTTGTTGTTGAAGTAGTGTGAAAATATGGTTACTTTTTACTATTTCAGTGAATGAAGTGATTGGTTCGTGGACTGAGATTGATGGAATTGAGAAAAAATCTATAACTCTTTTAGATATTGGATGAGATGTGTTTGACATTGTTTTGGCTAGATACTTGTTTGTTAGTAATTTTCTACGATAAGATGGAAGTTCTGCAGCTTCGCAGTAAATGCTAATATTAGGCGAAGATGGAAGAGCTCCTATGCATAGTCGAATCGCTGCGTTATTAACAATGTCTAGGCTGGAGAGAGCTGATTGTTTTGCAGAACAGTATATGGGTACTCCATATTCGATTTTTGATCGAATTAGGGCACGATAAAATAGTACCAGGAGGGATCAAGATGGGTTGTGTCGAGGGTTTCTGATTATTTTTAATAAATTCAAGGATCGGAGGATTTCAGCTTTCGTTTCTTTAATATGTGGAATCCACGTAAGTTTTTGATCAAAAGTTAGGCCTAGAAACTTTGTTGAGGTTTTATACCAAAGAGGTTTATTATAGAAAGTGAGAGTTGGTTCTGTTAGGGATTTTCTTTTGTGGCTGAAATTAACTATATGTGTTTTACTGCTAGAAAAGGAAAGACCGTTTTCTTCGGCCCAGATTTGAAGTTTGTTTAACGCTGGTTGAAGAAGTTGATATGCTATTTGCGGGCTATTGCAACGTAAGGCTATGTTTATATCATCTGCGAACAGTCGTAACGATATCGGGTAGGAGATTATTTCGGTTATATCGTCGATCAGAATTATGAAAAGGATTGTGCTGAGAACGGAACCTTGGGGTACTCCATTTTCTATTCCAAAAATTTTGGAAGATTCGTTATTTAGTCTCACTTGGAAAGTTCGGTCTTTTAGGAAATTCTGTACGAAATATGCTAGATGACCTTTTATACCGAGTGAATGAAGTCTACGTAGGATTTTGGATCTCCATGCTTTATCATAAGCTTTTTCGAGGTCAAAGAATATGGAGTATAGATTTTCCTTGTTTTTGAAGGCAGATGTTATTTCTTGTTGGAGGTCTAATAATTGATCTAACGTAGAACGATTTTTTCGAAAACCGCTTTGGAGACTGCTTAAGAAATTATTCAATTCGAGATACCAAATTAGTCGTTTACTGACCATTTTTTCCATTATTTTGCATGGGACGCACGTTAAAGAAATAGGTCGATAACTAGTTGGTAGGTTGGCGTCTTTATTTGGTTTTAAAATGGGAATGACAATAGCGTGTCTCCATTTGGTAGGGAAAGTGTCGTAGACTCAAATGGAATTGAAAATCTGAAGAAAGGCTTCTAAACCTGATTGAGGTATATTTTTGATCATATTAGGTTGAATATCATCTGGTCCTGGTGAAGAGTCTCGGATATTATGATTTAGATTATAGTATTTCCTAGGAAAATTTTCGGCGAGCATTATACGAAACAGCGATAGCGCAAATCAGTTTTGTCTTATTCATCTTCGTACGAGTTTTTATTTTGTTCTCCGTATCGCAACGAAATTACCGCTTAGTGCGAAACTACTGATTCTCACACGGGGTTTCTGAGCGTATGTTTAACTTCTGTATAAATGCCGCTTGTTTTCCCGAAATACAGCTTAAAAACAAACCGAAGATGATTTTTTCTTTTTTTTTCTATTATTTCAGCTTTCCCATTGGTCGTTGTCAAGTTTAACGCCTATTACAGAATAGCAAATTTATTTGAGGAAATTATTCGCAGGTGTGCAGTTGATTTTGCTTTTTAACATAACGAATCCGAGGGGAAAAAAAAATTAATTATTCTCGTTTTTCCCATTCGTTTATGTATAAGAGTGTCGGCACAGATAAAATTACTATAAACGAAAGAACCATTTATTTTCCATTGTCGTGTATTTTTCGGTCGCTAAATTTTTTAAATTTATACCGGTATTTCTGATATCTTTGATGATAAAAGACCGCATATTAATGTCGCTCAATCGGTGTATTTCTTTGATATTTTATTCATATCGTTTCTCTACCGTGCGACGATCAGAACTGATTTCAGTTTTTTCGAACGTAATCATATCGTGTAAAACGGTTTTAATATTTTTCAGCATGTCCCGATTTACCGTCTCGATTATACACTAATAGAATACCCAAGTGTTCTTAAAATCCCGCTTTTTAAGATTCCGTACACATGATATAGTGTACGGAGTAATCCTAATAAGATTGTTCAAAAACGACAAAAATATCAGATAAAAATCAATAGCTCACGAACGACGGTTTTTTAACTTAGTATAAACTTCAAAATTGGATCATAAATTAAACCTCAAATTCACTTTGAAACCATATCTATAGCTTCAAGCTAACCGATTATTACCGCCCTGGGTAGGAAAAAAACCCTGAAAAACCGTCAAGAATATATTTAATGTGAAATTTAAAACGACTTGAAAAGTCATCTTTAAAAAATTCATAACACATCACCGGATGATAGTTAAGCCGCTAAAAGTAAAATTCAAAATATTAAAACGCAAAACTCTTTCATAAAATCAATTAATCGCGATGAAAAAATTATTTAAGCCCTCCTCCTTTTGGCCCGAAAACATCAAGAAAAAAAGAAGCTCACCTAAGTATTAGCCCGAATAAAAAAACGCCGGGGAAACTAAAACCCATCTCGAACATACGCATAAAGGACGACCGGCTTTATAGGAAAAATATAGACCCGAGGAGCTTACAACTTTATATTCAGGCTTTCTGGGGGCGCCGAAAGGTCGAAATTTTTGAAAAAAATGTTTTTTTTTATCCTGGCATGTGATATATATATATATATATATATATATATATATATATTGATTAAAAGATTGCTATTTATCGGGAACAAAACCGTATTCCATTTTCTTAACGAAATTTTCGAAGATGGCGACAATTTCAAAAAATCGCGAAAAATATTACGCGTCCCAGTCTGTTCGCGGCACAAAAAATCAGATTTCGTTGTTTTGAATTTAGTGTATTATGTAAACATAAATATTATACGGTTGTCTTTAACTTAACGTACGGAGTATCGCTGAGTCGATGAAACATCATGATACTGAACTTGTGTTTCTATTTTCATTTTACCCACTGCACCCATTCAAGGGGTTATCAGGCCGCTTTTACTCGTACCGAAATTCCGATATTTATCACAACTGACCGCATTAATCATTTTCATTATTTCTCAGTTTGTTTGCGTACGTATATGTAGTTTTCAATCGGACTTTGCGTGGGAGTGTATACTCGGTTATGTAACGCAAAACTTGGTGTCGGCCGGATCAGCTTTTATTAAAAAATAAATTACTTCTCAGAAATAAAGATCGAGCTTGTTCTTTTGCAATAGCTGAAAGACGTAATTTTTTGTTTGCAAATATGTTCAACAAACGTACCGCGAACACACAGATGGTCGATAGGAATGCTATTACGGGTAGCGGAAATGGTGTGTGCTATTCGAATCTTAAGGGATTATACTATCTTGACGCTCTGAAAAATAAACCCTGTTTTTGGGAATTTTTTTCTCAAAAACTACTCGATGGATTTAAATAAAATTTTCGGGCTTTATTTTACATGTCTTAAGGCATACAAAAATATTTTTTAGATGGCTTTAAGAAATAAAATGGCGTCGCGGTACTAGGTAACTGAAACAGATATTTTTTCCCGAGAAAAAAATCGGTGTAAACTGTACCAAATTCTGTATACCATTTAGAACAAAAAAAAAAAAAAAAAAATCCTTATTAATTTAAATTAGTTTTTCTTTAGAAATACCGAGGGTTTTTAATAATTTTTTTTCGAAAATTCGCAAATTGACAGCAATTTGATTATTTTTTGAGAAAGAATCGACCTTAAATTTTTTACTTCAAGCGTAATCATTTATCAATCTTAAAAGCCCTTGGTACCTCAATAGACAATCTATCTGAGAAGATAAAAATTTGAAGTCAATCCGATGAAAATTGAACGGGCTATGATTGTTACACCAATTTAAAAAACGTAGTTTCGAGAAAAACGCATTTATAGTTTCATATGTAAAAAATCCGAAATGTATTTTTTTAACTTTATTCTGCAATCCCAGCACACCGTCTAACTCTGCCATTCCAAGCACATATTTTTCTCCTCGCCTCTTTTCTGAGCGCCGTAAGGTTTTTCCGAGCGCTTTTCTCATGGTGTGATGTTAAGCGGTTGGTGAAACTCGACGTTGATCTTCGATCGTATAATTAAATAATTTTGAGTTAATCTCGAGCTGAAGTGTGTTATCTGACAATTCTCGGAATCCATCATTGTATATGATATTACTGCGATGTTAGCTGCAATATCGACGTCATTTTTGCGCGCTGTTGACCAAACGACGGCATTCAAACTTTCGTTGGCATTCTGACTAAATCCTCTGAGGCAACGGGAATGAAGATCTTCTTTCGTTAGATCTTCGTAAATTTTTTGAACGGTATCGAATACCCGCATAGACATAGCTGGTTTATGAATGTATATGTCCAGAGTATGCGAGGCTTTCGCTTTTTGCTAAGAACAACAAGAAGAATCCTCTCTGACGGGTCATCAGTTGTACTAAGGTTTTTCGTCCGTTGAAGGTTTTCGATACATATTTCTTTTTTCATGTTCTCCACGGAATCAGTATTTCGACGTATAGCCGGTTCGTAATATATGTACACTCAGCTCGTCAATTCCAGTGATTAGAAATTCCGCTCCGACTGGCCGCTTCGATGATTTTCTGCTTCCTATTTTGTCGCTGTACACTTTTCGTATTAATTTTAATGTAAAAAAAAAAAAAAAAATGCTATGAAAACGCTGAAATAAAGCAGATGAGTGAAGTTGCACGAGGTACTTTTGCTACCTATTTACCATCGGTCTAATAGTTATTATAGTGTACCATGGCTACTCTAAGATTTATTACCGCCAGCTATGTGTACGAGTGACGTTCAATAAGTAACGGAGGTAGAGGAAATACGAACACAATGCCGTTTGCCGCGTTTTGGATCAGTAGGACTTCGGAACGCACGTGTTTTAACATGTCGTCAGTGAACGTTTCCAAACTGGTGAGCCGTGGTCATTAAATTTCTGATAGTTGAAGGAGTTGTCGATGCAAAAATGTATCATTGACTGTGCGCAGTGTACGCTGCAAATAACGTTATGACTTGTAACTATGTGCACGAACGGAACCAACAGAGCTGTAGTAGTACACTTAACGGCTTTGTCAAAATTATCGAATTTTTTTTCGCACAAAATAACTTTTGAACATCACTCTTAAATAGTCCCCAATCACTTAGGCCAATAAAAAAGAAAGAAAGACGAAAAAAAAAAAAAATTCCCCTTAAGTTGAATGTTTCACGCGTACGTTCGATAGACATTCTACCGCAAGGAGGTATTTCCGATTTGTCGACCTCATCTGCGAGAATGATCGAAATCAAATAGTATCATCCATTATCACGAACCACTCTTAAAACGGCGGTTTTTGAACCCCGTACAGGGCTCGAGATTGAATTCAAAAAAGTCGTTTACATACCAATGCCAAAAGACTGCAGTACTGTTGGTTCAACGATAGAATGAAAATGACTATTCTCTTAACAGTTTGCTTTTTTAATGCTTCTTCCTTGCCACTAGCTTGTTTTTCATCGTCTTTCATTCTCTTTTTAAGTGAAAAAAAGTAATCGTATTTTTGATTGCCGGCAATGGTCTCGACCTAGATTGGGAGTGTATTCATTATAAAAATATCAGAAAACGTTCTCCGTATTCTTCTATCTTCAGCGCTATCAATCGAATGTTCGAGGACTATATCTAATCATCAACAATATATTTAAAATTTTCTTCACATTCCGATAACACTGTGAATTTCACGAAAAACTTTTTTTTTTTTTTTTTTTTTTTTAAATAAGAAAGTTGTGGATCTCACAAGGCAATTTTGCCCGTTTCATGAGTTCCCGTCACCCTCATTATCGTTTATTTGACATAAATTTACAATTTACTAATAACATTTCAATACATCTAAAATAATATTTCTTATCACTATAGTAATTTAATTAATTTAGTACAGTAACTTCGTATGACTACACACTTAGCACCATACATCACCAACCAGTCACACTCAAAATAATCATTCCCACTAATGTAAAAGAAAGAAGATCTTTTCCGCTACATTATTGAAAATCATCTACATGCACCTGTTGTAGTTCCTGTGCTGAGCAAAGAGAAATTTAGAAACCTAATTTACGAAATAAAGACGAGTCACCGATATGGTAGTACAAATAGATGAATCCTCGATAGTTTCTTAATCTGCACACCAATCTGTCAGCCATTTTTTTACGTCTTCCTTCCACGCACCTAATATCTTTTCTCCTTTAATATATTACTTGGAATTTCCCGTAGTAATTTAATTAGTACTGTCTGCTGTGTATTATCAATCCTTAAATCTTGGTTGAATAAAGTATTTTTTATTTCGATCTCTCGTAACTCTAATTTTAGGTCTTGATGGTATTCTGATATTATTGGTTTTGAGCTCCAATAATCTATAATAATAATAATACATTTTTGGCGACATCACATTGTTTACCTTCCACCATGATGATGTTGAATTATTATGCCCCCCATGAGGAAGCAGTAATTTTAAACATCTTTTCTGCAATTTCGCTATCTTGTTAAGTTGTGATTTCTTCACTTCTCCCCATATTTGAATACCATATAATATCATAGACATTATCATTAAGTTAAAAAAAAATTTTTAGTGTTTCATATGGAAGTACCTGTTTCATCTTATATAATGCTGGAATGGCCTGTCTGATTTTTACACTTAAATTTTGTATATGTTTTTTCCAATTCATATTGCTATCTATAAAAACCCCTAAATATTTAAAATCCTGCACCTTTTCTAATGGTTTACATGCGCAGACTGGACTGTTGTTCCTTAAATATAAATCATGGACACATTCGCTACTGTGGATGATAATTCGCGGTTCATGAGTAGCATGTTTGGATATGTTTCGAATATGCAATATCTTTGATTTATTTATGTTCACTGCTAACCTTCTGTCATGCGCCCATTTACTAAGATTATCAACGTCCTCCTGAAGTAGCTTCTCCGCCATTTGTATATTATTGTGTTCTATCAATTTGCGCAATGTCATCCGCAAACACAAACACCTTTGCATTTCTAATATATTTGTGAAGCGAGTCAGTACATATCAAGAAAAGAATGGGAGCCAGTATGCTTGTCCGACACCATATTGTAACATCCTGTCCCTACTTTCATTTTTTGCAATTTTTACACGATTCTTTCTATTTTTAATATAGTTTGTAAGCCATTGGAGCTGTCTGTTAGTAATACCAATCTTTTCTAAATACTTTATTAATAAATCATGATCTACTAAGTCAAACGCCTTGGATAAGTCAATGAAAGTAATTATAAATTGGTTCCCTATCGATAGTCCCATATTTATTTCATTTCCCAATTTACTTAATAGCATTAAGGTGGATCTTTTTCCTCTAAATCCGTGTTGATTTTCGTAAAGGAGATTATTTGTTTCTAGGTAACTCTTTAAATGACTGTTTACGTAATGTTCTAAAATTTTCGCTATTACCGAAATTATTGTTATAGGGCGGTAATTTTCCAGCTTATTTTGAGCTCCTTTTTTGTAAATTGGTTTAATAATTCCTTTTTTTAGCCCCTGAGGGATGGTACCTCTCTTTATAGAATAATTAATCATGTTTGTTAGTATAGGAACGAATCTCTCTAAATTTCGCTTAATGTCCACAGTCCTAATGCCATCCCAACCTGGTGCTTTGTAATTTTTTATGCTATTTATTATTGCTTCGATTTGTATATTATCAGCTGGAGGAATGAAAAAAGAACACATCAACCTGTTTTCATCATTTGAATTCAATAACTGGACATCACACTTATGTTTATATTGTTCTACTGATTTTGCAAAATATTCACTGAATTTCTCCACTAATAATCAGTCGATAAGTATTATTGAGTATTATTGATATTAATACCGGAAAATTAAAGTTTGTAAAATATAGCTTTTTTGTACTAACGTGTGTAACGTGTTGTTTATAAAAAAAAATCATTCGAAAAGATTATCAAAAAAAGATTATACTTACCGTTTTTTTTGTTTTTTGTTCTTTTTTTGTTTATCAAGTATCGCTTTTTTGTTACTAAAAAAATTAAGGCATTTTTCGAGCTGAACAATTTTGGAATATAACTCTGCAAACATGGCCGTGTAAATAATAATAACTGATATTCGAAAACTCTCCGTTGATTCTACTGTACGCGTAAATTTCTTTATAGCAATATGTTGTTCAAGTTAATTCGAATTAAAATGAAAAGTCTTCGTTTTATACGGAGAGTCAAAAAAGAAGAGTAGAAGAAATTAATAGAGTACTTCCGGTACTTTTGTATGACGGTTGTGACACGGTGTCTTTTTAATGCGACTATTTCGTTCTAGTCATCTAACCTGTCGATCGCAAATCGAATATTTACACTACCATGTAAATCTGAACGTTTTTGCGAAACGATTCTCTTCCTAAAACGTAAAAAGAAATAAATCTGTAGCAATTTTCTTGTGTTTTCCGACATACATACGTCTAATAGATCACACGAAATATGAACAATGATGCGGATGATGTCGGCCACTTTAAATCTTTCTTTCGCACTTCTACTAGCATAATGTTGTTCAGTGTAACATATTCCATCGACGTGGATGTAGCCGTTGTTTTTGTACATCTTGTTCACCGATCAGTTAATAAAAATAACGAAGAAAAATCATAAACGTAAATGACAAAAACTTAAAATTAATCTAGACCGGGGAGTCTACAGAACTCGTTTCGCCGAAACAGTTCACCCCCGACGTCGAATAATAGTATGACGTCGTAATCGAGTTTATTAATTATCTCTTGTTCCGTCGAAATCTAATTGCACGCTTCGGTATCATTTATTTCAAATAAAATACTTGTACCTGAACACGATTAATAAATTATAAACGTGCCAACTAGTTTCCGGTACACTGAAATCACGACAAAAATAATTTAAATATAATAAGGTACACTAGAAGAAAATTGCGGCAAACTTAATTACGCTGTACTAAACGAAACGAAAATAGCTTCTTTCATATTCATTCAATCTCGCACCAGATCAAAATCTACTATGTTATTCTCCTTTTGAACTATTTAAACTTAGATTCTTTGGCTGATTGGGCTGTTGCTCTTCGTTGGCGTACCCATAAAGAAAAAAAAAAACAAAAAGAAATTATTTTAAAAATATTTCTTCATTGAAAACTCGTTACAAGCAATAATTCAATACTCATTCACGGAATTATAATCTGATTTATCGATCTGTTTATCCAGACATATTTATATTTTACGCCACTTTTATTTCCGCTTTTTATTTTTCATTCTGTCGCTATATTCCTCGGTAAATGTACAACTAAAAGCTGAATACTTTTTCCTCCGCTTGAAAATTTTCGGCTCGACAACCGAGAGGACCCGTTGCCCTAAAACGAGATGTTAAATTTGATCGAAGATTGCTAATGTAAAGGAACGAATGAACGGAAACAACAGACTGGGAAAGAAAAGGAATACTGAAAAATGGAAGGAATACGATTTTTTGTAAAGGAGAGAGGGTACGCCAAAATTTGTAGGAAAATTTTTTACATAAGGGTAGCAGGTTTCATATCGAAACATGTGACCTCCCCATAAGTAACATGTGTGCTGCTACTAATGTTTTTCTCCTTGGGCGAATAACGAATCTTTCGCGTTAGAAAAGAGAGAAAAGAAAAACACTTATTTATTCGTATAATATTCCTACCGTTTGAATGATTTTTTTTGTTGTTTTTTTTTTTTTTTCGTTTATCTTTTAGACTCTCATTCGTCTACAATGTAACGAAAAATCGTGAAATAAAGTAATGTAAAACAAAATTTTAAAAAAAACTTTTATTTATTAATGCGATAAAAATATGGTAAACGACGTTTGCAAGTTTACACAATTTGGATATTTTAAAAGAATGAAATAAAAACGTTGATAGAAAAAAAAACACCTCATATCGACCAACATTTTCATCTTGTTTTTTTAAAAACCGCAATTTAACAGATTTCATCGAATTAATAAATAAAAATCTTCCTTTAAATCTTTTTTACACTATTTCATTGTTTCTATTAGTTGCCATTAATTTTGTAAACTGAAAAGTCGCTAATCAGTAAATTCAGCTTAGTTCGACATACACATCTAAGCGTATATTTCCCTTTGTTTTATGTACCTTTATAAACGTCTAGATGGATAATAGTCGAATTTAAAATAGGTTAGTCTACTGGCGCATGAGATACCTGCAGTTGAATATTTTTCGGATGCCCATAAATAAGGGATTTCGTAATTTCCTATGAAACTGGCCATCCATATTTTTTTTTTTTTTTCCGGGTAATTTGCGGGAATTAATGTTCGTCCCAACCGCTTTTAGATAATCCTGTTCGCTGGTCGTCCTGAACCGTCTTCGAGCTCGTATTTTTTTTACTTCAATAGTCCTCGATTATCCTAACCATACCTGAGCAAATATACTTTTCGATTCATCAAATTTTATTCTGTGCACCTGGTGCAGTTTCTAACCAAGTCATGCCATTTTAAAACGACGTGGCTTTTCTTTAATCGACCAGAGTCATTTGTTTGTTTGTTTTAGTCACCAAAGGAGCACATTTTTCACTTTTTTGTTTTTTTGTCATTATGTTTTTTACGCGTAAAAGTAAGGATTTTATTATACGCGAACCATTCGATTTATTTTTTCGCGTTGAAATTGGCAAAGGTCACTCGTGGTTCCTTGTATGTTTTCTTTGCGAAAGAAATTCGAATTTTAAGTTGTCCGGCAAATTCGCGCGATCTTTTTACTCGGAAGAAAAAAACGGAAAAAAAACAACGCAAACAAACCAAGTTAAATATTTTTATCATTTGCGTGAAATGAAAATCTTGTTTGCATGTAATGCAAGTTTCGTCATGACGCAGATTTGGAATCTAAGACTAGTTTGCCTGGCATCCTGCATTAGAAAACTAGTCGGGGCTATGTTTAACAAGCGCGTTGTTTGGTGGCTGGAGCATAATAATATGTTTCCTAAAAATATGTTTGGCTTTCGGCCTGATATTGACCTCTCTGATTGTGTTAGACTTTTCGTTTCTCGCTTATATAAGTCTTTTATCAAAAACATTTCACCTTGGCTTCCTTTACTGACATCTCCTCTGCTTTTGATGATGTTCATCTTCCACTTTAAGAGATAAAATAACGGCAATTAACATCCCAATCAAATTCTCTTTCCTTATTATCAATCTCATGTCGAATCGTTCTATCCGTTTTACCTCTCCATCACTCGACGTTCCAAGAAAGGTTTTCCGAGGTCTTACCTCGAGGTTCCTCCCTCAGTTCTAACCTTTTTAACATTTATACTATCAGTAAAGCTTCTCTTCGTTTAAATTCCTTTTTTTTATTATTCTTTGCGGACCACATCCTCTGTTTTACCTCGTCTAAAAATATTTTCGCAGCCAATGAAGCTCTTAATTTGTCGCTCATTGTACTGGAACATTATTTTTCCTTAGTTTATTTTTCGATTTTTCCCTCTAATTCTTATATTATCTTTCCCCTTTGACCCTATAACCCTGCCTTGGTTAATCTATCCCCTTAAACAATGTATCTCTTTCTCCTGTTAATTACTTCTATTATCTTAGTATCTTTTTGCATAGTCGTTTGTCCTTCTTTGAACATATCAGATATCTTTCTACTTCTACTATCAAAAGGATAAACTTGCTAAAAACTCCGTTACCAACTAAATGAAGTGACGATTCCTGTATTCTTATTTCTCTTTACAAATCTATTATCCTTTCCGAATTTGATTATTGTTCTTTAATTTATAGTTGCGCGTCCAAGTCCCGTTTCTCTGAACTAGAGGTAATTCAGAACTCTTGCCCTCATCTTTATCTTGATGCGCTAAAATCCTCTTCAATTCCTGCTATTCTTGCTGAATCTAATTCGCCACCCCTGTCCATTCGTCCTATTTAGGCTATCGTTTTTTTGTTAAACTCCTTTCACTCGTGTCCTTCACTCTTGTTCAGTCCTTCCTTTCGATTTATAATAGCTGGCACTTTACTTCTAGCAAAACCCCCATCCTAGCTTTTATTTCATAGTGTCTTAGTTCATTTTGGCCATACACTATTTCCTTTAATAATCTACCCTATTTTTCCTTTAAAGTTTACTCAGCCTGCAATAACTGGATATCAGAGAAATCTAAGAAAGTAAAGGCGGTCGGGAGAAAGGAACTGGTCCCCCTACTCTCATTAGTGCCGTTGGGCTTAGTACATTGTGAACCTTAACTTCACAATCCATGATACCGTATCAAGGATATATATGACTTGCTTTACTTTAATATCTGTCATCCTCCTAAGGTATTTATTTTTCCCTCAATTTCTAAAAACCTCCCTCAAGCCGAAATTAAACAGGTATTCTACAGCACCATCAATTCCGTATTTCCTTCTAATGTTACAATTTACACGGAAGGTTTTTTTGTTTTTTTTTTGAAAAATATGTATTTATTGTTTTTTACATACAAAACTTTCGTCAAGCTAAAACGCTTGTCGACGAATTATCCTATTGAACACTTTACCATCTTTAATTAACTTATACATATACATAATCGTGTAATATTTACTAGTCTTAATCTATCTTTTTACTTATCAATACTTAATAATCTATTTCTATCTTCTATATTCAATGTTTTTTTTCCAGTTTTTTTGTTGCGCCTTGTCATTTTACTTTATGCTTATTATTTTTTTTATATTTTCCTCTTCCTGGAGCCATTCCTTTATTTTCCTTTTTCTTTCCCCTATTTTTTCTTTCTCTATTATTTCTTTGAGTATTTTATTCAACATCTGAGTTATAATATATTTATCCGTTTGCTCCCCCATCTTTGTTCTTGCTAACGGCAGTTGGTACGAAAGTTTTTCCCTCAACTCGTATTCTGTGTTTATTCTTTCCTACAATTCAATTTTCTTTTCTGCTGATATGTACTCCCATATCTTCAGTAATAAGTGCATTCCTCTTATGCTCACTACGTTTTCTTTTTTAATTATTTCATTATCGGTTTCTCCTTTATGATTTCCTATTAATTTCAAGCATTTAATTTGCAATTTATTTATTTTCCCCGAGCATACTTTTCTCGCCATTTCCCATGCCTGAATTCCATATCTGATCCTCGACTCTACTAGCGCATAATAAACTACTTTAAATGTTTCATTTGTTGCATATTTCTTTAATGTATATAAAGCTGGTAAAACTGCTCTTATTTTCTTTGCAATGTATTCCATATGTATGTCCCATCTTAAGTGTTGGTTCATCATTACTGTCCAAAAATGTTTATATTGCGTTACTATGTCCAACTTTTGACAGTTTTTCATTTCGCATTCACGTCTTTCCCACATTGAGTGTTCACATTCATTTAAGTGCATTATTATATTTGGATAACAAAAATTAGAGCTGCCTCTTTTTTTCCACAGTACTATCGCTTTAGTCTTCGAGGGGGACTGGTGGTGTTGGAGCTTCCTTTATCCTTTCTGATTTTAACTTATCACAATCTTTTCGTCTTCCTTATTTCTGTGCCATATTCATAAACGAATTATGGGCTATCCTACGTTCTATTATTTTTATTTCCTCGAATTTTTTAATTACCTCTGACTCCTTGAGTGCCCTCAGACCATATCTTCTCCCCTTTCTGGTCATTCGTGTGACTTTGTTATCCTTCGTATACATTCATTCATTCGTAATCTTTCCTTTCTCCATTCGGTTAACATTGATTTGCTGTGTGTACTTAGTCACTCGGTCATATTTAGTGATGAAGCGGCCGGTTCCTTGGCTCGGGTTGCTGCTTCTTCCCATCTTTTTTTTTTTTTTTTTGAATTCCATCCACGCCGATCATATGTTTTTCCAGTGTTAATCTCTTTCTGTGGAGCGTTCTGCTCTGTATTCCTGTTTATTGAGGCTTCTACTCCTTATTGTGCTTCTTATATCTTGTACTTTCCTTCCTCACTAATTATTCCTGATATAGGTTCCTTTTTATCGAAGATTTCTGATTGAATTAAAATATAACTGACTTCTTTCCTTTTTATTTGTTTTTACGTGAAGGCCTTGAAGCCCAAAAAGGTTTAAAAAAAAAAATGATAATAATATAATGACAAATGTTTTAGGAAGGGTAAAAGGAATATAAAAAAATTAGGAAAAAAAATTGACCGGTAAGAGAAAAGTAGGGAATATAATTGTCCAATATCCGAATAACTTAGACAAAAGGGGAACTAGCTATGGTAGCACGGTCCGCATAGGAAAAAATTGAGGAAACTAAGGATTTTGAGTTTTTAGCGTTGGCTTCTGAAAATGATGGTTGTCAAAAGCCATTACTTTTGTAATATCTTTTAGACGAGAGCATTCCGGACATAAATTATAAAAGGAGAATGCTGCCCTTTACAATTATGGCAAAATGGGGGAGCGAAAAAATTGGGACATTCAGCAACAGAATGTTTAGAAGAGCAATGAGAGTAAATGGGAGAGAAAGAGTGGCATTGACTATTAACATGTCTAAATAACTAACATTTGGAAAATCTCTACCTTACATTTGGATAAACTTGAAAAAGAAGACGGTATATCAAAATGTAGTCCGGTAGGCAAGTATTTTCAAATTTAATTCCGACCGATTGTGTGGGAGTTTTAATGTCGTATTTTGATCCATGGATACGTCGGACAGAGAAGACAGGAACAGAAGACGAAATACCACCAATGATGTCGTTGTCAGAAAGGATTGGGGAACTCCTGTGATGACTTTGTACCTAAATATGAGATGATTGGAGATGAACGCTTTAAAATTATTGTCTGTAAAAAGAGTTTTTGGTTGAGAAGGTTGTTTGCTGAAGAGGATAATGGGAAAGTAACGGATAAATCGTTTTTATCTTGAGTTTTAAAGTTAATGCAGTCAAAAGTAATAGAGTATTAACGTATAGCAATAGATGGAGGATATTTGTTGCCAATACTTTTTATCGAAGCTTTCTAAGAAGATTACATAAGGACCAGCGTGATGTGAAGGAAAGGATTCGAAGGTATCCGACATGTAAATTTCAGTAAGAAGATTTGGGCTATATGATAGTTTACGTATACTAAAGAGATACTTATTTTTGTATTTTCATTGCTTGCTCCGGGGTTAAAGCATTTTTTTCCCTTTGTTTTTGGCGTATATTTACCGGGTACGCCGATGCCTGAATATTATTGTGCCTCACTATACTTTTTAAGGAATTTAAAGGCGCAAATATCAAATTTTTATTTTACTAGAAGTTTCGTTTTTTTAAAGTCTCGTACAAACGTGAACAGCACACTAGAACGAACCGTCGTCATCTGTAGTATAGTAGGTTACTTAAACTAGTAAATGTTGCCTAAAGTAAAAAGTAGTTTTATCGGGCGAAGTGCGCTTGAGGTACACATTGTATTTCCGTATTTCAACATAGCGACCAGTTCCAAATAAGAAGCCTACCTGCTCTTAGACAGGACGACGTACAGACACTGGTGCACAGATTTTAACATTTATCTCGGTAAATTTCTTCCATCTGGTTAAAATTAAAACGAACTCCTTAAAGCGTATTCTAGTTGATTAAATCGGCGAACGAAAGGAGCAGATTGCTCCGTTGCATGCAAGAATGTAGCGAGATGTGGGGACATTTCGTCGATATCGAGTGCAGAAGAAAACTGATGGCAGCGGGCGAAGCTGTTGTTTGCGGTTTTGCGTTGGACCTGTGAAATAAACAGAATGAACGGGCTTTGTCGGAGCGTCCGGCTAAGCGGTTTATTTGATTATCTAATTTAGCTCGAACAGCGTTTGAACGGATTGTAATTTGTTCATAACGGGCCGACGACTGCTGCACCTAATGAACGTTGTTACCGATAATTTGATCACGAACGTCAGTTTCAATTTTAGACATTGAAGAGAAACTTGCTATTAGCGCGCATTCAGCCGACACTGATATTTATTAATGGAAAAATATATGTAATATTAAATTACCGATCGCGCTCTGTCTACACTGCGTCAGCACACATATATACAAACACACACCCATATATATATATATATATATATATATATACATATGTGTGTGTGTGTGTGTGTATGTGCACGCACTTGCGTGTACATGTGCGAACACATTATCGAGGTTAACGATTCGTCTTCGTCGTACGAACAACGATGGAAAAAGAGAACGGTATAGAAAAGAGAGGCAACATGCTACGTTTTCGCTACCAAGCGCTGGAAAAAACGAAACAGAACGTTGCTAAGGATTTTTTCTGCCGACAAGAGGATTTTCCTCGGTAGAGCCGTCTAGAAAACTGCTAAAGTTTTTCCAAAGAAAGAACGCTGCCCTCTAGAACACACTCGCACACACGCACACACCTGATTCCACACAACGAACCGTTCGAATTAGTGACGTACATTGAGCGCCGTTCGACCAGTTCGACTGGTAATTTCAATCGATTTCTCAGCTTCAGAACTTTCTAATTACGAAGCATTTACATTGTCGGTCGCAATTTTATTCTCGCATTCCTTTAAGACCTTCTAATTAATTGGTGTACTTATCAAACATTTTTTATAATTGTTTTGTGTTTGTCGGCGTAATACGCCAGAATTCTTAGATTATTAAAACTAACTGATTTTTTTTTTTTTTTTTTCCATATAAAATTACGTAAATTTAGCAACAGTATCCGAGGATTTTTCCCCTTCTTTCGAGTATTAATTAATAAGACGTAGCCGTTTCTCAGACGTTTCATGAGACGCTGTTCATAGTAGGAACTAAATGTTTTTTTTTCTATTTTCATATACAGTGAAGTACCGATTATCCGAAATAATCGGGGATTAACAATTTAGGAAAAACGATTTTTTCGGATAATCGATAATCGTTATAGAAGCATTACATGTATTTATTGAAACATTATACGTATTTAACATATTATAAAAGAAAAACATTGAAAATTACGAAATTTAATAAACTACAGTAATGAATTATGTTGTAATGAAAAATAAAAACTCGAATGTAGTATCATGTAGGCCTACGGTACGTATATGTAATTACGTACGTACATATTAAAAATCTTAAATACCTTAAATATGAATTAAAAATAATTAAAATACGTTAAAACATCCATTTCGGATAATCAGTACTGTACATTGTTTTATTATTATTTTTTTTTTCAGTTTCTATATTTACTTTTTGACTGGTACACTTAAAAACTTACAGCCTCACTTTTTTTTTTTTTTTTTTTTTTGTTAGCTTAAAGTATGTTCAAAATTTAGAAAATAATTCCGGTAAAGAAGTTGTCAGAAGGCGTGCTGTTTTTTATTAATCAATTTGTACCGGTAAATATGTTTTCGGTTAGATTTTATGAACTAGCGTGCATCAATGTTTGTGCGTTACTGAATTTTTCATACCAACACTGGTCCGTTGTACTTTACACGAAAAAAATATTTAAAAAAAAAAAGATCACTCTGTTCATAGTTTATCTACATGAGAAAACTCGTACCAACGTGAATTTAGATATAAGAAAATATTTAATTCGGTAGAAAATTTAAAATGCAAGCAATACGCGCATCTAAATAATAAAAACGTTATCATAATTTTTGAATTTTCCGCAAATAATTTCGATAAATGAATGATTTTTGGGGGTGAATTTGTCGTTGGACCCTATCTTTTTGTAATACCTTTGTTTACACTTTTTTATGTTTTCCATTTACCTTTTTTTTTTTTGTCAATCGTCTCTTCGTCCTGTTTTCACGACGCCTTCTTGTTCTCTAATTCATTGTTTTTGGATAATTTATTTTCTTTACGATATCCAGACTCTCGCGTTTGTTACTAAAATCTCCTTCTTTCGCCAATTACATAAAAATTTCGAAGATTATCATCCAAACTACTTCCGTTTCCGACTTATACGGAAAAAAATACGGGCACAACTTGAAACTAATCCAGTTTGAAGATTTTAGAAAATATCGGCGGTCTGAATTTGAGTAGCAAAGATATTTTTTAACAGCCGAATAGAGGACGGTTTTTGAAGACATCTAAAATGAAGGATTCTTTTATCGGCAACCTAACGGGACGAATTTTTTGCTGTAATTACAAAAAAAAAGTACTTCAAAACAATTTTATACTTTTGATTTAATACTATTTTTAGCTTTCTTTTTTCTCATCCGTCTACACTTTTCTAATAAATTCAAGAGAGTGTAAACCGATTTCAATAAAAATTCACATTCACACGGATTACAAAAAAATAGGTGAAAAAGATCTAAAATCAAATCGATATATTTATGTAATATTTTAGGCATATAAAAAAAAAATTAGCGCGAACAATACGATTCAAAGTATACAAAATTTAATAAATAAATTTATTTTAAACTATATAATACTTACAATATACAATCAGTATGATTGTAATCCATTGTATTACAGTTGAATAATGTAAAATAAAACAGCATATTAACAATTTAAAAATATATAAAAACACCGACTGGTTACCGATACTTAATCCACCTTCACGGTGTACGTTAAAACAATTAAAATTAAAACAGCAATAATAAATCCGTCAACAATAGACCGCCAATGATATATACCTATCGCCTAAAGTTTTTAGAAAATGTTTAAACATTTCTTTCCTTATATTACGGCAAGGTGGGCAGTAGACTGCTGAGACAGTAGTTTTTTTATTTGACTTCAGTTCAATTACAACGCTGGTTGCTTGTAAGTGATGTGATTCATATTTCCCTAGTATATTATGTTTTATGTTGCTCTTTATTATCACACCAGTGCCCCCATGCGCTGTACCAACGGGATGATTTGTAAAGTATGGGTTGTGACCGGAGAAAGGGGCGTATCTTGTATTTGCTAAATGAGTTTCAGAAATTAAAAGTTTAAATGTAGGTGAATACATCCTGTTTGTTTTATTATATAATTAAAAGTTTGTCGATATTATCCTGAAGTAAATACATTTGTATCTCAGCGATATGATTTAGAATGTCATTGACATTTCAGGTTGCAATTTTAAAATTTTTCATTTTTTATTTATTAAAGCAGTCATAATTGTTTGTATAACGCTTTTTAGCAGCTGGTTTTGCTGTTCCATCATGTTTGAGAAAAGTATTTTTATTTCATTTAGAAATGTATGTGACATGGCTGCTATATCGTTGTTCGGATGCATGTTTTCAGAGTTAATATTAGGAGTGGTATTTCTTTGTTGTTTTAGCCCCTGGTGTACAATTTGTGCGTAAGTAACTGCATTGGATAGTTGTTGATTTATAGTCTCATGCCTCACTGTTTGGGACATTTTATTTGGAATATTCAGCAAGTTTATATTGTCTTTGTTTTTATTTTTAGGTCTCTCGTTTTGTCTTATCAATAGGAGTTTTTGATAAATATCGCATCCTTTATAGTTGGATGGATGACTATCATGACAATTTGCGCATTTAGGACCTTGATCTTGCTTTTTATCGCAGTTTTCCGAGGGGTGATTTTCACCACACCTGACACAGACATATTCTCTGTTAAAATATGCCTTGGTGTATCCATATCTCTGGCATCTGAAACACTGGGGTATAGTATTGGAGTTTCAATTTTTATTTTCATATTAAGCAGTGATTGTAATTTTTAAATATCTGTATTATTTTCCTGTGGTTGTAGGTAAACGAATAGGTAATAACATAAATTAACGATTTTGAAAATTATTAAAGACAATAAAAGTTTAGATTTTACTGAGAATTATTACATTCACAAGTACAGAGACAACATTATTAATAATAATTTGCCGAATAATAATCCATTATTTAATACTTAATATTACATCGAGCAATTTTAATTATATCATTTAATTTTATTGGCTAATTTTTATTCTTTATTTTTTCATTTTTAAATTTTTTAAATTTCAATAGTTTAAATTGATTAATAATTTACTGTTCTCATTTGTTATACTTTAATTTATTTTTACGTTTCCAAAATTTGTTAGTTAATGGTAACTACGTATTGTTTATTGTTGGCGAATTTATTACTACTGTCTTAATTTTAATTGTTTTAACATACACCTTGAAGATGGATTAAGTATATCCGAAACTAGTCGGTGTTTTTATATATTTTTTAATTATAATATGTCACTGTGTTTTGTTAGTGTGTGGTTTTATTTTACATTATACATATACAATCAATACATTCCGCTAACAATTTAAACTGTTTACAGAATAGTTCGCACATATACGTATATGCATGTTAAAAATCATGTAAACACTACGAAAAATATAAAAACGTACTAAAAAGTAAAATTGAACTATTCGCTAACATCGAACGTTTAGTTAAAGAAATGAAATACGGCTTCGTTCCCGACAAACGGCTTTCTTTCCAACGATATATCACATGACCGGAAAAGAAATTTTTTTTTCCAGAAATGCCAAGCTTTCGACGCCCCGAGGGTCCGATTTTAAAGCTGGAATTTGGAGTTTACAAACTAGAGAAATATACGTGGAACCGCATATTTTTAACCAACTTTTTAACTTTGAAAGTTTCATTAAGGAAATGAAATACGGTTTCGTTCCCGACAAATAGCGAGCTTTCCAACGGTATATTGCATGACCGGAAAAAATATATTTTTTTCGAAACTTTCGAGATTTTGGCGCCCCGAGGGTCTAAATATAAATTTTGGTCCGTTAACTTTTTTTTCCAGTTTTCTTTTTTTTTTAACGAAGCACTATATGGAGTAGACAAACCAACATTCAGGAGTTGTCTATAAAAGTGAGTGCGTTCTATAGACGCGCATTCGAAAAAAATGTAATTTGTGTCGCAGAGTAAATCAAAACCATCAGGATGGAAAGAACAGATCCATATTTTTATAGTATGGTCTAACCTTTTCAATTAGATGAGTAATACCAACATGACCATTCATGTTTCTGTTTTATTGATTGTATAACCCGAATTGTTGTGATATAATAATTCGTTATCTCTTTTTAAGATGTTTTTTTTTTTCTTTTTTTTTGGGCGCGCCAACGGCATTGACCCAACAACAAGAAAACTAAGCTAATAAACTAAATAACTAAGCGGTCCGAAATGGACGCAACAAAGGACAGCAGTGCGGACACCACAGAAGATGAAGGAAAGTAGAGGATAAAGGAAGAGTTATAGGGAGTAGGGAGACCTAATGACAGGAGCTGACTGTATAAAAGGTAGCGTTCGTTACGAAGAGCAGGATACTCAAAGAAAATGTGATTAGCATCACATGTACGAGGAGGATCACAATCGTGGAGAGAACAATCAGGAGAAGGCGATAGAGCAAATCGAAAGCGAGAGGAAGGGAGGAGAGAATGATTGATCCGGAGACGAATTAGGGAGACAATAGAAGAGCGACGACTGAGAGGAATAGAATGGAACCAAGACAGGAAACGAGGAATTGGCTGAATGAAACGGTAATGAGAATGACGATTAGAAAATAGGGAGGGATAAATATCCTGCCAAAGTTTGGCGTGATTGGAGGTGGATAAGGAAAGGATATCTGAAGAAGGGAAATGGTTGAGGAATGAATCAAGGCGACCAGCAGAACGAGCCAAAGAATCGGCTGCATCGTTGCCATCAATTTCGGAATGACTGGGGACCCACAAAAAATCAATGAGAATAGAACGGGATGACTGCAAAGTGGAAGTAAGAGAACGAATTGAGAGAATAATATTATCAGAGGAATGTGAAGGAGGAGAGGATATGGCTTGAAGGACGCCCTTACGAGTCCGAAATAATGAGCAATTGGGAAAGATCGCTTAAAGAGGAAATATAAGAGATAGCCTGAAGGATGGCGATCGACTCGGCAGAAAAAATAGAGCAGAAGGAAGAAAGCCGGAAGGACTCAGAATGTCGAAGCGACGGAGCAGTAAACGCACCACCCACGCTGTCCTCGCTCTTGGAACCATCAGTAAAGATCAATACATGAGCAGGAAAAGAGGAATTCATCAAATGAAGAAATTCATTGTTGACTGCACCGTGAGAGGAGGAATTGGCTCGAAGTGGGACAGAGGAAAATTTGATAGGCTGCCATAGGCTATTGAAGTCATGAAAGAAGTACGGGAGAGTATTGTAGGAAAGGACAACAGGAGAAAAATTAGAAAGACGGGTAGCAATGAGCGACAGGATTGGGATTTTATGAGGAGAAAAACGCCAGCAGTTTTTGATATATAGATAGGAGGAAATAAGTTTGGACGAGGAGATGGGAAGCCGTTTAATTAAGAAGCGATACGATGTTTAAAGGAAATGACTTCCTTTTTTTACTACTTTTTTCGAATTTTGATTTCTTCTCTATTAAATTCCCGATCTTGAATGATTTATTGCATTTTCACCATAACCAGTAGTAGTACATCTTCTATATTTTCAAAGTATTCTAAGACTGGATTTCATGATAAGGAATGAGCCTCTACATTTTTTCCTCCCCAGTGCGTATGCGATTTTAATGCTTCTTCCTTCTCTAACAACCGTTCCTTCTATCGGTCCATCTGGCCGAATCTTCATTCCTACTCTTGGTTTTATGACTTTCCTATTCTTCGAAATTTCGTTATAATCTCTATTATGCCTCATTCATGCTCGATTATTTTCTTCACATTTTCGTTTTCATTAAATTTTCCTAACTGTCATCTTCATCTGAACCATGAAGCTGTCTATGATCTCAACCATACCCTCTTTTCAAATGTCCTTCCCTCTCGTCTGAGCTATTCTTCATTCCAATTTGTTATCCCTTGAATTTCCTGGGTGCGTCTCTTACATCCTGTCTCTTTCCTCCCAATCTATTATCCCAGTGCTCGGTTCCTTTATTCTGGCTATTTCTGTCTGAATCAGTATTTAACTGATCCTCTTCCTTCTTGTGGTAGTATATTAAATTTCCTAGTTCCTCGTCTGTTCGCGCTTTTATTTTCATTGTTTCAAGTGATTTGTAGTCCGTTATAACAATAAATGGTCGACTAGTTATTAGTCAATGATGCCAATAGAGATAATAATGGCTTCACGGACTGCTAAATATTCCAAATAAATCGGCTTTTTTCTTTTCTTGCATATCGGCTGATTTTTCCCGAAAAATAGGAAACTGGATGAAATATCCTATCTTCTTGAAGCTGTTTAAAGATTACTCCTACGACATCGGTATAAATGTAAACTTTATTATCAGCATTATAGATTGCTAATATTGGACTCAAACATAAATAACTTTTGACACTGCTAAATGCTTGTTCGCAATCTTCGATCCGCTCAAAACTTACATAGCTACGCAACAAATTATTGAACGGTTCTAATTGTTTGACTACATTGTTCTAAATATTTATAATACTAGTTTATTTTTTCTAGAAACTGCCTTACATTTTTCTTTGTCTTAGGTCTTTCCAATTTATGAATAGCTCAAAAATTTCATCTCTATACGGTTGTGTTTTATTTTTTTCAATAATAAGTCCTAAATATTTTACTGAGATTTCATTATTAATAATTACCACTTAATAATAGGTTAAGGTTGGAGCAAATGTTCTTCAAATGTTCTTCAAATGTTTTTGAAAAAAGTAAAATATCATCAATATAATTTATACAGAATTAATTTATGTTTTCTAATTATATTTTCCGAAATTTGTTGAAATATCGAAGGCGATATTTTTAGTCCGAATGGTAGACATATCCACATTACCAATGATCATTTTGTGTAACAAATGCTGGTTTTTTTCTATCCTTTTTTCAAATTGGAATTGACCGAAATGCTGAATTTATATCCGGCGCCGAAAACCAACTGCAGTTTCCTACCTTCACCGTAATATCTTCAATTCAAGGAAAAGGATAAGGTTCTCAAACAACTAATTTATTTAAGTCCCGAAAGTCGATACATAAACGTGACCTACAGTTTAACTCGTTTTTACATGCTGATATTACTGGCGATGCAAATAGTGAACTTGTGCCTCTTCCATCAGTCCAGTTTCTAACAACAGCCTTCATAATAAATTAATTATTCATCGATACTAATAACATGCAGAGATACACAATAACACAGATAAATAGAATTAATCGCGCATTAAGTTCATCGGCCAGTGTTGAACGTGCTATTAACGAGTAAAGTTTATCGGAAATCAGTAGATAATAAAATAAGGAAGGCATTTGATATGTCGGGGCTATCGAAATTTATGACATCAGAATCAACACAGGGCTAATTTGGCATTAAATGAAGACTCAGAAGGCTCTCATCAGATTAGCATAATACGAAAGTGTGATGACTGCGGGTAATTGACAAAGGCCAACTGGGGAAATTTGGCAACTCGAATAAACGTCAGCCGGCTACATTCTCGACAGTAGCAAGCACGAGAAAGAACGAGAATAAGATCTTCCGTACATGTAGACAGTGGCACATCTATGAGGGCGTGGGTGATGTTAGGAAAATAACCCCTCTGGAAATGTTGGAAAACTTTTCTTTGGCGCGGAATTATCAGGAAAAAAAACGAATAATAAAGATTGAATTTGTTTCAAACTGAAAAGCAGTGGAGAAAATTTGCAGTCGGACTCTGCGGTCCTAATTAAATTCTAGTGTCGCGTCGTTGCTGTACGTATAAACTACGTAAAAATTCGTGCGGTTGCAAAATTTTAATTTAATTTTTATCGCAATCGGGGTTGTAGTAAGTGGCCGTTTGCATTTCTACCGTGACTCTGCCAGTGTTTGTCGGTTTACCTGATCGCATATGTAGTGTGTTTACCTTTGTTTTTATTTGATAGACGAATTATCGCGCCATTTTATTAGAAATTTTAAATTTTGCTCTTGTACAAGTGGTACAAGGAGAGCG
The DNA here is from genome assembly GCA_039619475.1 of Icerya purchasi. Taxonomy (NCBI): domain Eukaryota; kingdom Metazoa; phylum Arthropoda; class Insecta; order Hemiptera; family Monophlebidae; genus Icerya; species Icerya purchasi. Next base: position 40,872,384 of record CM077116.1, on the reverse strand, counting down.
GGTTTTATAAAGCAGTAACATTGGAAAAACGGTGAAAAATGTGATTGTTCATAGTTGTCCTGATTGATTTTAAAAGTGACCATAAAACGAACAAGTTGGTAACCGAAACTATAACATAAGGTTCAGTCATGCTGCAAGTGAAGGAAAGAAAAAAGTTCTGCTTATTCGCTGGTGCTGCAGCTCCCGATGGCTTTCCGGTTGCCAGATTATTCACAACCTTTCGGTATAAAAGAACTTCATCGTAGACTCTGCAGTGACAACTGATCTTTTCCCGTTACTAATTAAGCTTTTTTGGACCCGATTAGATTGCGAAATAGCCAATTTCCAGTCTTTCATTACCGTATTCGGTCATTTGCTGGTGAAATGACGATAAGTATACAAAAAGCGATTAAGCGTGTAGAATTTAAAAAATTTAACATTGATTTACGAACGAGAAGTTATCTGTTTAGCAGGGGGATCTGAATAGGTTAAAAGTGTACACCGGTCGAAATACCCATTAAGTTAGGAGTTTCCAAAAAAATTCCTTACTGGATAAATAGCTGCTTTCATAATAGAAAATTGACTGCTTTATCAGGAGGAAGAACCTTTGAGTCGGTAAACTGAAAGAGGCGATTGCCTCAAGAAAGTTTACTCAGCCCATGTCTATACACGCTATATACAAAGGATATAGAAAAAATCCAAGGACGAAATAATAAATGAAAAAGACCTTGTAACTATTTTCTCCGCTGTTTAACGAACAGGGTATTTTTGGTCTGTAACTTTATAGGGTAAAGTGAAATTGTTACCAGATTTTAATACGACACTTTCCGAGGTTTTGCTTCGTAAGCGATTCGGGAATTTAATTTCAAAACTTTCAGCGGGATTTGCAAAATGAGGTAGATATATTTAATCATAAAATCATCGATGGAATGTCTTGTAGTACTATAATGCAATGTTTTACACGCTTTTATTATTTTTTTGATATTTCAGTTAATTTCACTTTTCCGGGCCTTACTCTAATCATTCAACTCGGAACTTTGTTTTATTTCAGCAGCATTTTATGTTTCTTCTTATCTTCTTATCTTCTTATCTTCTTATCTTTTTTTCCCCGCAACATTCAACTTTTTATAAACGCCGCTTCAATGAGCAAAAGATGAAGAAGATTAAAATACAAGAGTAAACAGTCGAGTTTAATTTAAACAATGGAAATAAAAATTTTAATTTAAAAAATACCGCGCTGATTATTCTTTAAAAATTATTTTAAAATGTCAATATATATATATATTTCTTTAAATCGTAATGTATCGAATATTTAGGGGTATTTTAATTTATTTAAAAAACTTCAAAAAAAAAAATGTAATTTCAGGTGCAAAATTGTTTTCAATTTTACAAATTTTTCTGTGCCGTCTTTCATTGCTTTTTTTCCATCCATTTTTATCGATATCCGTCGGCCATTTATTGCCTATCAGTGCACACACTGGTGTGTTCGTTCACTACAGTTTTAGTTGTTGCGTTAATGGTTTTTTCCCCTTTTTTTACGCTTTTACATGCGAAACTGCTTATGTTGTGTCGTCCGGAAAAGCTTTGTATTTTTTTTTTTTTTTTGTTGCTATTTTTCCTCGCAGGCCTAATACGACGGCTAATTAGCGCTTCGTGGAAATTTTTCGAACATTCAACGCATCTGCAACTCTTTTTCTCTCTGCTAAATTACTTTTAAACCATTCTTTTGCCGCGCCTTTTAAAAAGTTTTTTTAACGCTTTATCAAAAGCTACCCTTTCGCAGCATTCGGCTAGAGTTTAATTTCAGTGTTCTTTTCCGACAGTGTTCAATTTATATTCCGTTAAGAAAAGTCGAATTATGCAACGCTGGCAGTCTCGGTATAAAGCCTAAAAAAAAAAAAAAACTCGCAAAATAACATTTAGAATAAAGTAAGAAACGAGAATGACGAAAGGACAACTAAGGGGAAAAAAATAGAACATTGAAAATTACAGCAACTTTTTAAAGAATTGCGTGACCATGCTCGAAATTAAAAGACCGCATCCTAAAAATATACTAGCAGCCGATGATGCTGAGATGGCAGGAGAAAAGACGTAATCGTTCCGGGAGGAAAATCGAATTGATATGCAGCATAAAATCGTGACAGCTAAAACGAATTTAAATAAAATGACTGATAAGATCAGGTCAGAACATGTAAACCGCAAGTAAGAGAAGGTAAAACACGGTATAAATAACGAAGAGAAAAACTGACAAAAAACAAACGTGTAGTTTAATTAGAAAACGTATCGATGTGTTTCATGGCAAGAGTTGATTAATTTTAAATTGTCTTCGTCGATTTTAATTTTAAATTGTTTCAAGCGGCGAGTTAAAATAATGATATGACTGCGCAAGAAGAAATTGACGGGAAATTAGTCGTCCATTGTTAAATTATGTTGAAGCATATGTTTAAGTAAAGTAAGTCGCATAAATCCTTGATAAGATATAACAGATATTGTGAAATTAAGCTTTTCATAATGTACTTAAGAAATGGGGATCTGAAGAGAATACTGGGGACAGTTTCTTTCTACTTTTGAATTATCCGCCTTTACTTTTCCCCAGATAATTCTCCGGTATCCAATTATTTCAGATTAGGTATATATGCCCGAGGGGGTCCGGAACGAAACTCGGAACCCGTGACTTCTCGCTAATATTAATAATAAAAATAAAAACATCATAATCGCAACTCTTTGACCTTTCACTCAAAATATTTAATAACAAACTCGTTTTATTTCAATTCTATATCCGTTCTTTCCGGATCACATCCAAAATCTCTTCGCCTCTACAGGCTCTAAAGTCGACACTCTTCGGCCAGCAATCCTTTCAAAGTCCAATCCGGTTCTATTGTTCACCCGCAAGTTTACTTCTGATTAAACGTTCCTTTTTTTTTTTTCACCGTTGAACGTTCAGCACTTAAAACAACTCCACTTTGGCTCGTGTAAATTTTTTCGGTTTTGTCAGTTTTCTTGCTACGCTATTTTTCTTAATGAGTTTCCGTCCCATAAATTTCCTTCATCTGCTTAAATTTCGCTTCATTACGGAAAGTAATTTCAATTATTATTAGTGAGAATTTTAATTATATTCCTTTAAGTGTAACCATTCTGAATGTGTTTTAAAATGCTTTCCTCCTCCTCTGTTATAGCCGTTTTGCGTCCGATTCTTTTCATCTCTTCTTCTAGCATCGGTACGGAATCAACGTGATCCTTATGTCGGGGTTAATATAAAAAACCGTTATAAAATATGCAACGGTTTTATGTTACGGTTTAGAAATAAAAATGTACAATAAAGCGAAGCGCACACTGGTGCGAATAAATTGCGGGATGCGGGATCGAGTGCGAAAAAACGCAAGCTCTGCGGGAAATTTTCCCGCATCTCTGCGCAGACCGATATGAAGCGGGAACTGCAGATCGCGGAAGAAAAAGTTGCATTGTGCCTTGTTCGGTTGAGAAAATGTCGTCAGATAAAGACAAAGTCCTTTTACTACTTACTTTGAATCATGATCTACTTATGTATATACTGACTTACTTTCGAACAGCTCGTAACCTAACATGAATATACCTTCTATCGACATCTGTTGATCCTATATATAGCAAGTTATAATTCAAAAAGCAAGACAGATTAGGGTGGTACCCTTTGAGCAAATATTTACATAAGGTGACAGTCGCAGCGGGTAATCATTTTGGAGCAGCCTGCCGCACTCCGGAAAAAACGTGAAATCTTAAGGAAATCACCTTTTTCCAGGTAAAAAACATATCGTATTCAGGAAGGTTTAAAGTATATTTTAGGCCAATAACAAAAAAAATCTATTTTTCAAAAAATTTATAGTGCTATTAGCCCCCTTAAATATATGTGGCACCTATCTCGTTTAATTACGCGAACTGCCGGTCGTCATCTAGCGACGTCAAACACGTTGTTCCCCGGTAGAGCTGCTGGTACGCGATAAGCGGTAATCGGTCGCCGTGATCGAATGCGCAGAATGTCGGCTTCGAAATGATGCTTGAAGCGTCTGCAGCCATCGCGGCTTCGACTGTTCTCTATCCGCGAAAACAGGACACGAAATGCTCGTATGGGCTTTTTCAATCGCTTGCTGCGTTCCACGCTAGATTGTTAATTCGTCGTCTTTGTCATCGTCACCGTTGAAGAATATATAAATAATTAATAGTGAAAATATCGCATCGTTTTTTTGTTTTTGATTTTCTAGTCTCTTTAGCCAGTACGGTTATCGTAATGTTACAATCGGACAGATATGTACTATTCAGTTCTTTATATTACAAAACTACCTGTACGTTATAAACATCACCTGTTCGCGTTATATATCTATACAATAAATAAATGTTTAAGTAATTACCATTTTCATTCAATTCCCGTCCGATGTCACGAGGATTTTTGTAACTTTCGCGGCTCAAATCGAACAAAATCTGATGTTTTTTCACTGCCTCAATCAACTTCTCCGTTTGAGACGTCGTGAAAGATTGACGAAAACAGAAGCAAGTTCATTTCGGGATGCGGGAAAAATTGTGTCAACTGCGAACAATCGTTCGCAGTAAGTGCGGGAAAATGTTGCGGGATCCCGCTTTGGTCTGCGCTCGCTCATATCCCGCTATGTCATTAGGTCCCGCTCGAATTTCGCACTCTATCCCGCAAGTTATTCGCACCGGTGTGCGGTCCGCTTAAAGCAGTAATGTGATTTCATTCCTGTTCGCTGGAATACTAATTATTTGAAATAATATACACGCCAAATAGCAAACCGATTGATTAATAAAAATATATCTTTGGAAACGTTTTCGGGCAATTTAGCTGGAAAACATAGAAATTACAATGGGGGAATACAAATAAACGTAGCGAACAAATTAATAAAGTCGAGAACTATATGATAATTATAACAGAAAAAAAAAAAATTGTATCTGACCGTATCAAGATATAATTTATTCCTTCCTATTCTAATTGTTTGGGTAAACGTCTCCGACAGGCCACAAAAAAAAAAAAAAAAAAAAAAAAAAACCAGAAAAATTTTGAGGAAAAATCCGACGAAAGAGGAACTGCCGCTTCTTAATAGATATGCGGTAAAGTTCAATCAATTAATCAATCAATGTTTATTATGATTATTGTTACACAAGGTCCACAGATGCGCTGTAGAGCACGACTAGTGGAAAGTAGTACAATTAAAGAAATATATAAATACACATGAACAGGTACGTAATGAAATAAGTGAAATTAATTTAGAAAATCAATGAGCGGAAAATAGAACGCAGCCTGCAATTTTAAAGATATATAAACACGAAGGTAGGTATTGAAAAAAGTAAGATTAATTAACAATAGAAACGAGCGGAAAAATGAAACGCAACCTGTGATTTTAAAAGAAAGAAGAAAAAGAAAAGAGGAGAAAAAAAAATAAATAAAATAAATTAGTAAATAAATAAATAAGAGTGTAAATAAAAGACAAAATAGCAAATACGTACATTTTCACGTCCCCGAAAAATTAATGCGAAGAAATAATTAACTCGGGAACGCTCACAGTATTCAGCATTGTGTCGTTCGTAGCGTCGTCTGTGTAAACTTGATCAAATAATTAGCGGAATATCGAAGCATTCTCAATTAGAAAATACGTTAATTATCTGACGATCCGAAAAAAAGAAAAAAAAAAAAAGAACGAGACACCATCGGCCAGTAGGTACTGTGTCGTCTGCGAATAAATTCTAAATCGGGAAGACTTAATACTGTTTGCTTCGTCTTAAATTGGCAATAATTTACCACGTTCATCGCTTATCTGCTCGGATTATCCTTTTTCACTTAACCGCGACGACCCTGAAGCGGATTTTACTTTAGTGTTAAGTAGTAGCGATGGCCTAGTTGCCAGAGCGCTTGGCTTACGTTATGGAAGTCTCTCGGGTTCGATCGCGGGCGACGACAGAAATTATTACGAAAAATCAAATTAAATAACCATTAATAGAATCATACGGAAGGCAATGACAAACATGCGTACCATTCATGCGCGTGTTAGTTAGAACACTGCATTTGTATATCGATAAATATCAAACAATCACAATAATAATCCCGAGTGTAATCTTGCGTCTATCATCTGCACAGCTGAAAAGAATGAATAGGTGTAGTCGCCGACGCTCAGGAATTAAGTATAATGATGTTCAAATTCGTAATTATTTATGCGTAACGCCAATATATTCTTTTTCAAAAAATAAACATATGCTCATTTTTTAAAAAATTCCGGTTTTCAGCAGCTACAAGAACATATTCGCACATTTTAAAAATTAAACGTGCCACTAAGATGTAAGTTCCACGAGGAAATTCGCAACTGCAAATAAATCGGCATTTATAATTTCGATTTTTTAACATTTCAATCCGAAGTGAAATTACTTTTGGAAAAATTACGAAATCCGGATGGACTATAATTGTTGGAAAACGAAGGTACCTCATAAACCGAAAGATTGGGGCAGCATGCTTGGATGGAGGCGGGCAATACAAACAGTCGAAACTCGCCAGAGAATTACGAAAACATTCCGACGAATACAAACACTCGATTACGCGCTAATGTATGCGCTTAAAACGAATCGCGGGCCTTGGAACTGAAGCCATTTTCCTCTCGGATCTACACTTCAGAGGACGTCCAAGGAGACCAATCTGCGCTGCTAGATGAGCTCGAATTACGAAATGATCCCATGTCCGAAGCACGTTTTCGACGACTTTAGTGGCGCCCCTGAAATTGTTCGAATTGCGCAACGCCGTCTGCCACTAATCCTACTCCATTACCTGCTTCCCGACGTACAACATGTTTATGTCTACACGATCACACGTTAAGGAATATGGCGTCTCGTTACCTGCGCATCGGACGATTTTAACCTGTTCATCTAATTAATAATTCCGTTCATTTTATTAATTTTTTTTATTTTTAGTTGGTTTTTTTTCGTACCATTAATATAATGATGATTTGTGCGTTTACTATTTCCACTGATATACACAGGAATATTAAAAGATTGTGCCGATATAAAAGTCCGGTGTTTAATTGACCGATCATAATTGATATTGTTAATTGAAAACAATAATGCGGAATCAAGGGCGTCGCCAGCCGATGAGCCAGGGGAGGGCAAGATGAGTTTCCAGACGCCGGGGGGGAGGGGGGGGGGCAAGATGATAGAAAGAGGATATGAGTTATAGGAAAAATAAAATTTATAAGTTGTAAAGGCTTAATATTTTATTAAAACAAGAATAAAATCTTAATGAAAACATAATTTCCATGGGTTTAAATTGTTCTACTACTTTATTATAAAAGTCTTCCAAATTGTCCATGATTATAGGCCTATGAATACTCATCATGGCCAGTTGATTAAAAAGTTTCAAGACTACAGGGGGGGGGGGCATATGCAGAATATTCTTTGAACAGAATTGATCAGCTTTTTAGTGTATCGGGAAAAATGTAAACGGTCAAGCTTTGTCCGAGTGATGAGATTGCTTTGAAACTAATCTGGAAATGCGTGAATTTCACAGTTGGTGTGCAAGTTCAGTCGAAGCAGGTCACATCGCGCGTATGTTCTGCACTTTGTATAAACTATTATTCGTAATGTGTTACGATATCATTTTCGAAACCACATCGCAGGAACCGCAGACGGATGCGAATATAAAAACACGTGTGAGAATTTGCTATTGTCAAAGCGACGGAGAAGGATAGAGATCACGCATTGATTTGAAGATTTAACGGAAGGAAATGCAACGATGGAATTGAAGGAATCGTATCGATATTTTTAATTTTTAACGGAAGAACGTTGAAGTTTGTTATAGCGGGAAATCTCTTGAAGGTACTCTCGCCGCAGTTTCAGTCTTGGCGGCACCACTGCTCGTCGTATCATCGTGCTCTTTAGCTGGTAAAATTTGTCTTTGGACATTCCTAAATGAATTTATTCTCTGGTGTTCTAGTTTCTTCAGCAAGGTTTTCTTAAAGGATTTACAACCCACTGCCTGGTCTAAAATGGCGTTTTTTAGCTTTTTCACATTTTTCCAGTTCTCCTTTTTCCAGAACATTGTTATTATTCGTGTACTCTTGAAAGACAACTGCATTCGACGCCATTTTAACAATCATCTACTTTTGAAACGCCTGTACAAAAATTACATTCGACTAATCATCAACTTGGTCAATTTCTTTTTTTTTTTTTTTTTAAATAAGTTGTGGGTCTCATAGTGCAAATATGCCCGTTGTGTGAGTGCTCGACACTCTTATTAACGTTTATACAAAATTTCTTAACCTATTGCATATTTCATAATATTTGTAAACCTAGCATTATATTTATGTATAAGTATATATATCATCATCTACAGTCATCACCCTAGGTGGGGCAAGATGAGTTGCCAGCCGCCAGGGGAGGGCAAGATGATAGAAAATGGATATGATTTATAGAAAAAATAAAATTTATAAGTCGTAAAGGCTTAATATTTTATTAAACAAGAATAAAATCTTAATTAAAACATAATTTCCATGGGTTTCTGGCAAATTATTCATGATTACGCGCCTATGAATGCTCATTATGGCCAGTTGATTAAAAAATTTCAATGCTCCAGGGGGGGGGAGCTGCCCCCCCCTGCCCCCCGCTGGCGACGCCTATGTATAAGTATATATATCATCATCTACAGTCGTCACCCTAGGTGGGGTATCGTGATTAACATTTAATCCAGCAGTGATTTTGTGATTTTCCGCCATTTGTCACGATCCTCTGGTTGACGTAGGCATTGTGCGAATGACAATCCTGTTGTATGTAATATTAGGTGTGCGTCCCGGTGGTCGTTTTCCATTAATCTTTCCCATGACCAACTTCCATTCCCTCCTGGTTTCTTATTATATGTCCGAAGAATTTCAGCACTCTCATTGTGACAATCGTTGACAACCTTTTTATGACACCGACTTCCTGCAACACCGATTCATTTGTACGGTTTGCTGTCATGGAATTCTAAGGAGTCGTCTCCAGCACCATATATATATATACGCATGCAAATATGTAACACGCCCCGTAATACGCATCTGTACAACTGGTACCTGCAGGTAGCTTAATATTTTAAAATCGAAAAACATGATCTTCTTCAAGAACTTAATATCAGGGAAAGACACGAGAAAGTCAAAACAAAATACATAAAGAAAGAAGCATTTATTCAGGAGTAACTTATTCTTCAATGTTTGTATCATTCCTTCAGCCATTTTTCCACACACCAATTTTTTCCCCTTTAATATGTGATTAGAGATTGTACTTATTAATTTAATTAAAACTAAATCATAAGTGTTTTTGAACAATGAAAGCCTCTAATGATCTTTCGTCCTTATAGGACCTTTTGATAATGACACTGAGTTCTTGTCGTTCTACCTGAATTCATTCCATTGAATGGAACTAAAGTCTATATAAATTAAACAATCTTCTATATTCAAGAGATTCACATTTCCAATTTTTTCTACTCAGTCGTGCTCGAGCGTCCAACTTTGTTTGAGCAGTTTTCTTTTCTTTTCTTTATAATTCCGTACAAAGGCATACTTGTAGCTTATGTTAAAACATTTTCGGCGATATTTGTTTGATACGTTTATTGTACTATAGTTTCAAATCAAAGGTTTCTTTTTAGTTTGCATCATTCTTACAGCTCATCGCCCGGCTAAAAAAAAAAATAAAAAATAAAAACTATAATATACATAAAATTTCTTTTTTTTTTTTTTTTTAATTATCTTTATATAGATATACGAACAACTTTAATTTCATATAGAGGCCAAAGGTATAACATTGCTGTCTTTCGAAGTATTTAGCAAGAGACCGATCGCTGCACTGTAAAACGTTAGGAACTACTTATCAGCGAAGAGAACTTGCTTAACTAAATATTGAAAGAGGATTAAGGTATAATTCGATCTATAGCACAGAAGGTATTCAGAATGGAACAGCGGCCAGATTGAGACTAAACTTTAATAAAACCGATGAAAATTAGTTACAGTTGCCGAGCTCTTCGTGAAAACGACTCTTCAATAAATAGTTCAGGATGCTTTTATATTTTTCATTTCCCGCTAACCGTAATATGCTAGAGAATGGCGGTTTGTGTCAGTAGTAGATTTAATTTCACTTCTAGTACAAAGACCAATGTTCTCTTTTAAAGCATCTTTCGTTTCTTTAGCATTGCAACTTTTTATTACTTAACATTCGTACGCGAAATAATCAGAATGGTCAATAGGTGTCGCAGTTGTATTCCTGCCTTTTGCTTATATCCGAAATTTCTTTACATATCCATAGGTAATTCTTTTTTTTTTTTTTTATTTTTTTTTAATGTAATTCCAATAAATGATCTAAATATTATTCCGTAGCATACGTTTTTAATTTTAATATCGAATTAAGTAATTCATAAGAAAACGAATGTAATAATAATTCATTTAAAATTCGAATCAGAATGTATTATCGGTTTTATTTTCGCAGTCGGATTTTTGTCAATTATTACATTTTATAAATGGGTATATTAATATTTTTCTCTTCTGTCGTTAATTTAAATTGTGGTTATTTTTCATTTTACAACAGATTAACCTTTTAAAAAAATATTAATTTATATCGTATGTTGTAATTTTTCATTTCTATTCCGATAAAATGATGACCTAGTTGTTAAAAGCGACATTAAAATGTATAAATAATTTTAAAGAAAATTTCGATATAAATATCGTCGAATCATTCGATTTTCCAATATTAGGGATAAACAATTCAACTAACAGTGGTACGTTGGATTATGGTGGCCATACCTCCCTTAGGAAATTATCTTTTTTGGTAAAAAAATTTACGACATTAATCATTAAAGGATAATACACATACCGTCACTGATGGCTCAGAGCGATGTTATTTTTATATAAAATTCTGTTTTGATTTAAATTTTGTTAAAAATATGTAAATATTGATTTAAGTTTTTTAGTGCAAATAGAAAAAAAAATATAAAGTGAACTAAGACCCAAAAAAAAAACGTAACGAAATATTTTGTGAAACATAAAAAAAAAAATAAGGCCAAAAACAATGACTACTTTTAATATTTTCAAAAGTTATAAGCGGTTAATATAAAAGTGTGAAAACTATTTAAATTACGAATAATAATAATAATAAGTAGATTTTTTTAAAATTTCGAATAATTACATATAAAGATTCAATTTATATTTTCAACTTTTGGTGGAAAGTTACTTTTTCGCAAGAAATTGGTACGGTTGTTTTGTTTTTTTTTTTAAATATATTCAGTGATTTTTTTTTTTTTTTATTTTGAAATAATTAAAACGAATATTCAGCGTTCTTGTGACAAAACCGTATTTTTGTAAATCACATAGTATTAATCGTACATTTAAAGATTAAATTTATGTTACATTCAATTCAATGTGTATTATTCTATCTTACTATAAATTACGAAAGTTTAGTTGTTCTCTGCAATTATTACATTAAATTTTCTTTCTTTATAATTTTCCTCACAATAAACTCGAGAATTTTTTTGTTTTTATTTTCATTTTAAACAATATTCTAAAACAGAGTAAAATAGTCAGTAAAAAATAAAGATTTAAAATTTTTCTTCCTATGAAAGTTGATAAAATTAAACTTGATTCCACATTTTTATCGATTTGGTTAATAGTAATTTAATTCATTTTAACACGATTATCCATTCTCGTATTCTTCTTTGTTATTGTAATACTGTTTACGTTATATTTGCGAATATTGAGTAAAAACAGTAAGATTAATTCAATTTTTATATTTGTATATAATAATCGACATTGAAATTATGTACTTTATGTATGAATTTATGTCGCTATCGCCTGCGACACGTTAACAAATGTGCCGCAGAAACGGCCTATTTAGGTATTAGACTTAATAAGATAACATTCATGAGGCCGAAAAATTCTTACAAGAGGATGTGAATAGTATGTGCAGTAGATATAGAACATACAAACCATCTATCACAGCGCATAACAATAATTGTTTATATGATTACCTGATTTATACTTCGAACTGTAGGTGTACACAAATGAAAACGACAGAAGAGGTTAAATATTTAGGATTAATCATCGACAGAACAAACAGAAGAAATAAAGGTAGCCAATATAGGAACTACAGAAACAGAAGGAAGAGCAAAAATTTCAGTGGGCACAGTAACGGGTCGAGAGGCCAAGGCCAAGCAAATTAGAATAAAGGACTGCGCGTTCTGAGGAGATAGATGAGCATTCGAATAGGAGGTGATTTACATCACAGGTCAAATTTAAGATAGGAGGATGGAAGGGACACAAGGGAGACTGAACAATATTAAAATGAAAGAGGGAAGCAGGAAGCAGACTGTGATTAAAACGGGGGCGAATTATGGAAGAAATAACAGAACGGCTGATGCAGGGAAAATTATTAAATCAGGAAGAAGTAGGTGGAGAGGGTTGTATAGCAAGGTAAAAAGAGTTAGGATTGGAGAAAAGAGACGGATAAAGATCAGTCCAAAAGTCATGGTGAAAACGATAAGAGAGTGGACATAGACATTGGGAGGGGAATCTGTCTATGAAACGGCCATTTACTGCAGCTAGACATGCAAATGAATCGGCAAGATCGTTACCAACGATAAGATCAAACAGTAATATTAGCTGATGGAGAGAGAGAGAAATGAAATGTCTCCAAGGATGTGCTACTTTTATCACCGATTGCTTCAATATAAGACACCACAAGTATATCAATAGCTACAATAACAAGAAGCAGAACAATGAGGAATAATAGATAGGTATATTTTATTCGACCGAAAGGCGTAAGAGATTGATAATACGGAAAGTTTATAGGAAATGTAAATTATTTTATAATTAAGTTGTTCAATTTCCTTTTTCGATTGTTTTTTTTTTTTTAAATTATTATTTTATTTATTAAAGTTTTTAAATATCCTGAGACGGATGAAACAGTTTTAATTAAGCTGGTAGAACCAATCCCAGAAGATGTAATGCAAAAAGAGATAGGTACGTGGAAAGTATTAATTAATTAAGCAATGGTTGGATGATAACATTAATGAGTGACATTAAATCAGATAAATTGGGAACTGGCTGTGGCGGAGAATCGACCATTCGTATTTTTCGAACGTGTAGTATGAAATTGTTTGTAGATAAGCAGTCCTTTTTTGTTTTTATTTTTTGTTTTATTATTATTATTTTATTTTTTTTTCTCCCTATTTATAATTATGAAAATTAATTGTATAATTGTAATTAAACATTGTAACATATTTTTTGAATAAACGATGATAAACATGTTGGGCACTCGCGTATGCCTTGTGAGACCCGCGACTTATTTTTAATAACAATAATAATGAAAAAAAAACAAAAAAAAAAAAAACGAGTGTAAAACGTGTATTGTGTAGGAGAGCAGTTTGTTGGGAATTTTGTGTACACGCATACAGGGGTTATTTTCGTGTCTGAATAAAATTTTCCCAAAATGTTGCATTTCTGAAATCGAAACGAACTCAAAACAGAGACTATTTCTTACTTAATAGTATAGAATTCAGAGAAGTGTAGTAATAGCGAGTTTATATAAACATAAACACAAGAACTCGATCTTTCGAACATTCGTCATTCGGAAACTCCCTAGACAAGTCTTCTATAATTCTTAGAGAATAGTTGAAAGTAACTGACCAGGTCGTTCTGAAAAACATTAAATATCTTCCAAAAATGTTATAGAATAGATCTCTTCACCTCATTATTTTCTTATTACTCCAGTGTAAGAATAACGTACGGGGGTACGTATGTCATATCTATGGAATACGCAACTTTTTACTCATCTCAGAAAGCGCACAATAATACGTTTACGTGATGCATCGCTACGCAGTTTACGAAATGGGCGTTACGTGATTGCTGGTATACCTACTTATCTCGTAAATTACGTAAAATTTTAAACATTTCACGAGTTACGCAACGATACCGCATAATTTATGAAATTTCAACATAAATTTGCCTATTTCGTCGAATGTGAAATTTTAATAGTTATTTTTAAACTTGTCCGGGGTAATCAACCACGGGGGTTTGTAAAATTTATGTCAAAAATTTCCGTGAGGAAAAAAAAGCAGAATCCGTATCATCATTCAAACAGGGACTTGATGAAACTTTAAATAAAACTCTTATCGACTAGTTCCTGTTCTTAGAGGGAGCTGCTTCAATATGGACACTATATTCTCTTGACCAGGTGAACCAAGTTGTTACAAAGTGTCTATAGTATGTAAATCACTCTAAAGTAAAACTATACAGAAATTATAATTATGGTAATATTATTATTTGTAAAAACAACGCCGACAACATGTTTCATAGTACAAACTACATCATGATATGGTGTAACATAACCTGGCAGTCTGTGTAGAGCTCAAACTTTAATTTTCGAACATCCCGGAAAGTTTATACACTTAAAAAACCATTTGCTATTCGCTGAATTTTGAGCAAATCAAAACGATAAAACATTGATTAGGAATAAAAAATAAAAAAATTAACCGTTTTCAAAATGTAACTAAATTATGTAATACACATCTTATCTACACGTTCGCCCCGGTCTATTGAAGACCATGGTATTTCAAGTAAATCCGGATGGAAAAAAAGAAATAAATAAAAATAAACATATTAGCCAGGAAACTCTGTATTCAAATTAAACCGTATAAACGTCAGCGACATGAAACGTGCAAAAACGGGAACAGCGGGGCTAAATTAACTAAGTAAACAATAGTTCGGCGTTCTTAGGAGTACCGCTAATTGAACCGCCAGTGCACGCACAGCCCACGCCCGCCGCGGCCGTGGGTGCGTGGGTTTTTGCACTTTTTGGTTGTTAACAATTTTGATTTATACCAGGCGCTTTATATACAAAAATGCGGGTGTGGGTTGAGCGTGGGCCGTCGTATAGTTTAGTATGCGATACTTAGCGTGGACGTGTGCTGTATGGTGTGCGTGTGCTGTGCGCCAGGTTCAATATGCGACGGGCTCATCAATCAAACTGTACGAATCCGATCAGAAAATTTTCAAAAAAAAAAAAAAATCAACATCTACTTTTTATATGTTTCATTCCATTCGAAGAGTGTCAAAGCGTGGATGTATTTACTTGATTTTTACTATGTATATGAACTAAAGAATTATGTATTCGTGGTGTACTAATTGTTGACGTCGTTTTCTTTTTTTTTTTTTTCTTTCGCACAGTAGAAATGAAAGGGTGACTAGCAATCCTGGTAAGGATGGACCTGGCACGAAGCCCGACGGAAGTCGGTTAGCTTCGGCCAGTTCCAGCCCCCCCACCGCCAGTAATAGTAGCATGGATCAAGCAGAGCAGCGCGAACATAGGCCTCTCGCCTTTGAAAAGGTAAATTTTTTATTTCTTTCGGTATTATTAAATTTCTAAATTATTTTTATAGCGCTTTTCATTCGGTTCTTTGCTTGTACGCGCAGACGTTTAAATATTACTGTGCAGAAACTCTTGCGAACCGACTTCAACAAAAGAACCAGAGAATCGTATACTTATCGAAAGTTTTGCATCGGAAGCGGATTCCGAATTGGATAAGGTGCAAACGAGACACATTTTAATTTAGCTGTTGCTCAGATTTGCCATTTCAAGCGACAGCTGTTAAAATCCTCTTCTTTTTCGTTCATCCATTCCACATCACCACCGATAATTCCTATTGATCTCTACTGTATTTCGAAATCAAGCGCGCCTAAGCGAGCACCACTTTTTAAGCCCTATTATCAGAAACTTACGCACCTGTATACCGATTATAATAGAACGCGTGGAACGGAAAATAAATGTTGTGCGAATGTTTCTGATTGTGTGCATCGCGGAAACAAAAGAGAGATGACATGGTCGCGCGGAAGATGAAGTCAGTTTACCTAAGTTCGAAATGACACTAATTCAGAGGATGTTGGCGGGGCCACACTTGGTTCGGTCGTGCTTTTGCAAAGGCAGCATCAAGTTCCAGCTAACTGGATAAGAAATGCGTCAACAGACCGGCTTTTATTAATTGTTTCAAAAAGAGGGGGCGAACTATTTTGTTGCATGTCTGTCTTCGTCTATTTCACTTGTCTCCGCGAATTCGGCGAGACGGCTCTCTTGATTAAAAGCGGCGGCCCGGTATGCCATTTTCAGCAGACCTTTCGCTTTCGTCATGATTCTTCGCCTTGCTCGCTTGTTCTCTGTTCTGTTTCGCCTCGTCAGCTCGTTCGAATCCAAAGCGCCCGCCGCAGAACAGCCGATCACTTTCCGTCGAATAATGCAGCGCACTGTAATTGCTAATACTTGTTTTCATTAGTTTACGTCACAGTTCCTTTGTTAGTGTGCTCACTTAACTATCGGACCTTTACTAACGATCTCTCTTTAATTGCTCTACCGAATAACCTCTAGGCACACGGTGACCGGAATTTTTTTTAATTCTACCACCCCAGCCCGCTCTCCAGGCAACACACGAAAACGATGCTGGCTGAATGGTTAAAACGTTCGGCTACAACGCGAGGTAGATCCGAGCTTCAGATGACAATGGCGCATCGTTTAACGGCAATTATACGGAACAGTAAAAGGAAAAAAATCCGCATTGTAAGCGGGCGTGGAAAGTACAATTTTTGACAAAAAACAAAAAAAAAAAAAAATAATTAAATAAAACTCCGGATTGAGAAAATACTACTTCCGGTTTTTTTAATCGATTCATTTCTTACATTTCGAAGGCGTGACAACAAGAAGAAAACACGTTTTATACCGGGTGTGCATTTTTAAATGTAACTTGGTCAAAAGTAGGAATTTCGGCCAAAAAACCTCCGGATCGTCGTTATTTAACTCAATTTTAAGCAGGTAATTTATAAAAAATAACGAAAATTGCTAAGAAAAAATCGAGTGTAATATATAGATACATCACGGATGCACCACCCCGGGTATCCGGGTACCCACCTCAAAAAAAAAAAAAATATTTTTGACTGGATTATTGATTTGGGATAGTTTTATTTAATTTTTATACATCGAATATGTTTTGGGATGGTATGGAATACAAAAAAAAAAATAAAAAAAGCGTGGAAACTTAATTATCCTCTGCATTCGTGATATTTCGCGAAGGTTGTAGCAGCGTGTTCATCGCAGACAGGCTCGTTGCAATCGCAGCATGCCTTTCGTGTCTTTCTCCTTCTCATTATTGTTGCTTTGTGGCAAATATGACCGGAGCTAGTGACTTTGATCCTCCCTGATTTATCTCGTTCATTAGCAGGACCTGGAGCGATTTCAACGGGGTTTAATGCCTGCCCGATCACCGCTTTCAATGGCGATTTTTGTGCTGTAATTTCGCCTTATCTGAACGATTTGCGACCGATTCTCAATTTCTGGTTTTGCGAGTTCTTTACTCAATTGGCGCATGACTAGTCATCGTTGGTATGTTCTCCTCGGAAACATCTTGTTGTTTTCGTAAAATAAATCAAATAGGACGCGAGTGATCCAGCATGTTGAAAAACATAGCTACCGGCCATCTCAGAGTACGACGTTGTGTAATATATCAAGTACACATGTGATCCACGGTATCAACGCCAGCTTTATACTTATTGTAGTATGTTACAATGTGAGGTTTCTTACTGTCATCATTTACAGCAGTGTCGGAATGCATAGTCGACAACATAATTACAGTTTTATTTTTCTTTGGCACGTATGAGCACATTGTTACCCTCTCATTGAAAGTAAATTCAGTAGAGAGTATGCTTCTCTCGACTTATGTGGAGCCGTCACACTTGGAACATAAGGTTTATTCGGTCTTACCAACGATAGTTAAATTCCATGAAAGCATGTGTTTGGCAAGGGGTAACGTTGTAAAAAAATTATCCATGGTAATATTTCTACCATTGCCTCGGTATGGAGCTGCAAGCTCTTTTACCACTCGTTCTCCTTGATTTTTTTCTCAAACATCACTTGATTTACCAACGTAAATGATACCGCGCAATGAATAAGCATTTTCCGGATCGCAAATCCAGCAAATCTTAGTGCCATATTTAGCCGGCTTAGAAGGAATGTACTGCGTAAATTCGTGACGTCTATTTGAAATAAACGTTTAGAAAGCTATTTTAGGGTCGTAATATTCAAAAAACGGAAAAATATAAGAGGCGGGTGGTAATGCGTAACAACGTAGGTAAAGTTGGCTACGAACACAACGGTTAACCGGGTTTTGGAAAATTAAAGTAGTTCCATGTTGCTTATCTGTGTACTCTTTTTGATAACACTGCCGCTAGTTAATTTGTTTTCATTTTTTGTTTTTTATTTGATTTTGGGGGGTATAGACATTGCCTCGGGGTTAGTGAATTTTTATTGACAGTGTCAATTGGTGTGGCAGCAGGATATTCTAGACGAACAAAACGGTCGCTGGCTTGGTTTACTTGATTATGCATCGTTTATTTTTGCTTTTATTATACAAAAAAAGTACATTAGTATTTTGTTGAAATTGTACATTTTATAATTATAGAATTACTTCTCGAAGAAAGAGAAAGTTTTATATAATACCAGTGTAAATTTTAAAGTTGGAAAATAAACCCGTGGTTACTTTAGTGTAGTTGCATTAGAGAAATTATTTATTATGAACTGTTAAAACCGAATTAATTGTAAATATTTTTACTACATATGTGTTTCGATAATTCGGTTTAATAGTACGAGAGAATGTTTTCTAAAAAAAAACATATCGACAGAAATACCATAAACTGAGAACATAGTATATAATTGTAGCACAGCTTTATTACGGACGTTCTTTAATTAACCGTATCGAGATAATATGTAGAATATAGAATTCAACTACTGTATGTGTAATTCATTTTTTGGAAGTAACTGCGCATTTTTCAGAAAGTGTGCGCCTTTCGAAAGAATATAGTGTAGTTAAAATGGTTGGAAAATATCGATGGGAAAAAAGACGTTACTACTATCAAAAATAAAAAATTTTAAAATGAATAAATTAAATTCATCGCACACGTATATCTAAAGTGACGCGGATAACAACTCGAGAATTGCAGAGAACCAAAATATCTCAAAATTCGATTGATCGTTAACTTTTTGAAAATCGTAAGATGAAAGTGGAAGTAAAAAACAGCACACTGCGAAAACCAGTATCTCCTAAATGGGGATCAAAGCCAGCGATTCTACGCGCTACAACGGTAGCGCTATGTTTTTCGGCTACAGAACGCGGATGTCCCATAAAGGATGGATCAGTACAACCACGTGACGAATATTCCCGGGTTTTTTTAAAACCTACTAAAGTGGATAAACCGTATTTAGCCTATAGCCCCGAAAGAAATCCAGAGATCTGTTACAATTGATGCGGAAAGGTTAAGATGAGAAACAGACGACTGGTACCCTACGCTCGGCAAAAGGATTTTAAATCGGAAAAAAGTTTCCTACACCACTCAAAATTATTGGAGGAGCTACCACAAAAAGTTCACGCATGGAGATGGATGGAAAATAATTCGTGTTGATGACAGATGAAAATAAACAACTTGCTACCCGATTGCTGCTGTATGAGAGACGTGCAGATCTAAAGAGTTCACGAAATACATGTAGCATTTCCAGCTTAGTGACTGTTTAATTTTTTTCTAGAACTTTGGCCAAATCCTAACAGACCATCGGTGAAATATAGATTAGCACGGCGACAGTAAGTGTCTCACTTGTTTAGTTCAAAACTAAAAATTTTCTCAAAAATTCTACGTGTCAGTTTTTGGCAGAAAAATAAATTTTATTAAGATGTTGTTACAACCAGCAAATTGAATATACATATTTTCCTAATATTAGAACACGTTATAACGTTACGCCGATTATTACTTTCGTCGCTGTTCAATGCTACAATCCATTTCCGTAGGCGTAACTGTTATAGGAAAAACCAAACTATGAAGTATCAAGAAAAAAGAGAAATATTCGAAGCTATCGTTGAGAGCGCGCTCCATTCTTAGAGCTTTGTTCGGTCATTTTTTTTTTATATTTGTCCTCGAAGGCATACAAATGAAATTGTACCTTTTATGCGTGCTGGGAAAAATGGCCGATAGATAGAAGATTTGTTAGATGTGTAAAATTAAGCGATCTGAAAACCAGCCGGTTTTAGCGGAGGGATTTAGCATACCGAACGACGGATGGGTAACAATTAAAGAAAGTTGTACTGAATGCGTACTTTTTTTTAGGGGGAAGGGGTGGGGGCAAAAATTACGGAAGAAATTATTACGGATACATGCTTGTAAGAGGATAAATAGGCTAATGTAATATCTTGAACAAAAACTTGAACCGATTCTAAACGCGTGACTAATAGAAGTGAGTTAAGATAAGGAGAGAGAGAAAAAGAACGGAAGGGAGAAGTGATCGTGGATAATTATGTTTCAGGTAAAATCGTTTACAATAGTGTTTTCCAACTGGGTAAGCCTAGTAGAGAGTTCTGCGAGAGCATTGTAAACGGGTTCCGTGGAAACTTAACCAAATGATTAAAATAGATTCCAAAATAATTCTCCACTTCAGTCGCTAAATAGCAAATAATTTTTTAATTTTTTTTGTTGTTTTTTTTTTTTTGAAGCGGGTGTGCACTAAGAATAACAGTCCAATCAACCTAGATACATATGGATTAAATCAAAATTAACGCAACAGATTAAATATTTAATTTGGTGCGAGATAGAACGAATAGAACAGACTAAAATAGAAACGATAATGAAAAGAACGAGAGATATTATAAGAAGCAACACACGAAGTAGAAAGTTAAGATCCAAATGAAAGTAAAAGAGAGTGAGAACATTCAAAGAAAATATGAACAGCATCGCATTGTTTAAGAAAAAATCGTTCGAATAATGAGGAGATCGTGGAGGTGAGATAAAAAAAAAAAAACCTGTATTGAAACGAAAGCGATCAAGGAATGACGTGGGAAGTAAACTTGCCAAAACAAGGAGTAAGAGAAAATTAATTCTCGGAAAGAAAAATGAAATTAGGATTAGAGCAAGAGGGAGGATAAATATCATTCTACAGTTTAAGGTGAAAATGTTCAGGTGCATTAATATTGTCAGCAGGAAATTTTCGGAAAAAGTGACTATTAGGAATTCTAAAGATACGGGGTCATTTCATTTCGTTCAATCACGGCAGGAAATCCATGGCCGATCTATTTCAATGGAACGGAATAAGGATAAATTATATATTAGACAAATAATCAGAAGAATGAAAGGGTTGAAAGAAGGCAAAGAAAAAACATATGACGGAGAGAAAAAAAGTAGAAAAAATCAAAAAAACTGCATAAAGGATAACTAGATTTAGCTGTAAACGTAGAGCAGAAGGAAGCAAGTATTCAAAATAATTACGAGAAGGAAAAGCAAAGAAATCAACAACTCGGTTAGAACCACGCTAAAAGAAATAATGCAATGATTCGGATTAGAGATGAGAAAAAATAGCAATAGCTGCTAGAATAGCAATAGCTGTTGCTATTCGTTTACGCAAATTAGCGACGTTACAAATGTTCGCATTCGCATTTGCTTTGCGAATAATTCGCATTATTTTTAACATTCACATCAACATTCGCATTCGCATCAAACGACACAAATATTTTGCGAATGTGCAAGCCGCTACATGTTTTTAGTGGGCGAGATAGTCATGAAGCATGCGCCGAGTTTGACCAATAGGAAGCGTTTTTCACTTGCCGCTTGACAGGGCTAACTTCACATTGTTTATGCTAGTTTTCAGTTGTCACTAAATAATTACTTATTATTACTTGCCAATAATGTTTATATAATATATAAAGTTTATACAATTTATAATGAATAAACTAAGTATAGTGTACGAGTTTTTAATTGTTTTTGAGCTATTCCGCCTATCGGTCAGTATCACGTAAAAATGCAATATTTACGAAACAGTTTATTCTCGAATCGAGCGTACTGCCTCGGTGTTGCGAACTCATTTGAAAACCGTTTGTTCCGAAGAGTACAGGTTGCTAATTGAAACCGAAGCAGAAGTTCAGGTTTCAAAACTCGTACATCCATCGGAAACCCCATTAAAAGAGATAAAAAAAAAACATTATCTATTGAAGAATCTCTAACGAAAACGAAACTATAGGACACTAAGCATCCACTATCGCAAAAAATCGGCTACCGAATAAGCGAAATGGCAGCATTACAAGAGTTGCAATTTATAATAACTTTGTTGAGGGTGTTGGATTTCGAAGATTGATGCAGTTAGTCTCGCCACAATATGTTGCAAAAGGTCGTAACTTTCATACTGAGCAAGTTTGTCAAGGTTTATACAAAAAATTTGTTAACAAGGTAAAACTTCTATTAGCCGATTTAAAGTATTTGTCATTCACGACCGATATACGGTCCGAGCCAAATGCGAAAGTATCACTCCTTAGCCTTACCTGTCATTGTTTTAAAATGCGAGAAATTTGATGGCAGACACACGGGCGATATTGCCGCTAACAAATTCGAGTCAGTGCTTAGTAAATGGAATATCACTAAGGAGCAAGTACATTGCGTGGTGAGAAATGAGGGCTCGAATATGAAACGTGCTATGATCATGGGCGTCGCTAGAGGGGGCAGGGGGCAGCTGCCCCCTCCCCCCGGAACCTTGAAACTTTTTAATCAATTGGCCATGATAATTATTCATAGGTGCGTAATCATGGGCAATTTGGAAGACTTTTATAATATAATAGTAGAACAATTTGCCAGAAGCCCACGAAAATTATGTTTTAATTAAGATTTTATTCTTGTTTAACAAAATATTAAGCCTTTACAACTCATAAATTTTATTTTTCCTATAACTCATATCCTCTTTCTGTCATGAGGGCGACGCCCTTGGCTATGATACAGGCTGGTTTTGAAGATATCGATTGTACTATTCAGAAACTGTAAACAAACATCAAAAGTGAACAAAAGTTTCTGGTAGACCTGATTAAGAAGTGTACAGGGGTAGCCAGTCACATAAATCATTTCACCATCACCCAGGGTGAATTAGCAAAAATCCAAGAGCGGCTAAATCCAGATTAAGTTCCACGGACTGTTACGTGACTATGCAACGAGATGGAATAGCACGTTTTATATGTTCGAAAGATTTTTAAAACTTAAGGATTCTTTGTATTCGTATGCTAACAGCAACAACGTTCCCAATATATCAGCCGAGCAATGGAAAGCTATGCTGTCCCGTGTATCATTACTTAAGCTGTTTCAAGAAACTATACGCAACTTCAGCAGTTCGGTGGCTTTGATTTCGTCCATCATTTTTATTATTTACACGTTAAAAAAGAATATTAATAACAGAAACCCCGCTACCGAAAGTGATACTGTCGATAACATTATGATTAGCTTGATTGAAGTTATTAAAAAAAAAAAATTAACAAGAAGTTTTATAACCCGGAGCAGAATTCCTTATTTAGAATTTCGACGTTTTTAGACCTACGGTACAAGCATAAATTCGTTAATGATATTGTAGAGGACAGAGTAAATGCTGACGTCGCACTTGCACTAAATCTGTCTAATCGAAATCGAGATTCTTCAGCTTCAACGTCTGGTACTAAAAGACCGAAGGAATCAACACATAATATCAATGAGCCTTCAACAAGTTCTGATTGTTCTGCTACAAGTCTCATTAGCAATCTAGCCAGAATTTTGCAGTCCTCAAACGAAGACGAAGGCTCCGATTTAGAATCTGGGAGTAGTAGAGACACACAAGAACATGAAATTAAAGCACAATTGAAGGAATATCTCAAAGAAAAACGAGCCTCCCTCGATGAAAACCCTCTGTACTGATGGAAAACTAAATTTGAATACGACAAATTGTCCGATCTTGCTCCAAAAATATTTCAGCGTTTCTCCAGCCAGCGTTCCGAGTGAGCAATTATTTAGTGCAGCCGGTCTTATATACGAGCCACTTAGAAATCGCCTCATGAGCGAAAAGACAGCTAAATTGCTATTTAGAAAATATAATTTGGCATTTTAAAATTTGATTATGAAAACAAAACTATATAATACAATATCGATTCTATAGAGTATATAGATTTTGTCTATATTTCAAATTATTAGTACTGTACTGTATTAATGTAATTATTAATAAAAATGATTAAATAAAATAATCTGTTTTAATGACTTTCCCAAACATTCGCATTCGCGAATATCGAAAATATAACATTCGTAACATCCCTAATCCAAATAGCTGCTATTGCTAATATGTATTGTGCATGGATCAGAATCAGCTTGCTATTCCGTTTAGCAACTGCTAGTCTAATTGCTAGTGCTATTGGGTTTAACAACTGCTAGTGCAACTGTTATTGCTATTTATATGCTATTGCAATTTCAAGTAGTTGGAAATCACGAATTTTCATATAATAAAAAAAAAACATCAACTTTCAGTATTTCGTACCAGCATAGTGAAAAAAAGGAAGTATAGATAATACACGAGAAGTTAATTATTTTTGAATAAAGGCAAATTATATTTATTACACTTACACATATAATAAATCTAATAATAAATTAAAACGTTAAATTATTATTAAAAAAAAAAAAAAAAAAAGAGAATTAATAATGTAATCACAAACAACAATTTTTAAGATTCCGTACACATATAATATACAAAATCCTAGTAAGATGGTTCAGAAAAGACAAAAATATCAAATAAAAATCAATAACTCACGGACGGATTGACTTATTTATTTTTTTTTATTATTTTATCGATACAATCTTAATTTATAATTAAATAAGTATCTACTTTAATAAATGTTGCCTTAAACTAAGCCAAATCCGTATGGAAGCAACAGTCCATTGACCACTGCTCCTAACATATTACATATTTACAATAAATAATAATTACAATCGTACATCTTATATCCTATAATGTATATATATATATACATACACATATATATATATATATTAATTACAACGTAATTCTTAGGCTACCCCCCATTCGAAAAAATGTCCCAAAAAAATGTCCCAATTTTATGTAACGCTAAATGTCCCAAAAAAATGTCCCAGAAAAATGTCCCAATTTTATGTAACGTTTGTTATATTTTGTAGGATTTTTGTTATTGTTATTTAAAAAATGTCACAATTTTATGTAATGAAATATGTAACGAAAAATGTAACGAAAAAATGTCTTAATTTCATATAACGGAAGTTAAAGTTAGAATAGGATTTTTGTGGTTATGTTATTTTTTGTGTGTGTTGATGCCAGTAAGAATTACGTTGTAAATTTTGATCATTTTATACAAAGTATAGAAGAGAAAGAGACAGAAATGAAATCAAGAGGGGTCAAGGGGCACAGCCCCTTGCGATGCCAAAATGGCCGAGTTATATATATATATATATATATATATATATTACTAAATTAAATCTGATGGATGGCGTCGTTTAAGGCGCCTTACGTCTTCATTGGTGTTAAGAAGTCGAATCATTTCTACGTTAACATGTCGATGAATCCGTTTTCCATGTTTAATGGCCATTTGCTTAATAACATCATTAACTGATGTTATATGCAGGTCCCTATGGATATCATCATTACGAGAATAGCGATATGCATCGACTATTGTTCGCAAAATGATGCTCTGTCTCGCCTGAATTTTTGCACGATTTGAATTACTGGTACAACCCCAGAGCTGTATTCCGTATGTCCATATCGGCATAATGATTTGACGATACAGAATGCATTTATATCGAACATCCAGTGGCGATCTCCGACCTATCAACCACTGTAATTGTTTCGCTGTGTGCTTAATTTGTTGGCACTTCATTTTAACGTGCACATTCCACGTAAGACGCCTGTCCAAGTGCATACCTAAATACTTGGCAGAATTTACCTGTGGTACAGGTTTATTGGATTGACTTATGAACTTCAAAATTGGATCATAAATTACACTTAAAATTCTGTTTAAGACAATCTATAACTTTAAGCTAAACAATTGCCCTGGGTGCCAAGAAACTCCCACAATACCGTCAAGAACATATAATATGAAATATAAAACGACCTCAAAAAACACTTAAAAATTTATAACTCATCAACAGATGAACCTTTAGAAGTAAAATTCAGAATGTAAAACAAAACTCAGAAGTTCATTCATAAAAGAAAAAAATTACGGTTAAAAAATTATATACTCCCCTCCCACCGTTGGGCCCAAAAACAGTAAAAAAATTATATTTACGTAAACAATAGCTCGAGTAAAAAAGTAGAGAAAATCAAAACGTATCTCAAACGTATGCACAAAGGACTACCTTTATACGAAAATAATAGCCGAGCTAACAACTTTATATTTAGGCCCTGGGGCGCCGAAAGCTCGATAGTTTTGGAAAAAATATTTTTTTTCCGGGCGTGTAATATATCGTTGCAAAGATCGCTATACCTATTTTTCATTTCCTTAACGAAACTTTCAAAGTTGGCGTAAAGTTCGAAAAAAGCGCAAAAATTACGTGTAGCCACCCCTTCCGGCACGAGTATTATAGTTTAAAATTTTAAACGGGATTAAAAACACGCGCATCCCCATATAATTCTCTAGCATAGAATATCGGGGTTTCCAGCTTTAAAATTACACCCTCAGGACGTCGAAAGCTCAAAATTTTTGCAAAAAATATTTTTTTTTCCTCGGGCATGTGATAGGTTAGTGGAAAGATCACTTTTTATAGGGAAAAAAACCGTATATCATTTCCTTAACGAAAATTTCAAAATTAATGAAAAGTTCAGAAAAGCGCGAAAAATGACGTGCTCTCCTTCTTTACATCGCGAAGAATCAAATTTCTTTGCTTCGAATGTAGTATTATGTAAATGTAAATTATAGTTATATTTAACTTAACGTACAGAATCCTCAGCGCATGAAACATCATGCTTGACTAAACTTGTTGAAATTGCAATAGTTCCATTTCAAAGTTGGAATCTAAATCGTTTGGATAAATTTCAAGCAGTCATTGAGAACTTCTTAAAATTTCAGCATGACTTAATCCACCGAATTTAGATAAAAATCCAAAGCTCAATTCAGTTTCTTTATAGGCTATCCATTGCTGAAGACATTGAAAGATGCAAAACGATTCAGCTACTGAATGTTCAACTTCTGGTGTTGTTGCATGGTCATAAAAAGAATTTGAACGAACATTTCTCCTTTGCATACGATTACTTCGATACCTGGTCATGTCAGTAAGCTTTTTTCTTAAATTTTCATAGCATGAAAAATTATTTCGTTTTTCTGCAGCGTATTCTTTTAACGATTTTGATATTTAAAAGTAATTTTGGATTTTAAATTATACTCCAACTATTTTCATTTAAATTTTCAAGAGTATGATTTAAAAATGATGTCATGATCGCGGTTTCCAAATGGCACATTTTCTTATTAAGTCCTGAAGTTTCACATGGAATTTTTGCATCGTAATTATTATTTTTAGATGTATTTAATAAAGTGTCTTTAATTAGTTTATAATCGAGTACAAGTGTGCCCCTTATTAGAATCTCCTTGAGCACACCGTCTACTATATTCAATTTGTTGTGGTATCGTTACATTTTAACTTTTGAAATTTTATCTGATTCTAATGTGTTTCATTAAGCAATGCCCAACGTGAGACAAAAGTTGAAAATATATAATTTCTATAATTTTCATTGCATGTAAAGTTTATTGTACTAAAATAAATATTCAACGAAACTTTTAAACATGCGTTTTTCTTGAAATGCTTTTTTTTTTTGTACAAAGTTCAGATTATATTTCACGTTTGTTAGAGATAAACATCAAACTATTGAACTCATCGTACTTATAAAATTGCTAAAAAATAGCAGTAAAATAGCAACGGCTGCTATTTTGTACTACTATTTTAAAATAGCAACAGTAATAGCAGTTCCTATTGAAATAAATAGCATTTTACCATCCCCAATTCGGATATACGAAATTAAGAATCGTATGGGATTCATATATAACTATGGCGGAAAAAATTTAGTTTGCCATAGCGATTAGGTGGTAAGTAGGTAAAAGACAAAATTAATTAAAAATAGTAAAATACAGAGATTTGTCGCAGGAGAATAAAGTGAAATAAGAAGAATAACATTGAATTCTGGTTGGAAATTAAGCATTAATTATGAGAGATTAAGCAATAAGCAACTTCCAGTTTAAAAAAAGAAACAGGAAAGTTGTTTAATTAAAAAACACTAACCCAAGCAGGATAAACAAAGTGACTTGCATTCAGAAAGAAAGGCAGAAGTCGGAGTTACTAAGGTAGAAACAAAGACAAAAGAAAAACGGATATCTACACTGCATGCGGATACGTTGGTGCATGGACATGTCTTATGGCTACCGAGCACGTTCGATCCATACATTCAATATCGGAATTTCGACTTTGATCGAATCTACCAAGCTCAGTCGATTTTCGCGTGTAAAATGTAAACGAGTTTCTAAGACAACAAGTATTTATTGTACAGGTATTTATTTTCGAACAACGAATACGGCTAATCATCATTTACAAAGAAAGTCATAGATAACAAAATACACTTGGTACTGAAATACGAAGTGTATCCACGCATTTCAAGCTGATCGATATGCCGAGAAAAGACAATATCGATGAAAGTCGAACTGCGCGAGGTAGAAATTGCGAAATCGTACTTACTTTTAATCCCAATTCGGTGTAAATTCCGATCCGTGCGATCCTCGTAAATCCAAATTCAGGTCTCAGCCAACTAGCATATGTCGTGGCAATTATATTTTTTCGAATATCTTGAACAATCCTTTTAATTCAGGACTGTATGCCCTAGGGCTTTTGACGGAAGTGTTACATGTCGCACTCGAACCAAAGACGATTGCAGGCCGTGCACGAAACACCAAATCGGTTCTACTTGAACCGACGTTCAAATTCGTTTTCAGCCATTAGACTTTCGTTGATGAAGACTTTTCGCGATGGCTCAGGAATCGAATCGAATAGAAATTACCACCTCAATAGGTGCTTTAGTTTCCGCTTCTTCATTTCGAGTTTTCAAACGAGCGTCATGCATTCGTTTTTTATTCATTTCACGTTTCGCTTCGTTGTCGGCTTGTCGTGTTCGAGATTCTCATTTAGCGGCACTCTACAACGTGGACGATGGAATCGGATCGTTCGTAAATTCAATTTTGAAACGGGGTTCTTCGATTATATCGTTTACACCTTTTGGCATTGCTCACCATCGTTCAAACTTTTCCGCATCAGTCGTACGCGAACTGAAGCTGTATATATGCCTAATGAACTGTATCACAATCGTCGCTAGCACAAAATTCACCGTCCCGCTTACGTTTACGGGATTCGCGCTTTCGTTTGGCCGAAGATTTCGTACCCACAATCAGTACACGGTCAGAGAGGAGTTTCGGTCAAAACGCGGCACACAAATTTTCGGATTAACCGTCAGCCACAAAACATATCCGTATCAAAACTTCTTCAATAGAAATTGTTAACTATCCGTAAATTATTATTTTTAATCAATCGGATCGACCGTAAATTACATTTCGGAACGTTTCTTTGATTCGCGATATCGTTTGTAACAATTGTCGTGATAACGTCATCATTATTCCATCTGAGGTGCGACGCACAAATTTTTTATTCATGTCAAAAATATTGCACGCCATCGAGTTTTAAAAGGAGAGATTTAGAAGTGTTTCCATACGTAGAAGAGCAACAATCCAACCCAGGTAGAATAAGAAATTTTATACTAGAGTGAGAATGTAGAGGCCTTTGTCAGTACCACGAGAATTACTTTTTGAAGTGTTTATTCTTTTGAGGCAAGAAGTGTTCGAGGAAGAATAAACGGCAAAAGTAATCAACAAGAGGGATAGAACAACTGTTTATAGATTGCCTAAAGGTTTGAATGAAAAGCTAAAACCATAAAAGTAGATTATAATAATAAAAAAACACATTTTCTCTAGTGATTATAATAAACTATTAAGCTCTGTAATGGAATTTAAAATATTGCGAGTAATTCATCAGTGTAGAATAAAGAAACAGAGTTTAAGGAAAACGAAGTAATTTGTCACGGGGACCGTTCTTTCGCCGTAAATTGAACTAGCCGTTGCCGGTCGATCGAATGACCCCACGTGTAGAAAATAAACATTTCGAAAACCATTTTTAGACTACAAGATGTACAGTTCGGAAGATTATTTGATTTTTTGGGGTATTTCGAATCGTAGTATCGGCATTTAGTGTATTATTTGCGTATGGAGTTCTAAAGATGTCAGATTATTTTCAGTTGATGTGTTCGTTATAATAGTGAGAACTATTAACTAAGTAATAGAGATGTAGGTTTTTTTCGTTTTTTTTTGTTTTTTTTCGGTTTATAGCTAAATTGCTCGTAGAACACTGAGTTAATGTAAGGCAGCGTAGAAGGAAAACACAGCGGAAGTGAAATAAAACATCCGGTAGTCTAAAAAGGTATTCAATATGTTCGTCTTCAGCGGACGGCCATTGACCGGCAAGTTCACCCGCCGGCTAGTTTATCTTACGACAAAAC
Organism: Icerya purchasi; assembly: GCA_039619475.1. Lineage (NCBI taxonomy): Eukaryota > Metazoa > Arthropoda > Insecta > Hemiptera > Monophlebidae > Icerya > Icerya purchasi. The sequence continues at coordinate 40,841,964 of CM077116.1, read as the reverse complement.
GAATATTAACCCAATCGTGAAGTATAGATGTTGAAGAGAGTACAACTAAAACGAAAACCCTGATGATTTTCCTTAAAGTGGAATAAAGAGAAGTAGACAAATGTACTTATTCGAAAAAGATATCAGTAATAATGGAAACAACAAAAGTAGTAACATCCAATGAAGGCTTTATATTTGTGGAAGTGAGAAGATGAACATTACACCAGTAACGGCTACGGTAGTACAATTTTAACGAAAAATTTATAAATATCGAAAAGGAAAAGTCTAATACAAAACGGATACTAAACACAAAATTACTATTGCATACCAAACAAGCTGTCATTCAACATGTTCTCAAAAAGGAGCTTCCTTAGACAAAGATCAAGAGAGGTTAGACGAAAAAGGAAGCATTTATTTTTTTTTTTTCGGTATTGACGGCAAAATAGTTGAAGAAGGAGCAATGGACATAGAGAGAAGAAAATAATTAAATATACTGCGAAGAGTCTAATGATCTAAAAGGGTTTTTAGGATAACAAAGTTTTATATATATATATATATATATATATAACTATTATATAAAGCTGCAAGAAAAAAAATCGAACAGACCGTTCTATAGTAGCTAGAGAGTTAATTTTTTTTTCAATCGATGTATTTGCCAAATGTATATGGGACTTGCTATACTTTACTTTTACTTACTTTATATTCCTCTCACATATATTACTCTGCTAGAAGTTTCAGTTTTTCAGATATTTTAATCTAAATTTCACTTTTTCTTGATGTACTTCTATTTAAAAAAAAAAAAAGAAATAATTATATGTGAACGCTGCAGCTTTTATGAAAATTTACAAAGTAATACAATTTAAAGTCCGAATGAACGGGCCGCGAAGCGGCAAGCGAGACCAATCCCCTAGTATATATATATATATATATATGCATGGTCTGTCCCAAAAGTAAGTTGAATAAGTCCAAGAAAAAATATTTCCCGCAGATATAGGTACAAACAACTAAAATTCTTCAAAATAGCTGTCTTGCGTGACGGGACACCGGCGCCAACGTATTTCCCAGTTGCTGAACGCACCCTGTGGAAAGCGTCAACAGGAATCTTCTTCAAGCACCTTGTCGTCGCTTTTTGGACAGCTTCCAAAGTCCCGAAATGGTGGCCCTTGAGTTCCTTCTTAATCTTCCGGGAACAAGAAGAAGTCCGGTGATGCTAAGTCGGAGCTGTACAGTAGCTGGGGCGGTGTTATCACAGCGCATTTCGCTAAGCACTCCGTGACAATGACGACAAGTGTTGGCCATCTTCTTCCTGACGCGTTTCACTCTGTTTTTTAGCCTTTTCAGGACTTCCAAGTAAAAATGACTGTTCACTGTTTGTCCCTGTGGCACAAACTCTGAGTGGTGAACAATGCCTATTTTGTCGAAAAAAAGCGATAAGCATGGCCTTTACACGGGACCTGTTCGTTTTCACCTTTTTTGGGCGCGAGCGGAGCTGCCGTGTTCCCCTCAGCACTTTGTCATTTGAACTCTGGGTCATACTTAAAATGTCCCTTGCGTAACTTTTTATTTTGAAGTTCAGGTTTTTTTTTATAAACACTTGTTCATACCTCCGGCATATTTCAGATCACATCTTCAGAGAAAGTGCATGACAGTTCACAGAATGAATTTCGAAAACTCTGGTTTTAATGAAATGAAAAAAAAAAAAAAGTTAACATTGATTTTTATTGTATTTTATAATTTCTTCCATCATCTTGATAAGAGCACAATCCGCACCCGGTACTAGACTTTTCCTACTGATCCGAATTTATTTTTGGATTCTTCATCTTCGGTGAAAATTTTTCAAGTATAACACTTGCACTAATGATATCGATGCAAAATCATAATTTATATAACATCTAGGGTCACACATCGGAAATAAGTGTATCCATTTCGAGAAGCATCTCTCTCCCGCTTATAAAATGTAAAGAAGAGGTTACACGAGATACCGGGAAAAATTAAAAAATAAGCCGAAAATTACGAATTTGAAAAGTTTTTGAGAATTTACGAAATTTAACGTGGCAGACAAAATTTGTCAATCATATTTTTATGTTTGTAACTTGCAGGGCCTGCACGTGTGAAAGCCAAGAGCTCTGCTATAACGATTGTTTATCTCGTTCAGAACAGTTACACGGTCAAAAGGCGCTGCTTCAAAAATCGCACCGATAATGCAGTATTTGAAACTTTTTTTTTTTTACTATGCCTATTTATCTGCAAAGAAAAAATAAAAAAAAGTAATATATACACAGG